>JAWLRI010001202.1:0-13823 GCA_034781795.1 Crypturellus tataupa
TCCTGTGGTCAGGCCTTTGCCTACCACTGCATGTTAGGCAGGAAGCAAAAGTGAGCCTTGGCTTTTGTCCCTTGCTCACATCTGTATCCTGTTGACCTAGTTTTGCCAGCGTTGTACCCTACAGAATGTCAAGACAGAATGTTGTAAGTCATTACAGCTGAGAATAAGCAGTTTTAGGGGGACGATAAGGGAAGCACAAACCCTCTGAAGAACTTGATTAGCTGACAAAACACGGATGGCATTCAACTTAGGATGACCTATAGCTCATTAAAGTTTATTAACATTTTAACTTTCGCTCCCCTACCTGAATAATGAGATGGTAATATGGTAATAAGGTTAGCACCCTTCCCCCCTATGCTCTCTATGGTAATTAACCAAGGCATTATAGCGCAAGCACAAACCTGATATGTGACACAATCAGAACGTAACCAATGAAAAGATTTGTGTAAAGTATTTCCAGAAAGTGCATAAATAAATACTGAATGGGGGTAAGAAGAGAAATCAGAGAAAAAATCTAGTCCTGTCACAACCCCTTTCAAACCTCTCTTCTACTTGTTCACTGTGCCTATCAGTCCAAAACTATTCCCTGTGTTTAGCTTCCTTAGAAAGGGATGCCAAAGGGCTGAAAGCAACTGCTGGCTGAAAACCCTCTCAGTTCCTTCATTTACAGTCAAAACACTGCAGTCAATCTTATCCTAAGAATCAGGGCTAGGATCTCTTCAAATACAGCTGCTTCCTTCCTCTGAATGGACTGTCAGTAGGACTCTGTGGAGCTTGTTTGCTGGGCTGGCCCCTGCCCAACCAAAGAGGCAAGAGCAAGACTTATTCCTCAGATAAACAGGAAGATGTTGAGGGGAGAGAAGTTGCGTATAAGCAGTCTTTATGATAGATGTGATATTAAGAAGCTGAGAGATCCTTGGTAGGTGTTGCTCACTCCCAGTGACTGCAGGTAGCAGGTTCCCCAGGAAGTGGGTTAAACCAATCTGTGCAGAAGTAAGGGACTGAAGGAAAACAATCCCTGGAATCTGACAGCCTATATGGATTTCCTTCATCTGAGGTTATGGTTGACATTAGCTTTCATTATCCTTGGTTCTCTGCATTAGGAAGGTTTTTAAAGCACTTCATGTTTAACAGGTTTTCACCCTTCCATTCACCCTTGCAATAGCCCACAGGATGAATATCCTTTTGTCCACTCTCCCATTGTATGTCTTTTGTAGAATCTGACATCCCAAGAACAAATTTGGTACTGGGAATAGCAAGGAGGACTGAAAGGGTATTTTCTGTACCTATGAGAACTTGATGTTTCACTCCCTCTGCTAGCTGGTCCACACAGGAGACAAGAGACTATCACTACCTGCAAGGAGAGCTAGCACTCCTTTGTGGTTTCACCCCATGCCCATTCCTGCACCTTTCTGGAGTTGGTCACAGATACTGTCTGGGTGGCCACCTACTTATTTAGATCAAAATGCAAATAACTCTACTGAGAAAATGAACTTGCTTTCAATCAGATCAGCAAGCTGCTCTGACTCACCCTGTAGTCATGTACTTAGAGTAAGCAGGGAGCCCATATGACAGAAAGTGACTCTCCTCTGTTATTTGCAAGTTGATTTTTCAACTGATTCCCCTGGGGTGCAGCAGCAACCATGCACAGCTCAAGTGGTGATCACCTTCAGTAATAGGAGTGGGGGGAGTGGGTAACAACACACTATATCAGCTTTTGGTAGCAGCTTGCAGGGCAGGTAATTTCAAGATGTTCTTAAGGTACAACCTGGACCCCAGCAGCACGTGGTGATACAAACTCAGAGAAATGCTGCATGCAATAACTGACAGGCATAGATGCTTACAGCCCAATTATCAACCTGAACTAGAACTCCAGAAAGGGAGGTTTAAGCAGTACTGATAATACTGGGGAAGGTACCATACATTTTTTGCAGGAGGAATTGGTACAGAACTGACATACTCCAACTGATAACATGCTCCCTTTGGCTCTGGAGACCTAGTTCCTCAAGTCCCCTATATCTGCATTAGAAGTTACCATCTTGCTTAAGGAACTCCAACCTAAAGGGGTACAGTTAGCAACTGAACCAAAAGGAATATTCAAAGTTGTAAACTTTCTTCCTGCAACTGAAAAAGAAAGGAAGAACGTGCAGGTTACTAATAAATGTATAAATGACTGACATTTACCCGATGGTGTATCAGTAATGATGTTGCTGATTGGCTGATCCTGTGTGTTGAGGTGCTAAGGAACAGTGGATGAGTTTCTGTGATTGGCTGTGGTGATTCGCCGCTTTTTTAAAAAAAAAAAAAAAAAAAAAAGCTTGCTCTGCGCAGCAGTACGATGACGCCATTTCCGGGTGCCACTGTTACAGAGTAGGGTTGGAAAGGGGGGAAAAAGATCAAAACGATCCGGAGGTTGAAAATAACAGTTATTCTTGGTCCTTCTCTGGCACCTCTCTTACCAGAATATAAAGAGAAGCAAGTAGGAGACTGCAGGTGAGGTGTGTGTGTGTGTATGTATGTATGTATGTGTGTATATATATATATGTATTTGACTGTGTCGTGCTTGTGTGTACTGTGAACTGAGGAGGAGGGTGCATGTGCTGGGGTGAGCTGCTGAGTGTGAAGTGGGTGTGTGCATCAGTGGGCTGAGGTGTTTTGTTCCTGTCGATTTGGCTATTTAGTTGATGGTAAGGGGAGTAGGTGGTGTGCCTACTGTGCATGATCTAGAAGGCGAGTGACATAAGAGGCTTGGATAGGGAATGGGCTATACCTGTCTTTCTGGGCCCATTCCCTTGCACCCACTTGGGCTGCTGTGAGATCCTCTTCACAATTTTTGCCTCGTTCTCCTTGCAGTCTTGCAGTGTAGCTTTGTGAGTGGTGTAACATGCATAAAGGTGTAGCAGTACATACGCTGTTAAATAACTTGGTACCATACAGAGAAGTTCTGGTAACTTCAGTGTGATAGTATTGTATGAATGAGAAGCTTGCAACACTGAGATCTATCTGTTCAGCCAGTGCAGCTGAAGTGATGGTAGTTAAGTAGGAATACTCCTTTAAATAGTAAGGAATGGTATTGGCTTGTGTTTAAAAAGTAACTGAAGGATAGTATGTAATTCATAGAAAGCAATAGGTGCTTTACTTATACTTTTGATGGTATGCTTATGTTGTCATTTAGGTTTCCTCTTAACAGATTCAAAATTTTTGTTGTGGTATACAATTCTGTCATGTTCAAACCCTCATCTACAAATAGAGCCAAGAGGGAGCAAGGACACCATTTAACACTTAAATAAACAAAAGAAAATCATCAATTTTCAAAAGAAAATCACCTAGTGAACTGAAACTGATATTTTGCCTCTGCTTTAGAACCTGTAAAAAGTACTGGAGGTATTGTATGTGTTTAAATCTAGAATTTCTGCTTGATTTGCAGATGGTAATGGTAGTTGTATAAACTATAGTGTTGAATATATGATATATTTCTAATTACAAACTATGCAAGGATGGAATGTAAATGCAATCTGAAATCTCTAGAACTGTACATGAAACTTAAATATCCAAGTTAAACTGAAGTCACAGTTTTTTTTTTTTTTTTTTAAGATCATCTCTGTATACTCATACTCAAGTAGAGAAACAAGTAATCTTCAAAAGTTAACTTAATTATTTGGAATTCTTAAAGAAATAAATGTTTAGATGACACTTTAGGATGAGCCACTTGTACTTGATTGAATTACTCATAATAGTTCATGTTGTGGAACATAATATTTACTCAAATGGAGAAATGTTATCTGTACTGACAGTATACAAAAGTTGTACAAATTATAACTGTTTCTTGTAACTATATGTATTATCTCTGTCATGTTGATATAATTATCCTATGGCTTTTTCCTCATATTCATATTGACGATGTCAAACTGGTAATCACGTTCCTTCTCTTGCATTCTGTTGTAAACTGATATAAAGATTGTATAATTATAAGCTTTTAATGTTCTGAGTGATACTGTCAGAAGACGAGGTTTTTGAAATTATTTTAATTGAAAGGGGTTTGGGAAGATCAATACCATATTTCATTTGAGATTTACTGTGATTTTGTTTTTTATCTGTTGAATTTATTATGTGGATACAGTTTGGAAGTTAAAATCTTTGTTTAAAAATGCTGTAGTTTCTGTGCAGGTGTCACAACTGTTATTTGTTACTCTGATCTAAACTTTTCTGTGAAAAGTACTTTTTTTTCCATATGGAATTAAACTAAATGTCCCTAGTTTCATCCAAATGGTGGTTTTAAAAGGGTAAACAATGGCATCTTCAAAAAGGTCAAGGGCTGAGAGGGAAGTTGTTAACATTCTGGAACATTCAGTAAACAATAAAGCAAAGTTAAACTGACATATTTAGAGATTAATGCTATATTGAGGCAGGCATCATGCTGAGGTATGTATGGCTGCTCTTTCCCTTTGGATGTTCATATGCAGACCTTTAGCTTCACACAGCATTTGTGATTTAATTCATGAACAGATGATTGTTCTGAGACAGGAAACCTTGGCAACTGTTTCCTTTTTTTAAAGTTGGATCTGCTCCTAAGGGGTAGATGGCCAATAGCAAAGACTACCATGAACCCCAAAGGACAGTTTTCTGGGCTGATATTGTGGAAATTCAGATTAATGCTCATTGATAGTAGCTTATACTTGCATGCTCTTCACTGGCTTTATTGTCATTTCTATGTGGTAATACTTTTATTTTGTATTTTAATTGTATGTGGCAATGCAGTCCTTTCCAGGGAGTTCCATGGAGTTCCAAGAGAAAACTATTTTCTTCACTATTCAATTTATTTATTTATTTATTTCCTTCTTCTCTCTCCATGTGTTGCCCTTAAAATTTCCCTGACTCTGACAATGTACATAGTCACACAAATTGTTTGGCTACAAATATTTTATATTTTGTTTTCACTTGTAGTGATTTATTATAATACTATGCTGTTACCCTTCCTGATTCTTACCAAAAGAAAATTGAACTGAATACCTACTGTTTATACTAGTGTTTAATTTATGATCCACTCACTGAATGTGACTCACCAAAAGAATTCATCTAGCATTTCCTGGGTGTCTAAGATGTGAATTGGAAGATGGTTTGAGACTTTATAAAGACTGCAGAGACTAGCTATTTAAACAACTCATCACACATTTGGAAGTATATGTTGTGCGACCAAAATGTCCCTCATGACTAGACATGCACCACCACTTACTTGATTGAAATGTATGCCTTCCAGTCATATGGTGAAAAATGAGTCATTTGACAGGGGAATGGTTGGGATATACAGCCTACTGTAGTACTTCAAGGGAATCTTTGTGGCCAGCTGTTGCTGAAAGGTGAAGCATCACTGAACCAAAAAGGTAAAACCAGACTGAATATATCAGAAACCAAGCTATTAAAAACATTATCTTAATATTGACTTAACCTGATTTTTTCTGTATTTTACTGAGTGTTGCATGTGACTAGCACATGATGTATATGACCTAAACTAAGTTTTTCAGTTTTCAAATGCTCATGCATAAGATCTCAATTTTAATGTTATTAGAAATATTAAATTAAAATAGCCTAAGATGTTTTGTTCTTTTAACAAGAACATGAATTAGAGATGGCAAGCTGCTAGTTTAATGCAATTTGACTTTAAATAGTTCATTTGCCTTTGCTTTTGTGAATATGTCTATGTAAGCTAAGCCAAATTAAAAGCTTATCTACATGTGGGTTTGTCATATGACTTGAATCTCTTAAAACAACAAGTGTCTATATATAGATACTTAATTTTTATTGCAAGCTAAATGATCAGCTCAAAAATCTGTGGGTAATTTTTAGTGAGCTACATTTGTTTTTGGAGATCAGATTTGTTTGGACCTCTCATTTGACATCACCTTGGGTGTATGCCACTTGGTGTCCTATCCACCTTTGCATTGTAACAGGACTGATATGTCTAAACTTGATATTTACTACTCTGAAGATATACTGGGTAGATGTCATCTCGTAGTTTTTAATGTTTTCACACAGTCAAGATCAGTTAATTTGTAGTTGCGTGCTCCTGGAGTTGAATTCAGCAATTGTCACTACTGCTACCATAGTTACATCATGCTTTTTGCATATGCCTGGAGCCAAGTTTATCCAAATTCTTAATCTGACAACGCACACATTCTATAGGCCTGTCCTAATAGCTGTTGTAATGGCCACAGGAGAGGACATCTCTGTTTCTATGCTGCTACAAAGGTAAAGGGCTCAAGTAGTTTTATGAGAAAAGTAAATGACTGATGGTTGGTACTCTAGCTAATTTTTTTTTTTCTTTCTCTCTTTTTTTTTTTTTTTTTTTTTGTGTGTGTGTGTGTGGAGGGAAGCTATTTGATTGTTTTTAATAGGACTTTTTAAAAGCTCTTTTTCATTCTTTTTGTGGCCTGTAAAGTTTTCAACAGAATCTAGTTTGTGGTAGGTAATACTGAAGGCACCAAGAAGATGAAAAGGAGGTTTTTTGTCAAGAGCTACAATTTTCTCCCTTGTGCCTTTATTCTACAGGGTCTGGCAGCAGGGTCTGTTGATTCTGACTTGGGATTTCAGCCTTTATGTTGTATACAAAATTAATATTAAGCCAAATATGTTACTTGAAGCAAAATTGGAGTTTGTCTTGTTTTCAGGTACAGATAGGATACAGTTGCTTTTGAGTGATCCTTTAAGAACTTGAATATCTCAGACTGTTGCCACAGAGCCACAACTGTGCCATTTGTCTGTGGTTTAAATTCACATCACTGCCTGGGGAAAAGAACAGCTTGGTAACAACTGGGCCATCCCTATAATTCATCTTTTTTTTTTTTTTTTAATTCCAACTTCATCTTTTGACTATTGTGAAATCCTATTTTAATCGGGTACAGTGTTGTTATCCCTCTTTCAACACAATCTGGACAATGATTGCAAAATATTATTACATTGTCTTTTTCTAAAAGATTCAGTCTCACATTTGATTGGTTTAGTTTGATCAATGTCGATACATTTGCTTTTAGATTTTGTATCTTAATGCCATAAAGCAATGCACGGGGACTGGAGAGTACTTGGATGCTTGTAAGCAGCTTGCCGATAATAATCCTTGAAGTTGAAGCAGTTAGTGCTGAACCCTGTACTTTGTCTTCCAATGTCTTCTGTATACCTACAGCCAAGATGCATATGGACCTTAAGGTACAAGTTTTTTACTGCAAATACAGTGCATCAAAGCATTCTTGTCATGGCTACTTCTATAGGTGGTGGTGCCTGTAGGATAGTGTTGCTGCATTTTGGATAAGTTCTTCTAGTTCTGTATCTTGTTGTTTAGGAGAAAGATTCCTTCTCTGTCTTGATATGCTGGGTACCTAACAATATCAAATCTCTTTCTCTGTAAAGATGCAGAGGCAGTTATGTCATCAGTTATGAACATGACTTCTTCTGCCTAATTCTCAAATAGTGCAACAGCAGTTGATGACCAGCAATTTATACTGTGCAGATCAGCCCTGAAAAACCCATGTAGTTGTAAAATAGGTCCTTGGAACCCCTGAACCCTGGGTCTTGACTGGAGAAAAAGAGCGGGGAACTTAATGTTGGTATATATTTTTCTAAGATGGGATAGATGCTATGGAAAGTGTTCTAAATTGGGCCCAGGTAGGGGGGAACACATTTTTTTTTTTGTTTCCATGGCAACTGTTAGCCTCTGATTTCCCTCTAGATCTTGTATTTATTTACAGTCCTGCAAACATAAGGACAAGAGCATTTTCTCCATTAGAACACTTGACCGATCTCTCAGAAAGTAAGAAAAAGATGAACCAACATTTGGCAATCCTTTCTCAACTTTCCAGGGAATAAAAGAGAACATATTGCACACATGCAGAAGCAGTTATTGGAGTTCATGAAAAATCAGATAACTTCAGAGTGCACGATACATTATTGTTCACAGTTCAGCCCTATCCTCTAGCCCATTTAGAATGCTCCCTCTTAGGACTAGCAGCTCCTGTCAGTTTCCTGTGTTCCTTCCTGTCTCTGGAGAGTTTGGGGATCTCCTATTTTGTTTCTTTCCCCCTCCTCCTCTTCCTCCCCCCGCTTTTTTTAATTCCACAAGCAAGAATTTCCTCCCCCCATTATGCTTTCCAATAGAAAACTGTGCAGATATTTAACTGTATAGTTCTAAAATTTTCCATTTAATATAATCTCCTGTTTGAAAATGTCTACCTAGTTATTTTTATTAAATTAACCTTATTAGTAGAAGTTAAATACAATCACCTATTTCCAGACCTGTTTCTTTTTGTGTATGTGTGTATGTGTGCGTGTATATTTATATACATACACACACACATATATATAACCAAATATGTCAAACTTCTGTTTTACTACACAAATTCATCTGTAGAAATAAGGGAGACTGGCAAAATGCTTGATTGAAATCTCGTTACAGTGCTTGTTCTAGGTATCATAGCCTTGGTGCTGCCACTTCCCTTCCAAGAAGAACCAATTACAATTGGAGGCAAATGTCTCTTGGCTGCCTTGGATTTTTTTTCACTAGCAGATCTGTTTCTTTAACCTTCCATGTTTGTTTACAACTCTCATTCTTTGTTATGTTGTATATTTCGGGTATGGGTGTGCTTCTTGGTCCAATAGGTTATGTGCTAAAATCTTTTTTCTGACTAAGCTCTAGAACGTGCATGCCCTATATCTAAGAAAATTGAGGTGTATGACTGCTAGGTATTTAGAGATAGCAGATTGCTGTGCTTCCCTTAACTCCTGTGTGTGATAAGACCAGGATGGGTGTGTAACTGTGTTTCTGTATGACTGGGCAATGTTGATCTTGGTGATTTCCTGCTGGTTTGCCTTTTCCTATTGCCTTGGGGCTTCAGATTACCCAGACAACTATATAATTATTTCTGATTTGACTTACTCCTTATGGTAGTGCCGTGTATGCAGAAAGAGAAATGAAATAGTTGAACAGCTCCTTTCTGCTCAAGTTGCAACAAAGATTTCATAAGCCAGGGAAGCAGAATGGTGGATATTCTCTACATCCTAATGTCTGTAGTGCCATCAGGGTCTTAGGTTAAAAATGAAGCATCTGTGCCTAAAGCTTCCTTTGAGAGTCAAACGTCTATCTGTAATATTCTGCATCTGACTAGATTGAGCACAACACAAAATTGTCTTTCATTATTTAATGTCAGGCAGCTGATCACATTTTGCAAACAACAGTTGCTCTGTCCTTTTCTGTCACTCGTGGAACTGTTGATCAGTTTTGACTGAGGAGATAATATAGTAAGTTCCTACAAGCTTTGCAATAGCTGGTACCTGGCCAAGTAGAAGAGGGAGCCCTAAATTAGCGTTCCCACTTGGTGGAAGGTTTTGCATATGTTCAGCTATTGTTCTATTTTGCTAGCTGATGGCTGATCAGCAAACATAGCTATGAATCAGCTACAGTTTGAGCTTTCTCTTGATAGCAAATAAGGGGGAACTGAAGATATTCCAAAGGGGAAGAAATCTGACTGTGTGCACTATGGAAAGAAGTTATGTGTAACTGTGTGTGCTGTGGAAGGGTTATTGTGGAAGGGATGTGGAAGGGTTATTGTGGAGGAGATGTAGGTGCATGGGACATATTAATCTGTTTTTCTAACATGAAGCCTAGTCTCCTACAGTTGGCATAATAACTCATATCAATTTAAAATGTATTCCAATACATGATTATGAACCTTTCCAGGGACTGTTCACATGTTAATAGAAATCATAGAGTAATTGAGGTTGGAAGGGACTTCTGGATATCTTCTAGTCTAATTCCCCCTGTTCAAAACAGGGTTAACTAGAGCATATCCTTCAATATGAGGATATCTAATCATCTGAACAACTTATCAAATAGTTTTGGATTCTTCACAAGTAGAAATTTTTACATCAGGATTGGATGGCTTACTGAAAGGTGTGTTTTAATTTGGTAAAGAGTTAAGAAGAACCATGTGTTGCATTATTTAGCTCACAGTAGAGTACCCATGTTTGATGCTGTGTTGGCTCTTACGCTGTGTTAACTCTGTAACAAAATATTTTTTGTTTGTTTGTTTTTGTTTTGTACTCCTTCACAGGATTACCAGCAGGAGTATAATGTCAATATGGTAGTGGGAAATTAAGATAATTTTTTTGATCATCTAGTTTTTAGCTGTCATCTTTTGTTTTTAAATCTGGTCTCACTGTGATCTAAGTAGAACTTCAACTATTTTTAGCAGTTTCTTCTGCTTTATTTTATAGGATCATGGATTTTCCGGGACACTTTGAGCAAATCTTTCAGCAGCTAAACTACCAAAGATTTCATGGCCAACTTTGTGACTGTGTCATTGTGGTGGGAAACAGGCATTTCAAAGCCCATCGCTCTGTTTTAGCAGCATGTAGCACACATTTCCGAGCTCTCTTTACCGTAGCAGAGGGTGATCAAACTATGAACATGATTCAGCTGGACAGTGACGTGGTGACAGCAGAAGCTTTTGCTGCTCTGATTGATATGATGTATACCTCTACGCTAATGCTTGGGGAGAGCAATGTTATGGATATCCTGCTGGCTGCTTCTCACCTACATTTGAACTCTGTTGTTAAAGCATGTAAGCACTACCTTACTACCAGGACACTGCCAATGTCTCCACCTAGTGATAGAGTTCAAGAGCAAAATGCACGTGTGCAAAGATCTTTCATGCTTCAGCAGCTTGGACTAAGCATTGTGAGCTCTGTGTTAAATTCCACTCAGAGCACAGAGGAACAACCAAATACCATGAACTCATTGATGAGAAGTAACATAGAGCAATGCACTACTTTTCCTATCCGGCATCTTCACAAGCGTAAGCAGTCTTCTGATGATCATGCCAGACAGCGAATCAGACCTACCATAGATGAGTCCATTTCAGATATTACTCCAGAGAGTGGGCAGTCAGTAATTCACTCACGAGAAGATTTTTTTTCACCAGATTCACTAAAGATTGTGGACAATTCTAAGGCTGATTCTGTTACTGATAAACAAGAAAATAATGTTATTATGTTTGATCAATCTTTCAGTGCTCAGGAAGATGCTCAAGTGCCCAGCCAGTCAAATAGCGGAGAAAACATTTCACAGATATCCATCGCATCCCAGGTAATACAAGTGGAAAACAGTTTTGATCAAAAATCTACTTCTGAGAAAAACAACTTCTCATGTGAAAATACAGCGGTCAGTCTAAATGAAAAAGAACATATAGGGGTGGTGGTTAAATCTGAGCCTTTGAGTTCCCCAGAGCCTCAAGATGGAGTGAGTGATGTCACTTCTCAAGCAGAAGGCAGTGAGTCTGTTGAAGTGGAAGGAGGAGTAGTGAACACAGAGAAGATAGAACTGAGTCCTGAAAGCAGTGATCGCAGCTTTTCTGACCCACAGTCTAGTACTGATAGGATGGGAGATATCCATATTATGGAGGTATCAAATAACCTAGACCACAAGTCCACTTTCAGTATCTCAAATTCCCTGAATAAAAGCAGAGTTAGCAACTTTGGTGCTAGTCAAAATAGCAATGACAACATTCCAAATAGAATAAGCGATTGCAGAATAGATGGTGATGCCTCTTACCTAATGAGTTCAGAGTCTGGGGCTGCTAATGGTCATCCCTCTGCTACAGTTTCTCATGTAGAGAATCAATTCAGTGAGCCTGCAGACTCTCATTTTGTTAGACCAATGCAAGATGTAACGGGTCTTTCTTATGTACAGACTTCTGGGTACCGAGCTGGAGAACAATTTGGTATGGATTTTCCAAGGTCGGGTTTGGGCCTGCACCCTTTGTCAAGGACAGTTATAGGTTCTGTAAGAGGTGGCACTAGTAACTTTTCTGGCTATCGTCGCATAGCCCCCAAAATGCCTGTTGTGACCTCTGTCAGGAGCTCCCAGCTGCAAGATAACTCGTCCATTTCCCATCTGTTAATGAATGGGGCCACTTCTTTTGAAAATGGACATCCTTCACAACCAGGTCTACCACAGTTGACAAGGGCATCTGCAGATGTTCTTTCAAAATGTAAGAAGGCCTTATCTGAGCACAATGTCTTGATTGTAGAAGGTGCTCGCAAATATGCCTGTAAGATTTGCTGCAAGACTTTTTTGACTCTAACAGACTGTAAGAAGCACATCCGTGTGCACACAGGAGAAAAGCCTTATGCTTGTTTAAAGTGTGGCAAGCGGTTCAGTCAGTCCAGCCATCTATACAAACATTCCAAAACAACCTGTCTGAGGTGGCAGACCAACAATCTACCCAGCACTTTGCTTTAATCTCCCCTGTTCCCTAGCCCCTATGAGAATGCCAATACAAGTTTTTAAGACTCTGGAGTATTTCGGGAACATTAATGCTATTTTATTCAAGGCTGAAGGTTAAGGAGCTACCCTTGTAGATTAGTAAATACTTGTGTGTGATTGTGCCACATACAAAACAAAAGTCTTGGTTCTGTAAATTTGGGATAATACCATACTTACCTCACAGGAGTGTTGTGAGACTTAAACAACTGTTAGTGAACCTCTTTAAAAACCTCAGGAGGCGGCACTGTAGACAGGTTAACATTTATTGTTAGGGCTCACAGGGATGTAATCATTATAACCTAGTTCCATTGCAGGGCAAAAGGGTAGGGATTGAGTGAGAATGTAGTTAACTCCTAATTATGTTTAAGTAGTATGTTTCAAGAATGAAAAATTAAAGGGAAAACTTTATTTAACCCATAACGTAAGTTGATAAATTGTGTATAAATAAGAATGCAAAGAGCTTTTTTACAGTAACTAACACAAATTGCACTCTTAAAAGAAAACCAACCTCGGATTCACCAGTCTGCCATAAAATACTTTAAAACATGTTAACTGTAATTTTTAGGATTCTGAATGCATTTTTGTCTCTTTTGCAGTACAGGACAATGTATAATGAGGATACTTAAAACAAGCAACTTTTGGACTGTTGGGAGGGTGTGTGTGTGTGTGTATATATATACACACACACTTTGAATACAGCAAACTCTGGTTGTTTCACCATTTTTTTTTTCTGTGAAAATTTGTATTAAGTACTGTTTTTTTTTTTTTTTGTTTGTGCTATTCTTAGCAATATTTAAATCAATTTGTATTTCATATGTTTCATAGACATGGAAATCTGTAGTTTGTGTCTGATTTGTGTTTTTTTTTTGTTTGTTTTGTTTTGTTTTTTTTTACTGGATAAGGTAGTCTCTTATTCTTTCCAGATGCTGATAGTCACTCTGATCTGTGTTATTGTGTAAGTTTACTTTTAATTTTCATCATTCATTGATTTCTATATTTCTTAGAGGTTTACTAAAAATCTAGGAGCTTGTGTCTGACTGCCCTTGCTTTCTTTGTTTTCCAATATGACAGATTTACAGAAACATTCAGATTGGAAGGGATCTCAGAAGATCTCTAGTCCAGTCCCCTGTTCAAACCAGGGTTGGCTATGAGCTCAAACCAGGTTGCTCATGACTTTGTGCAGTTGGGGCTTAAAAACCTTCAAGAACAGAGCTCCCACAACCTCTCTGGGCCCCCGTTCCACTGCTTGACTGTCCCCATGGCAAAGTTTTTCCTTATATTCAGTCTGAGTCTCTCTTGCTTCAAGTTATGTCTGTTGCGTCTCATCCTCCCACCATGCACCATTATGAAGAGTCTCGCTCCATCTTGTAAAATGTTGCAGTTTGAAAGCCATAGTGGTGGTGGGGGGAAGGAGATATCAACTCGATATGGGATTCATGAACAGTCTGTGGACCATAGTTCCAATCGCCTTCCTAGGAGCAAATCGAGTTCCCGAATAGTGTGATCAACTATA
>JAWLRI010001203.1:0-13809 GCA_034781795.1 Crypturellus tataupa
CTATTCTCCAGTCATCTGCTCCATTGTCCACCATGAACAACTGAAATAATAAAATATAAAGTTAACTTTAGTATGTCATTAACAAAACTTGTTATAATTCCATTAAAAAAAAAGAAAATTGTAGCTTTCAGAGCTGCTAATAACCACTAAAAATAAAAAATATATGCCATTTAAGCAAAGGACTCTATCAAGCCACCATGAGGTGAAATATGATTTTGGATAAGACAAAAAGATTTTTTTTGCCTATTTTTTAAAACTGCAAATGAATCTGAATTTCCACATATTATTTGCTAAGATATTTATTCCTGTGTAACTGTGATTTATCAAAAAAAAAAAAAAATTTACCAATTAAGCCTTTTTCCTTCAAGATCAATTAATTATTCGGAGTTAATAAAATTGAGGGTGAAAAAAAAAAAAAGAAAGAAACTGTTTTCAGGATGGAAATTATATAGATTTAGAACATACAGAATTATATGCTATATAGATAGTATGTTTAAATGAACAATAGCCACATCTTCAAAAAGTAAAAGGTAGGAGCCTACAAACACCAGAATATTTCCAGACATCCAAGTGAAGCCTATTATTTGCTGAAAATTAAATGCACATATAAGTCCTTGCATGATCAAGGGGCTTCAGCTTACCATCCTAGATGAAAAGTAACCAAACATTTCACATTGTTTAGGAAATATTTTTCTAGAATCCTTACTAAATAAATAATATTGGTCCCTCATAGGGAGCAGGTGTGTACAAGAAGCAGAAAATAAGATAATGCCAGGGAAGAAAGAAAAAAAAAAAATCTCATAATACAAAGAACACACAAATTCAGAAGCAAGAGAGGACTGACCCACTACTACAGCTGTGATCTGAATTTACATGTAGCTGTTCAGTAGACAGTAGTGGATTACTCAAAATGCAATAGCAATTGAAGGGTTCAGAAGGAGAAATTTCCAAAGAGTCTCCTCCTCAAGGTTAGAAAAGTATTTCCAATATACTATACAGTATATAAAGGCCCAAAAAACTCCTCATCTGCACTGGTCTTTTTGCCTCTTCATCTTTTTAAAGTTTATAAACAAAAGTCTGAACTCTTTGTATATATGCTTTAGAGACAGAAAATACACTCTACAACTTCCTGCCAATACATTAAGTTTGTTTCTCAGAAAAATGTTCCAGTCTGCTGTTTAAGAAAGTGATGACCATAAATTAATGTTTTTTTCTAGTTCAGCTGGCCCTATAGCCTAAAAGAAAGAAGCGTTAATCCCAATACAGAACGAAACCAAAGCAAAATAAATTCTTGCATTTGTAGACCCATTTTTAATTCCATTGTGATTTATATCTACCCCAGGTATAGTTCTTACCTCTACTGCAATAATATTACAGGCAAAAAAACCCACAAATGGTATTGAAACAAGAAAAAGAAACACACACAATGACACTCAAGTTCATCTGATTCTTATGAATAGCTTGTAAATGCTGACTGTCGAATCATGCAAATGATCAAAGAGCTATTAAGAAGCCCAGGTATTAGAGCACTCATGATACAGATGAATAGTAAACAGCTTAAGTGGAGAAGAGATACCTAATATCAAATTCCACAAATGCTGTCCTGCTTTCTGAGGAAAACAGTATGTGAAAAACACAGCTAAACATTTCAGTTATCAGATATATTCCAAAAATACATTAAACCAACAGTGTTTTATAGCATCTTTTGAAGCTGCTGAACTGCTGAAAAAGCAATACTTTTATCCTTTTTTTTTTTTTTTTTTTTTTACCTAAAACCCTCACAGATTTCCGTAAGAATACTGCATGCAGAAAGGCAATTGAAGAAAAATGATGCTTTACGTACTGATTTAATTTTTAAAAAATGAGAATAGAAGAATGTTAAGTTAAACTTAGACATTAAAATTTGATCTTACAATATTATTTAACCACCTTGGTTGTTTTAACTTTAAGATGTCATTATGCAATATATACTTGAGAACATATTCACTTGTCAGCAGAAAAAATCCTAATATGCTGCACAGAAATAAGTTTCTTGGTAGTGTTAAGTGGAATGTGTGATGTCTGCAGACACAGAAAATTCCTATCAACTTCCCTTGATCTCAGTGATGCCAATTGTTTTTAAGAAAAATAATATTTGAAAGTGGTAATACCTTCAGCTGTCATATTTGATATTTAGGAGGTGAAAACTAAGGTAGAAACAATCAAAAGCTGCACAGGACCACAGATCCAGTACAAACATTTCTATTCCTTAAAAATATTAACATTTCAAATCACATTTAAGATTTATTTAATTTCCAAACAGTTCTGTGTCTCCATAATCAAACAGTGAAATATGTGAATACCAAACATTCTGGGACAAATAAGGTTTTGTAAATTAGGCTGTGAATAACAATTAAAATAGAATGCTCTGAAAATACCTAGGAAATAATACAGGATTTAATGTACATTTTATACACTTGGGATTATGCAACCTAAAATATGTGATTGTTCATTTTTAATTTTGAAAATATTGTGATATTTGTGCATGCTTGCTTGCTTAGCTATGCATATTCACTATTCAGAGAGCACCAAAGGAAAATCAGAGGAGACAACAACTGAATAGCAAAATATAAAGCACACACATATACCTTTTGCTGCTGCTGTATATACAGATATACACATACCCTCTGTTATAATAATCATGTTCAAGATAATACTTCCCACTGCAAGGTTGAATGATGCTAGTAATAAGGAGAAAACAAGCTTTTTTCTACAGAACTCAATCCTACGGCCTACACGGGAGGCCAAACTCCATTCAAGGTCAAACACATTATGCCTGTTTACAGCTTTCTAATTTCTCATAGCAAAGCTCAGTGTTACACTAATAGTTTACTCTTTAATGTCAATGTTCTTCAAAGCTTCTTTTAATACAGTATTATTGCATACCTTTACTAAATATGTACTGTCCAAAGCAAATTAAGAAAAGGAATTTTCATTGAAATTAAATAATGCATTCTCAACATGTAAAAGTTAGACAAGCATCAATCTTAAACAACAAATAAGTCTGATGTTTCTATTGCCACACAGTATAAATGTCATATCATAGATATTTAAAGAGGTGGGTGTGTATTTACATAAAAACACTTAGTGCTAAATCCACAACACACTAGATGAAAAAAAGAGAAACAAATTCAGAGTAGATAAATTGAATACAGTAATAATTTAGATCACAGACTGCCTGAAGTTCTTTGAAACAGAAGTAGGGAAGTTAATTTTGTAAACGATTTATGTTTCAAAAAAAAAAATTCACATCAGACTATCAGAGGACATTGGTGAGTGCAGACAAAGGAAACTAACCTTTTTTAAGAATCCTTTTACTATAGAGGTTAAAAAAAGAAAGAAAAAAAGCGTAAACTTCTAAGACTGTGAGGATATGTTAACACAGAAATACAAAGGAAGAACTGCTCCGAATTTTTAAATGCTACAGACCACATTTTCAGCTTTATCATTCGTCTCAGACAGGAAATAACCTTCAGAGCTTACAATGCTAAAGAATGGCACTCAACAGTTGCTGGGACTTGTAGATATTCCATTTATATAGTTCTCCCCCTGTATTTGTGCTTCAGCAACACAGAGTGTAAGATCCTCCTAAAACTATAATCTTTTCTATTCAGTAACACTTTATGCAGGAGATAGTGTCAAGAAGTGAAATCCAAGGACTCCAAAAGAAAAAAAAATTATGTTCATAGATATCCATATTTCTTCCCTAGTGCAGAAGAAGAAACCCCTGAGGAAATGCTAATTATATAATGAACTAAGAAATCCTCAAAAGCTTATAAATTTATAACATGATCAAAAGAATTTGATAATAAGCTTGTTATTAATAGAAAGGACTGTCTTTTACCAAAAATGCAATAATTAAGTCCAAAACAAAAAAGATTTACATTTTCATTATTGAAAAAGGTATTCCATGAGGCAAATTCTTAATTTAATTTAGTTCAGTCTCTTGCTGGAACAATCTCACTTGACTCTCTTCATATTTATAACTTTGTAAGAAATTTAGCTATACGAACTTTTATGAACCTTTGAATCAAATCAGAGTTACAGAAATAAAAATCCACTGCTCAGGGTCACCATATTCTTTTGAGATACTGAAGTAAACATACTAAATAAAGAGCTATTTCAAACTTAGTATCTGCTATAGGCTTTTTTTTCATTTTAATAATATTCTTCACTTAACAGTTAAAAACACAATGAGAGTAAGTTCTTTAAGTTACAACATTTGGAAAGCTTCCCCTCAGGACAAACAGTCCCCAAAAGCTCTTGTGCTTGGATTTGACACTCAAAAAATGTCCTGCAAGTTGCTGAAGAAGGAGCATGACTCTGAATATGGTATCTTGCATAAATGCAGAAAGAATAATACTGCAAGAGCAGTTTAGGTAGGAGTTCTGCTTTTTCCTTTCGCACAAAAATGCAGAACAGGAGGAAATGGGACCAGTGAACTAAAAAAATATTGTTGTTTTTTACTACATTTTATTCTGTTATTTAAAACATAAAATTGAAATTAAAAAAAAAAAAGCCAAAAAGAAGTCTATGTTAAAAAGCATGCTTACTAGCAAACGTACTGACGACTCAGAGCAATCCAGAGTAACTGCTCCACACAACGTACAGAGGTGAATTGAAAATTATACGTAACTGTAAAATAATCTGTTCAAAGGTGTGTAAGGACAGATCAGGTTACTTGCCTGTAGCAAACTTTTAGGAACCGTTTAATCAACCACGCTGCATAAATACAACCTGTGCAAAATCCAAATCTCACTTACTGCCACTCCACACAACTCCCTACTTCTACCTGGCCTGCTCTTGCTCACTTCTTGCTCACTCTAAGACAAGAGACTGTAGAAGGACATTAACTATGCCAGCTTTACTAACCCTCAAAGCAAAAGCGGCAAATAAATACTGAATTTGCATTTTCACAAATATAAACATCAAATGACCACACTGAACAAATTTAAACAAAGAAATTTGTTTCAAAACAAAGTATCTCTTTAAAAACATTTGCTAGGCTTTTTGGTGGTCTTCTGTAACTGTTACAGCAGCATTGATCAGATTCCAGAGTTAGAGGAGAATTTCCTTTCACCAAAGCAGAATTTCAAAACTTGGTTTCTGAAGGATGCATCTTCCCACAACAACCATACTATTTGACAAAACTGAGATTTAGAACGGACTCTGTAATAAAACTAGTGCTCCTTGTCATACTTCCCCATTTCAAGTATCTCAGCCATAAAATAAATTTGATTCTATAACCTTCTTGTATAAACAAAAGTCATTAAGAATCATTTGCTAGTCAATATTTTGTTTGCTATTTTTAAATACTCTCTTTACACTTTTTCATTTCATTTGCTTTTTTTCATTCATTACTAAAAATAATTTGTTCTCCAGATCGCTGCATGAAGAACTGCCATCTCCCAAACCAGCTGCCATCTGCTACTGCTCCCAACATAAGAGAAGCTGCACTCTCTTCTGGGAAGGTCGGCTTCATTACTACTGGGAAAATTGGAACCAATTTAAAATATATGTATTTTTAATGAAGGGCTTGGCAATATTTTTGCAAAGGTATAGGTGAAACACAAATTAAAGGATATAACACTGAATCTAAAACTAGATAAAATGAATTCATTCTATTTGCCAAAGGAATACCCCTGTTACTCTAAATCTATGAATTTTTGCTGAAGAGACTAATAATCATATCAAAACATCATATACATAAGAAACTTCCGAGATCTTCCTTTAGTGTTTATGTATGACTTATCTGGGGAAATTTGTATGTTTTCTTTTTTTTTAATGGATTTATTACCAGTTGGTAATGGGTAATACACATCAGTACTATATGAATTATTAAGTCCCTGCGACGTGTCTACCATCTTACAAACATGCTTAAATCTAGAACTTAAGATTATATTTGAAATAAGTCTAAATATAGAACTGCAAAACCTAAGCATATGAGCACCATCCTAAAGCAGCACTATTTAAATAAGGTAAATGTCTTGGGCAGCCAGAGAAGTAGAGTTAGGCATACTTCCGTATTTAAAAATCTACATAAACAACATCACGCTTTGATCCTGACTCTGTAGCAGCAGTTCTGCAAGCATTTCCTCTATACAGCATGCTCTCAGGCAGCACTGGAGAGTGAACAGCATCATAGCAACCATTTAGCATCTGTTATCTCCTTAAGGCCTAAGGTGGGCTTCTGGCTAAACCATACAGTGGATAAAAGAGTCCTCATACTTTTTCACAGAGTAAGTGAAAATATCTTTAGGAGAGGAAACTTTCCGTATCAGCTTGAATAAGCATGGATACAAGTGATACATTTCTTAGAGGTAAAGAGTTTCACTAGATGACTACCAGGTATACAGTTGAAGCAGAAGCAGCTTAACTTGTCTGAGTTCACCGAGGTATTTTAATGCATAAAAAAAATAAAAACAACAGCATTTTCCATCAAACACCTCCCCTGGCATACACTCTTCTTGAGGCTGCCCTGTTACTATCTGAATTTACAGCATCATCAAATCTGTCTGGTTTATAGGAACTCTCTCAAGTAAAAGATGCTCTGTCTACCTCTGAAGATACTTTTTTTTTCTTTTTTTTTTTAAGAATGAGATGTTTGCACTGAGTGCAGACAACTCCACCATCTTCCATGACTTAAAGATAAAATGGCTTTTTGAAAATGTTTTAGAAAGTTTTACTTTCACAACTATGTCAAATGGGGCAGTCCAGGTCAGCAAAAGCCTCATGTCCAGCAGTGAACATAACTACACTAATCACAACACATCCATAGAAGTCACAAGTGAAACATAAAAACTATTGATTTTGGATGAGCTAGCTGACATCTCTGATGAGAGGCCAGATCCAAAGAACTATTCATGCTTCTTAATTCTCCTTGTAAGTGCCAAATAGCAGGAGAAAAGAATGTGCTGCCAACTGCCAACCACACTGCTAAATTTCTCATCTGCCCTTGCTGCAT
This sequence comes from Crypturellus tataupa, assembly GCA_034781795.1. NCBI lineage: Eukaryota > Metazoa > Chordata > Aves > Tinamiformes > Tinamidae > Crypturellus > Crypturellus tataupa. The sequence goes on from JAWLRI010001203.1 coordinate 7,004, forward strand.
CCTATTCTGTTGCTGGGAGGGAGACAAATGTCATTCACACATGTCTGAAAATAAAGATGGATAATCAAACACCCTCCTGTCTCACAACCAGATCTGGAATGTAGACTGGCCATAGATAATCATCTTTACAAAAAATCTTTTTTCACATCTTGCTATTAGACTATGTTAAAAATATTTGGAAACTGAACTGGGAATACCTCCGGTCAAGCACAGAAAGCACAGACCTAGGCTACTGTGTAAGGATGTAACAATTTTAAGCCACTGCATTGCAGAAATCACAACAGAATGGAAATGATTGTACTGTACCATATGACCCAAAACTAAAGAGAACAAAACCAGCAAACTTACTGTGAATCCTCTTTACTCCAGAATGCCATTCAGATCATATCTTGTAGTAGAAGTCATGGAATATTTTTTCAGATTGGATAGACAAAAACTTCTTCTAGATCAGCCCATTCCTTATGTACTGTCTATCTAAGAACAATACTTGGGTAATATCCTATTCCAATCAAAGGAATAGATGCAGCCACAACCGGCTGTAGTAGCTAAACTATATAAGCTACCCAAGCAAGAAGCTCCCTGGAGAAGGAAGGAATAGGTAACAAGCCTCTTAGCTTTAATATATCCATACCCAGTCAATAATTTTTGGATCTCTTTGAAAAGTTGTTTTATTAGTAACAAAATTGGATGTGAGGGGGCTTGATGGAACAATCTCCTGAAATATCATGAAGACTCTGAATTAGAATGCTCTAAAAATTCTTCAGATGTTAACATTTTCACAAACAAGAATTCTTCTCTGAAGTCATGTTTTCTCAAAAGGCACTTCAAATGGTATGTAGAAATTGATAGTACTTTTGATTAAAACTTTGGTAATAACCTACATGTTGTCAGTGAATGATCAGTGACAGCTAGTATAAATCACATTTACTATTTATTTCAGCAGGAAAACAACTTACTATACTGTGCCTAGGCACATAAGAACATCTCAATCTTTCTCCAGTCTTCCAGACTGTAAACAAAGGTCCATGCATGCAGGACTTAACGGGTGCAAAGTTACAGGCTGAATCAAAGCTACTATGCAATAATTTTGGTGTTTCTACTTTTTGTTGTTTTGTTTACTGTTGCTGTTTTGTTGTTTTTACTTTTACTTATTCATTCCCTGGCTCTAAAATAGTCTATTCTTAAAAGCATAGTGATTTGTCTCAAAGCAAGAAATAATTTTCACAGACTAGGGTGAAACTTCATGTTTGTTAAGTTCACAACATATTATTCTACTGAAAGATCTTACTGTCAAAGGTGAGGGTATGGAAAAGAGTGCATATACTTGTAGTAATGTTACATAACAAAAGTTGCAGTGCTATGAAAGCTGGACAAAATAATTGTAACACAAACAAAACACTTCATAAAGATCCCCAACAGTACTTGATTAGGATATTGCAGAGCACAGCATTCATCGTCTGGGAACATCATTCACAGCAGCCTGTTCTTGAAAAACTGTAGGCAGAGCCAGCTGACAGCATTTTATTTACATGAAAAATCACCGGTTTCATCATAAGACTATGAGTTAGGCAAGGCTCAGCTTCTCATGTAGAGCTGAAGCCAATCCCACATCATTTCTAAAGCACTTGAACTCTTAGTCCCAATCTTCACTTTGTAAAACCATCTCTTAACTGGCAGAAAAAAAAAAAAAAAAAGATTCCTCCAGTTAATTCCCAGTGACAATGATAAATGCAATGTAAAAGCTTGCTATACATGCTTTTACTTTTCTACAGACTGACTTATATCTATCCATCAAAGCACTAAACTGATGTATAACTTCATGGAAGATACACTGCTACACTGCAAGCAACCATACTTAGCACACTACAGGTGAGAAAGATCAGGAAGCTCTATATCCCACAGGTGACAATGTAATGTATGAGTATGTGGCTAAGTAAATCTATTTCTCAATCATTTTTATTTCCAATATGCTCTCTTTCAAGCAAAATGCATATTTCCAATTTGCTCTTTTACAAGCAAAAATATTCTGATATCCACTTCTGGATACCCAGACTGTAAGCATCAAGAGTCCTGGTCCTACCAATAGGGTCTTAACAGCAGGTCCTTACTAAAAAAAGAAGAGCTTTTACAGGACAAATTATATTTTGAGTTACAAGTGTATATGTGTACAGGCTTTTAATTTCCTGTTTATGACTCTCATGGCATCTATTGCCTAATAACTTTGGCATACATGTTCAATTAGAAATTAATAAACAATTCTGCTGGTCAAGAATGCAACACAGAACCTAACTCCATTCCTTTATTACCAGGACTCAAAGTCAACATTGTGACAGAGTAGATTTTCTTTAAATAAATATGCTCATTCGGAGAAAAAAAAAAAAGCAAAACAACAGAATGAAATACTCCTTAAAAAGTAGATGTAGTAATATTAAAATATAAATACTATTTATTTAAGTCTATTTTAGTCTAAATACTTCACTAAGTATCTAAGGTCTAACCATTTTGAGGATTTTTGTTTGTATTGTTTTAATATGGAGCTCGTATATCTTATCTATTATGTAAGGGTTTACTACTTCAAAAGGGACTACTTCTGTAAGGTCCTGCACACCCCACCAAAAGACACAGGAGAATCTTAAAAGATGCACATATCCCACTTTAGAATTCAGCCTTCAAGGAATACTGAACTCTCATATCATTTTTTTTTTCTTTTAAAATGTCAGTACAAAACTAATTTTTTGAGGACTCTTTTCACACAGGTGAATGAGAGCAGTTGCAGTGACAGTTCAAGAGAGGATATTCAATGAACCAATATGTGATTCCTAGTCATTATATTTACACAGTATTCTATAAAGTATTGCGGTATTATATAAAGTGAACGTTTTTGGTGACAAAAGTCTAGGTTTAGATATATCAGTTTAAAGAGAAAAAATACTTATTTTTACTGCTTACTGCTTAAGCCAGAGAAAGCAATCTGTCCATGGCTGCAGAATATGCTGTCATGGCAATCTCTTCTCGGATTGTCACAAGCGTAAGAAATTACTTAATGCATCTTTCAAAATTAAACCGGACAAAATTCTGTTTTTTGTTTTTTTTTTTTTTTTCCTCAGTGAAAAGTACATAGCCCACTAGAAATAAAATTACTAGATATTTACATATCACTTTTTTTTAGTGGAAGCTTTCCATTCACCTTTTCAGTGCAATATAGTTTATACATAAAAAAAAAAAAAAAATTCTTTATGCTGTCATGACTTTTTCTCTTTTCAACAGAGCAGAGTTTCCGCACAAAATTACTTGTTTTTCTGCTTGCATTAGAGTTGATTTTCAGTTAATAAAAAAAATATTCTACAACCACCAATATATTTAGCTTACCTGAAAGCCAGTTAAAAGATCAATTACAGCCTTCTATCTTCAGGGTTATTTATGTCTTAAAAGGAGCTACAGGTTCAAAGCAGCAATGTATCCTTTAGTGAGGGAATGTAACAGACATTTTTATCATAAAAATCAAGGATTAAAAAAAGTCAATTGAACTTGTGCAAAAACTTCCACATTGTTTTATAGACACTCCAAAAGTTCTACACAGCAGCTGCTATTGTGCTGATCTCTATTCAGAATGGATTGTAAATGTATTTCAAAACAAATTGAAAGGCTAAAATTTTGTTGTATTATATATAAAAAGAATCTCAAGAATGTTTATCTACCAATGTAAAGCTTGGTACTCTTTTCACTTAAATTTATGTAAACCAGAACTGCAGGAAAGTAAATGAGATAAATTTCAGTAGTGAAGGACCTAATATATACAAAGGTTTTAGATTAAGATGTGCATGCAAATGGCTCTGAGCTAGTACACAATAGCTTCTCTGTTGATTTCCAAATTCAGGGATCTGGTTTCTAGTTACAAATGTTCTCTTACCACTCTGTGTATTAACATTCCTTCACACACTTTATTATGTATTACTATGACTTGAAGAACATTGAATAGCAACATTAAAGAGCACTGAGAACAACGGTGTATTTGAATGGCCAATACTAGTTACTGTTGGGTGAACCATTCAGCAGTCTGGCCATGAGAAACAACCTCTCAGTGTGTTCAAATGAGTCTGTTGGAATGAAGTATCTTCTGCTTTTTGCTTAAATAAAAAAGGCCTCAGATTCTTCCAGTTGCTAAGAGATCCCTTTGCTACCTTCTGTGCCTTATATTTTAGAGATATTTTCAGAGACACATGGCATCTGTAACTTTTCCTAGGTCAATAGGTTGTCCAGAAATAATCTGTTCAAAAATGCACTGGAACCAAAAGAAAATATCACATGAATAGTCTAAAGTGTTAATATGTCAGAATACAGTTTCTCTAGATTACTTGTATGTGAAGCCACTACATCCTGGACCAAAACTGCCATCATCCGACCGAAGGTTTATTAGACTACACAAAAATTTCAGTAACTCTCCACAAGATTTAGGTTAGAATAAAATTACTACTCGAAGTTTATTACTTGATTTCATTTGTTACTCAACAGACCTGCTTTCTGTGCCAACTTTTTATCTACCTCATTTGTTTTTGCAGCACCATTAAGATTTAATGCCTGCATTTGTTGTCCTGATGATTCAACATACCTAAGTAAAAGCAAGCTAGATTCCATTTCTTTTCGCACAAAGTCAACAGACTTCTATCATGACTGACAATGAGGTAAACATGTATCATGGTGAAAACAAAAGGATTGCTCAGATATAAACACTTAAATAATTGGCCAGCAGAATACTCATTATTGCTTATGATGTGAATCCATAACAGTTCTCAAGTTCTTACTTGTTAGTAAGCAAAGGATTTGCACTGAAGAACTTTTATCGATGCCAATAAGATGATTAAGGTTCCATAAATAGTTTATATTATAATCAAGCATTATGAAATTAATTTAACCAGCAAATCATGAAGTGCATTTATTAATATCCACCAGTGTTTCTAAGTATTTCCTGCTATTTTTCTTCATTTTTCAGGAAACAGGGAAAAGAAGAAAAGATTCTTTAATCTTCAGCAAGGTATTTGGGCTCACATCAGTGATAATATTCCATAAAGCTAATGGAGACTGAAAGTACTTCTGTCCAAATCAGCACCACATGATTTTCCATCACTCCAGAACACTAGGGACTGAAGGTACTTTTTCCCTGGAGTCCTGGAAAGTGATGGATTGAATTCTAAAAATGAACTTTGCTGCGAGAGCAATGGCTTAACCTTATCTTAGAAGTTTGCATGACTTTCCATTAGAGCTCTGCCTGAGCACAGACAGTCCAATTTATAAGTAGTTTAAAATTTCAATACACATACAAGGAACTGAAGATTTCTATTAATTTCTGCCAAATATCTACATTTTTCATTTTTCTGCATGACTAAGAACACCTGTGTCAGTGGGAAAAAAAAAAGAGAGAAAGAAGAGGTTCAGATTCAATTCATGAGAACACAGGTTACCATTATTCACAAAGGACAGGAGAAGAGCAATGTTTATTTACAGAACGGATAAGCCAAGTATTCCAGCATCAGAGCACAGATTTCCCATTGGACACAGTCCTCCTACCCAGTTACAATCATCTGAATAAATACCAGGCTGTGACAGAACACCCTAGAAAAAAAGATTAAGGAAGTCAATGAGAAATCTGAGGGTAAATTCTTTGTTCTGAGTGGTATAAAAAAGTACCAGTAAAACTTCAGAATGTACATTTAAAAAAGCATTTCCATCTTCAGCAGTACAAGAGAGAGAGCGCGCAAGGCCTGCCGTCCCAGCAGAAGTAGTAAAACTGTAGCTTTACCATATGAATGTTTATCCAGAGGTTTCTTAACTTCCACCTGATTATTAACAGCAAATTCCATTAGAGAAAGGTAGAATGGAACAATCAACTGTCTAGAAACCATGTTAATCATGTTGTATAGTGGTGCTTTAATTAGGTAAAATATTATGAAATAACAAACAGTTTATGTATGAAGTGTGTAATTTAAACATTGTACATTATTATGATAATTGGATGAAGCTATCTTCTTAGATATTCTTTCCTCCTCCACCTGTTCAAATGTGCATTTCTCAATTGTAGTAATAGAGAAATACCTATTTCAGGCTGGGATAATAATGAGTTGCATTTTCACTACTGGTCTTTCAAACAAAGGACCTTTTCTTAAAAGAATCAAATCAAAAAATAAACAAGCTTAGAGAAAGAATAATGAATATTTCATAATGTTCAAAGTGTGGTGTTTTTAACACCATTACAAGTATAACAAGAGTGCACAAACTTGGGCTTGTCACTCAACTCCAACAAAATTATTGCTGTTTACTTGATTTTTTTTGAGATGGAGGTGAAGGAAGCGTTGCTTGTGGGTTTTTTTTTTCCACCTTCACTTTTCTGTAAATGCTCATGTAAGCTAAGAATTATAATTTAAAACTACATTCAATTTTTATTGCAATGTTAACATAAATGCACATTAACAAATAGAGCAATAGTTTGTGCTTTACTCGTGAAGTTAAATGAATCCACCGCAATCACTGAAAGTCTATTTTAAGAAAATATTTTCACATTTCAAATTTTCCACAGAACTAGGCAAGGATTCTGGTCTAAGTGTGGCAGTTACACCATTGTGGAGACTTTGATGCGTCCAAGCAGTGGCCAGGTTTGTTGCAAGACCAAGAATTAATGACGATGATGACATGTTTTGCTGGCAGGCTTAGGCCTCAGAGAAGCGGCTGTGGGAGACGCTGGGTGCGAGGAGGCGGCGGGAGCGCATCCCGGCTGCGCGCGGGGAGCCGGGGGCGGCGGGGGCCGGGGCCGG
>JAWLRI010001204.1:0-13674 GCA_034781795.1 Crypturellus tataupa
ATTAAAAGTTACATATCATAGTTTGGAATTTTTTTAGGTTATCTCTTTTTTTAAAAAAAATAAAGGCACAGCTAATGTGACATGAAAAAAAAAAACCACTAATTTTTGACCCAAGCCTAGAGAGGAAAGATTTTTTTTTTTTTTTAACTTGAAGAAAGAAATTCTTTCATACCTTGAAGTTAATTTTAACTGGTTTGCTTTATATATCACTTGCTCAGGAAGTTAGGAGCCTTCCAGGTCTCACTGGTTTATTTGGTATGGAGAGACATGAGGTTTTAAAGTCCCGGCTGCCACAGGCCCAGCTTCCATCAGGAAGATCAATCCTCTTGGAGATGCATCCCCAGGAAGGTTTGAATCACAGTAGTGGGTCCCGCTATTGGTCTGGCACCTCAATTTTCTTCAAGAGCCCTGGACCAAGGAGATCCATCCGGAATATCTTTTGGATGGTCTCCAAGGAGATCCGATCCACAGCATTTTCCCAGCTGGACATTTTGACTGCGTCATCATCCACATTCCCCTTTCTTATCGCATCAAGCAGCTCCTCTTAATCCTGCCCGTTATCAGCCTGCTCTACAGCCCTCCCTAAAAGTCTCCTTGGCCGCGATCCCTACAGAAGCCGAGGGAGACGATGGGCTCCCCCTCGCTCTGCTCCTGGTCGTCCCATGCTCCATGCTCTGCTTGCCAGGGAGAGGAAAACCCAGCCTGCTATCCCAGGAGTGATCCAATCTGCTCCAGGAGACCCAAGGACCAAGAGAGCCCGGGCCAGGCTCATGCCACATCTCACTCCTGCTGTGGGGCTTAGTGTGATCCAGACCTGATCCTGCGACCCAGGCGGCTCCAAGTGACCCTGGCCTTTAATCCGGGGGTCCTGCAGCTGAATAACTTCACCCCCTCCTTTGAGAAAAGGGCAGGATTCAGCTTGCCTAGCTACAGATTAAACAGCAGCAGCTGATTAGTGATTATTATATGTAAGCCCCTCACCGACCAGGTACTGATAAACCTTTTCTCAACATCAGCCTCTAAGGAATTTTCCATCTCTGGGTTCCACGGAGCTTGCGGTGGCCACATTTGTTTCCCAGCAGGGACAAGTGCCAGTTCAAGCACTTGGCTGTTGTTGCTGCTCCTGGGATTGCACAGCTAAATAATTCAGTAGCCAGTTGCTGTTTAGCAGCATCGCTGCCCACCGTGCGGGTGGGGAATCCACTAGGCCAGGCAAAGGGGGTCTGCAAGGAGCCTTCGTTTGACCTGGTGACAGCAACTTGCGTGTTTCTGCTGTAGAAATACAACCAAGCTCATCAGTAAAGGCTCACTGGTACCCTCCATTCAGGGAATCCTCAATGAGCTGCCCCTCAGCAAGGAAACAGCAGCTTATTTAAAGGCTGAAACTGTCTCAATTCTAGTTCTGAAGTTGTGCTTCTTTGTGTGGGGCATCAGCAGAGCTCACCGGGCACCTCAGACTGAGCCCCATCCCTGCGGCTCCGCACAGAACCCAGCTCCTGTTAAGACATCCTTCTTGGTTATCCAGTCCCCACATTTTGCAGCTTTGAGGCTTCCTTCAGCACAGCTACAAAAGGGTGTGAGAAAACTTGGAAAGGAAGCCCTGGGTGGTACGGAGAGCGGGAACAAGGAGGGATCCGTGCCCGGCGCGGGGCAGCGGCCAGTGCCGCACGGGAGGCTGCCGGGAAGGAAATGACACAGAGCCCGGCCCTGCCTTTGTCGCGGGGCGAGAGCGGAATGACCCAGGAACAGCAGAGCGGATGGAGGCACCTCGCAGCACTGCCCGCCCTGCCGCACACCTCTGCGCGTCTCAGAACACGCCACAGCTGGTTCCTTCTAGCGCTAGGACCTGGGACGGTGTTTTTCTGCTCCGTTTGTTGCCTCCTCACCAGAAATCCTTCTGTCTCTCTCGCTCAGCTCCCCTCGTCCCCAGGGACATCAGCGGGTTCCCGCACGCCGCTTCCTGCCCTGCTCCTGCTGCCAAAACTGTCGTCACCTGCCTGGGGCCAAGGGGCTCCTCTTGGTGCCCTTGCCCGGAGCAGGGCTGACCACGGCGTCTCCTGCTTCCCTCTCCCGAGCTCCACAGGGGCCCGTCTCCCAGTTCCCACAGCCTTGGTGACCTCTCCACTGCCCTGCCATCCCCATGGCTTCTCCAGGACTGTCATCCGAATGGATGCTCCGCTGCCTCACCCGCCACCCAGCGCTTGGCCCCCCTGCTCTCCACAGCTAACGCTCTTCCTCCAGCCACGTCTAGGGTTTCACCTGGAGCTGCTGCTCACATTCGGGGTCCCAAATACCCAGTCATCCTCACAAATTCCTCCCTATCAATCATATATTATTTCCCTCTCCCTTTCCTGTTGTTTCTGTATCTTACCGACCACATCCTCCTGTTCCAAATTCACTCCTAATTCCATAGCACAGCTCTTTCCATGTCTTGGCCACCTCTCCTCTCTCTCCAGTCTCCTCTCTTATAAAAACAACCTCATGAAGAGAAGCAAAGCACGAATGTCATTTTCTTATGAATTAAGGCAAGAAACTCACCCTGAAATGAAGTGCAATCTCTATTTCCTTAAGGTGATAGATGTTATTAAAAACAAAAGCCCAGAGGAGCTCAGACTAAATGACTGTTTGTGGACACAGATCTGTGCGTCTCCTGCTGCATCATGAGGGCAATTCAAAAGGGCTCAAATAAAGAAAAGGATGGATTTGGGATTGCAGGAAGCAGCATTCAATATTATGGGCCAGATATTTTGTGGGAAAGACTGTGTCCTCAAGGCGCATTTTTAAGAAGACATTTTTGAGGAATAAACGCAAGGCAACACCCCTGCTGCCCTCAGGCACTTGTCCTAGCTCCACACTGGGGCTCAGGGCTTCCCTCCCATTAACACAGAGCCAGAAAGCCGCCTTTCCTGCCCGAGTTGGCACACTGACATTTCAGAAAGACCAATAAACAGAAAGCTTGACCTCAGCGACAATTTAAAGCCAATATACTCACAGACTTCCACACTGCCGGATTAGGCTGGGAGGAGCACCCAGCTCTTCAGTGCTAGCAGAGCAGCTGGAGGGATAATGAAGGTGACGGGTCTGGGCAGCGTGAGTGGCCTTGGCCAAACAGGAGGGAACTCTGCGGATTGCTGCCCATCACACTAGGGTTCAAAATCTCCCGTTTAAATTTAGGTGCCAGCCTTGGTCCAGCCCCAGTCCAGGTACACAAAGCACCTGATGGACAAAAAGGCATTGTCTGCAAGCAAAATCAAGACATTGTCACCTGCAGCTGATACTTCAGTCACACTTTCCTGTGCCCCGTGCTCTGGGTGTCCCTGCTGGAGCAGGGGGTTGGACTAGATCATCTCTAGAGGTCTTTCCAACCTCAACCACTCTGTGATTCTGATCTTGCTTGAGCATATTAGAGCTTTATCCTCCTTTAAAATACTTATTTCTGTGCACTCTGGGAGGTAGGACAGGGCTTCTCCTTCCACTCTGTGGAGATGGAATTTCTGCACAGAGAGACCCTGCACCTCCCCAGTCCCAGTGACCGCGGGGACATCCCTATGCTCGCTTTGGGGCGCTCTGTGGCTCCTGCTCGCACACCAGTGCGGCAGCAACCGCCTGCACCCCGTGTCCTGCACCCCACGGAGCTTGGCAACCCCTCCTGGCTGCTTGTCCTCGTCGCTGCCACCACCTGAGTCTTGCAGCGAAGCCACCGACCACCTCCGAGCTGCCCAAGCAAAGCTGCTTCACGCACACACACTGCTTCCTTCTTGCTGCTGGAAATTATTATTGATAAGTGATACGTGCAGCTGTATCCACCACAGCACAGGCTGCTGCTGCTCTGCTGTTTCTCATGACACAGCAGGGAGGAAGACTTAGCCCTCTGGGTCGTCTCAGTCACCTGGGTCTCCCCAGACACCTGAGTCACCAGACGCACGTTAGTCACCTTGGCCACCCAAGGCACCTCCAGCCCCAGGGCCTGCGCCTCAGCCAGCGGAAAGCACGGGGGAACCCTGAGGAAGTAACCAAAGGCTGCAAGGGAAGAGCAGCTTCGCAGTGTCTGCAACTTTGCATAGTTGGAAACACATAAAACGAGCCTCTTGCACTCATAAAACAGCTATCAATGCCTAAGAGCATGGGATAACAGCAGTGAAATCCACAGCAGGAATTTTGGGGGTGCGCGACGCGCACCTTGCTTCGTACCCACCACAGGGGCTGTTGAACACCGCGGAGCATAGAGATGTGCCCACTGCCAGACCAAGAGCAGGTATAACGTGCAGGGAGGAGGGAAAGGGCCAACCCAAGAGGCGGCAGCAGCGCTGCTTTCATCCATGTACCCGTTGATAAACAGACATTCTCCGGGCACAGCAGTGGTGTCCAGCAGCCCTGTCAGGTGTACCAGGAAAAGCAGCACTTTGAAGCGCTTCTTACCCCACAGACCCATCACCTGCACTCAGACCACTGATTTGTTTCCCTCTGGAATGATCCAAACTCACAGCTCAGTGATACACATCAAAACAATTAGCAGCTTTGTCAAGGAAAATAATGACACTGCTAGGAACGGTCAGTCCTTCTTCTCCTCCCATATACAGTTTTGTCTTGCAAAATTATAGAAATCTGAAACACAAGAGAGGCAGTATTAAGCTTTACATGACTAATACCTTTAAAGGACAAACTGTGACAGGATATGAAGACAACCAGGGTGATTTGTAGCTATGAAAACTCAGACTGCCTCTTATGTAATAGTCTATCTATCTGTGCAGATAAAACAGGCTCCCACAGAGATGACCCTAAAAAATCACAGCCACAATGATAACGCAGACAACCTCCCTGATGTTTTTAGAGGTGAAAATGAATCACTTCCCTGTTCTTTCTGAAGGCCCCATGGAGGCACCTGGCATACTCCGGAGTATACCTGGATTTCGAAGTGGAAGGTATACATGTAACACACGTAGAGTACTCTTAAAACAGTTATAAAACAAATATAGCATATACGTAACAGATGGTGGCATGGTACAGCTAAACATTTTCTTTACATTTGAGATCACCTACACAAGACCACACTGCTGTTACCAAGGGCAGTAACATGGGTGTGCGAGTCATACGCACATCCCAACATCTTCATTGCGCACCATCAATACCCGTATATTAAGTAGACAGATGCAGACAGAGATTAGGAAACATTTTTCAAGATCATTAGGACAGTCCTATTACTTGTAAAGGTAAAAGCTTGAGGATGCCATGAACTGAAAGTCAAAACAGAGAATTAAGATTTACATGCGAGATCAAGCTCTGGAGCATGAAGCAATAACGGTGTTCTGGGGAACACACGGAGCAAATTGCATGTGATGCTACTTCTTCAGACAGGCAAAGCAGGCAAGAAAGACGTATGCAGAGACCTAGGCAGATTCCAGCCCATGACACACTCAGGGAGATTAAAAAGTCTAAGCACTTTCTAACTAGCCAAAAAAAAAAAGTCTCTTTGGTTGTTAGGTTGTTAGTCCAGCCTTTACTTTTCAGATATGAAGCAGCACTTCCTGGACAACACTGAGCAATTTCAAGGGCACCTCTCATGAAAATCTGTTCGCCCCCTCACCAAATCATCAAGTATTTAAGTGATTTTCCAGGAAAAGCACACAGCTGTGAAGGGACTGCAGCAGAATGGATTCACTTCCACGGCTGGGAACGTCACACTCCTGACCCTTCCTGCCTCTGGGGTTACCAGTGTGTCCCCACTCGTGACCACAGCAGATATGAAGTAGCCTGAGTATCTTCCAGGAAACACTGTGCATAAGTGCCTCCGTGAAACGAATGTAAAATTATGCACCTAATTTACATGTATAATTACCATGAATTAGTATGCAATTGGCCAAGCAGACTCATTTTTTGCATGCATGCAGTTTCTAAATTCAAGCCTCATCATGGAGTGATCTCACGGCTTGATAAATGGCTCGGTTGAAGAACCGTTTCCAAGTTCTGCTCCTAACCTTGTTCTCCAGCTCCTCCATGGACAAGTTTCCATCAGTAAAATCAATAAATCAGACAGTTTTTAATAGATTCATAGGATTTCATCTAGCAAGGACCTCCATGCTGACCGAATCTCACCTCAACTCGAAGGGAAGGATTCCATTGCCTCCACTGAGCCCACGGGGTGCAGCTGAGGTAAAGGGCATTTCTCAGGAACACAGACAGTTCTGAACTGAATGCAATGGAGAATTCATCATGTCCCTAGGTAAGTATTTCAGCAGAATAAATTTGGACTATTCAGTTATAAGACACAATATAAATGTATTTGTTGCTTGTTGGTAGCACGATGGTTGCTTTGAATGCCAAGACAGTACCCAAGACAACCTCTGCCTCGAAGGCAGTGCCGTTTTGACAATCACTGTTTTCACTTCTAGACCAAACTACCCAAATCCCAACCAGGGAAGAAATAACGAAGAAGTTCCCCAAGGATCCTCATTTGAACCCCAGCTGGAGCACCAGGACCGCGCAGCGGGAAGCAGGAGGGGACTCGACCATCCTCTCTTCAGCCTCTTTGTGGGGCTGCAGGACCCAAGGGCAGGAAAATGCTCCTCTTCAGAGGCTGCTACTTCCCAGGAGAGCTGCCTGGAAGCCGGCACTGGGATCCCTTCCTTGGGAGAGTCTATATTGGCTGCCAAGCTCCAGAGCTGAGTTCGGAGGAAGCTCTGGGATCCCTGCGGGCTGGGAGATGCTCCATGCGGGAATCGTGCTGGGACCATACCCAGCATGGGAGCTGGCAGAGGAGCAGAGCCGGGATCACCCGGCAAGAGCCATTTCTCTCTTCCTGGAGGGAGGGAGGAGGGGAGGAAGAGCAGGGGGGAATGACCAAGTGCCATTAGCAGCACCCGGGTTGCCAAGCAACAGGGAGGCACCGGCGAGAGCCGAGAGGGAGCAGGGCCAAAACGGGAGAGGCGCCAGGGCCCGAGTGAGGTTCCAAGAGCAGCCTCCGACGTGCCCGGTCTGTAACCCCTGCAGGAGCCACCGGCCGCATCCGCCTTCTCCTCACTGCTCCGGAGCGGGAAGCGCGGGGTGGGGACACCTCATCCCACCTGCCCGGCCCAAGGCTGCACAGCGGCAAGGTACAGGTTTCCCCTCCACTGCCACGTCCCGCCGAAAAACGGAACGGAGGAAACCGCCTCAAGACTGGAAGGTTATTTTAATTTCCTCCTCTGCTTTTCTCTTCTTGACGATTAAATTATTTTTTAAGGACTTCTGCCTTTGAGCTGCAACTGGTTGATGCTGGCAACTGCAACAGGTTCTTGCAGAGCTCAGCTGCGACCTCAAAACTAATGCGTCTCCTAGAGAAAAAGCAAGGAGCAGCCAGGGGAGCTGCATCTATGGCCACCGTCCAGCCCGCTGCTTTTGGGGACTCCACTTTACCCACAGTCCTGCAGTAAGCGCTGGGGAAAATGCTGGGTCCTGCAGTAAATACAGCATGGGGAAGGGCACGGAGGTGAGTGGAGCGCCCCCAGGCACCTGCAACCCGTCCTACCTCATGAAAGAGCCAGAGAAATAAGAAGGAAAGATTAAAATAAAATAAAATAAAATAAAATAAAATAAAATAAAATAAAATAAAATAAAATAAAATAAAAACAAAACAAAAATAAGACAGGAAGACAGAATACCACAGCAGCAGATTCTGCATTCCCTGTTTTAAGTCCTGCTTCCCTCCCCGTGCATCCTGCATGCACGGGAACCACAGCCAGTTTGCGGGACACTTCAGATGGAGCCCAAGGGAGCCCTGAATGCTCCGCTTCGGGTTTCCAAGCTCTTCTGCAGGTCAGAAAAAGCTGAACACATCAATCTCACACCTCTCTCCAGAACCCTGAGTAAACAAGCAGGTATTTCACACAGACAGCCTGGCCTCTCCTTACAAGCCAAGGCCCCCTGAAGAGAAGGGTCTCCCTTTTGGAGCCTGGCAGTTCTGAAACCAACAGCCCCAACAGCCAGATGGATCTACTCACCCACTGCCCTGGGCGTCACGAGCTTAATCCATAATAAAGGACAAAGAAGAGGAAAAAAGAAGAACTGGAAGGTAGAATGTAATAAAACTACAGGCAGAATGTAATTTCTGACAGGGTGTGTAAATGCTACCTTGAGTAAATAGGATTTTTTTCCCTTTTACAAATCTTATTGTATGCAAAAATTGAATGTAATGATAAATGCAGAAGTATAGGCACAGTATAGATACAGACATTTGGCATTATTCACACACAGAAAAGCCTAAGCAACGTACTGCAAGGACACCTCTACACCCATACCTGCAGGACTGCTTATAAAGAAATAAAATATTCAAAAATAAATAGTTAACATTAAAAAAAAAAAAAGAGATTAACATGTGCTTTTAGGTATTCCAAATGTGCTTTAGACTTATTTGTAAACAAACACTATATTAGTTTGCAAATTCATGTCATTTTGGGATTCCTGTCATTATTATTGGTTATATTATTGGTTATATACTGGTAATTATTATCATATAAATTAGCAACCTGAAGCTAGTCTATTATGGCCTCATAATATTACTAATGTACATTATCAAAGGTCTTAAAATGGTGATAATTAATTAACAACTGCTATTTGCTTCCTGCTTACAATTTCACATCTTCTCCGTATGCTCTGTAATAGGCTGACCGAGAAGTCTTTGTGTTCCTGCGGTGAAAAGAAAGAAAATCATTAAAAATAACAAAAATAAGCAAAAGACAACGTGGCGGTTGGCTGGTGCCCTAGGGATGAGGGAGGCCAGGTCTGCTCTAACAGCTCCTGGTTTAGGTTGCCAGAGGAGGCAGGATGTCTACCCTGTCTGTCTCGAGAGGCAAAAGCTCTGGGCACAGTCACTGCAACCACCATCGCCTCTTGTCACCAGTGCATGGGGACAGGAGGGATGAGCAGCCTGGGAGAAAGCTCCGCGTTGGAGGGGCACGTGGGAGCCTGGCAGAGCCCCAGCAACTTGGAGCACCTGGGGAAGAGGCTGAGCGAGGAGCCATGGCCCAAGGCTCCCTCCGGAGGCAGCCGAACAGAGAGATTCCCACTGGAGATACCTGGGGCACAGGCGCTCCAGGCGGGTGGCCCTCAGAAGCGCTCCTGGCTGCGGGAACGATGGCGACGTCTGCAATGTGCTCGCTCGGTTCCAGGAGGGATGAATCCAGGCCTGGCACAGCTCGCAGGAGCTTCTTTCCTACAAACCCTCCTCCTGCTGCCCTCGCCTCCTCCTCTCAGGAAAGGGCAGCAGCGTTTGGCTCTCCAGGAGTTTTGCCCCTATGACTTGGTAAAAGCAACTGCTTTTTTGGAGGAGCGCTTTTAATTTAAAAAATGCCAAAGACTGAGGCCTCTAGAACCAAACTGCATCTCCAAAAGAAATTCTGCCATCCAGCTACAAACAACTGAAAAGAGAGATTCATAAAGGAAAGGCTGAGAAGCGTAGCCGTGCTGGCAGACGGCAATGCAATAATAATGCTGGCTACAAATCCCCACTGAGCAACTTAAGCGACTCTCATCAGTCATGTTTCTCCTCTCCTCCATTTAATTGACAATCAGGATGCTTAAGAGCGACAATGAGCACCCAAAATGTTTTCTCTCACATCCTTCTCAGTGTCACAGTGATTGACTTCTGGAAGCCAAGAGAGGAAATGTAATCCTAAAACTGCAAACACTTGCAGACTTTTGCGAATTGCATCTTTCTGGACTTTAACCCAAATCTCATTCGTGATCTGTTTGAGGTCACAGTGTTCTGGCTCACCTTTTTATATATATATATATATATTTATTTATTTATTTTTGAATTTTTCATCTTTTTATCTTTTCATCACAGAGCAAGGCAGTGCAAACCCATGCTATTTAAAGGCTCTGTGTCAGTCCTCCTTCAAAGGGATTTGTATTTAACAGTTGCAAAGAGCCTCTTGGTTGTGTCCCTGGGCCAAGGAACAACATGTTCTGCAGAAGGGCTTGTCTCTGTAGTGCTCAGCTGCCAATTAGCTTGAGGTTCACAGATCTGTTAATACTGATTTGGATGGTCTCTCGGCTTTGATGAAGTCTGCTAACATCAGTGTTTTACTCTAGGCAAAGCCTGGAAAAGGGAGAAGGCCAAAGCCAATAAATAAATTAGTAAATTAAAAAATCATTCTGGTTTGAGCTAAAAATAAAACCTTTAATTAAATAAACTTTTCTCCTCCTTCCCTCATTCCTCCTCCACTGCATATTCTTAAACCTAGTACAATGGCAAGCTCTAAGTAGCACTTCAGGAGCACAGATAGATCTCGCTGTCTGAACAGAGGTAAACATAGAGACCATGAAGATGATGCTGCTTCTTCAAGAAGAAAGAGCAGTCACCCCTTTTCTCTGTTAATCAGTGCTCGGCAAGGTTACGCAGCCCTTCTAGAGCACTCTTCAGCCCAGCACCCAAAACACCCCATGTCCCTTTGGGGTTGGCTGGCAGAGGTAGCAGCCTTCAGACAAGCCAAAAAAACTGTTTTTCTTGGTGCTCTGGCAAACAACAAAATCCCCACGACATGTTCAGAGGGGGAGGATTTTCACCAGGGTGTCCTGGCCAGTTTTCAGTGGGAAAATGTGTTGCAGCAAATTTTCCCTTCGCTGTCAAATGGAAGTAGTTATCCCATATTCCAGGTCCTGCACTGCTACATAGATCTGTTATTAAATAATTGCTGCTGCCTTTAAGCCTGAGGAGGACTACCCTGCAGTGCCGGGAGCAGCACTTCATGTGCACATAAAAGTTTATAGAACATTTGGGTATCGTTTCTGATGAACAGCCCTGCCTAAACGTAAGCTCTTCAACCCATTGAACTGGCAAATGCTATTTTTTTCCCCTTATTTATTCATACTGCAGCTATGTATTCAGGTGCCAACCATGACAGAGGCTGCACAGCCATCAGGACGCTTCCAAGAGTGACTGTGGATGCCGCTCCGGCTCCCTGGGAACCACCCGGTGCAGGGGCTCCAGCGCCGCCTCCGAGCTCTCTTGCCCGTCACAAGGAGCAGGGAGGTTCATGCTGCCCTTTGAAGTCCTCCTCCTGACAGCCGCTCTTCTGCAGCAACTCCCTTTGCTCCCAGGGATCCACAGGAAGGAAACCCGGAGCCTGCTTCCTTTTGCCCAAAAACACAAACTTGTTTTCCTTCAGACCCACCAGCTTAGGTAAATTAGGCCCCGTAGCTCCTTTCAGGTATGATAACAGAGAGCAAAGGTCTAATCAAAATAGATGAGCTGAAAGAGATTTGTAAGAGCAGGACGGTTGTTTCTTAAAGCTCATCACAATGAGATTAAAAGCAAGACTCAGATCCTTTTTCACTGGAGAAACAAGCGGCAGAGAACCAGCAGAGCTTAAAATACATGGCAGGGCACTCCCTTCCCTCCAAACACACCTGCCACTTTCTGCCTCCCTCTCTCCCACATCCTCCCTGGAAAGGCTGGACCTCATTCATTGCAGAACTGAAATATTTCCTTTTTTATTCTAATATTTCCTGTGTGGAGCCTTCCTTTTTTTTTTTTTTTTTTTTTTTTAAATAGCCAACCCATCTGGGAGAGGGGAGGGGAAAGGAAGCCCCAGAGCTTTCCAGACACAATAATAAAATTAAAAAAATAGAAGAAATAAAGTATGCTGTTTCAGTAAAAACAAAAAGCATAAACAAACAAAGCATGTACCCAAAATAATGACTCTGGGGAAACCGGCCAAAAAAATTGTATAAGCTTCTGGAGTGTCACACATCCCTCATTCACACTTCTGTGAGAAGGGAACAGAAAGTTCTCGCTGCCGAGGGGCGCGTGTTGCTGCGGTTGAGTCGCCGGCTGGGACAGCGCCGCGCGGATGGCACTGCTATTCCCAGCTCTGCTGGCCCCCGGAGTCGCCTTGGACACGCCAAGGAGGCGAAGGATTTAAAAAACGTGTGCCAAGAGGTAGGCTTTGAAACCTATATTTAAGCACCTAAATATAAGGAGCGCGACTTTCCTACGTACCGAGCACTTCCGCCTGGCGGTGGCTTGGACACCTTGGCATGCAGTCTGTCCGAAAGGGAAGACACGTATATTTAGATGGCTAAATGCGTTGGCAGGCACCTGGCTGTGGGAATTGTTAGGACCTGGTGTGGGCAAACGGCTGCAAGCAGCTTGGAGCAGCAGCCGTGAAGTCTGGCTGAAATTTGGATCTCTCCTAGCACAGATTGCATAGGAGCAGCGAGGGCAGCTGCAGGGTTGTGCCACAGCCACAGCGTCAGCTCCAAGCAGCCAGAACTGCCCTAAGAGTTTATTTTAGGTTCTTTTTCTTCTCGACATGTTTTTTAACATGTGGGAGACACCAGGCCGCATTTCTAAGCTTTTCTCCAGGACCAAAGTTTGCGGCATTTCGGGAACAAGCTGAGTTTCACACTTATTCCCGACTCCAGGATCTGGAACTCCCCAAAAGCCTGCACAAAGCTTAGCCACAACACAACACCCTGGCAGTACGGCTAGCAGAGCATAGCCAGCCACCCCAGTGGCAGCCTGCGAGCCCCAAATCCTGCAGGCAGATCCTGCTGTCCCCAAGCCCCCAGCTCCTGCACACACCAGGGCAGCACCAGGAAGGTTTCTGCAGCCCAGTTCCTCACAAAGCAGCCCAAAGCAGTCTGTTTTATCCATCTTGCCCTACGCACAACAGCGTTCCTGGTTTCTCCAGCTTCCTAGCTCTCTGCATATTGGGTTTTTCCGTCTCTTGGAAAATTAACGTTGCCCATTATTTTCCACACAAAAGATAAGGCTTCAAGGGCTGCCCAGGATCTCAGCACCTAGGCAAGGCCTCCCACGGCTGCCAGTGGGTCCCTGAAGAATTCTGCTTCCTCCCTGGCTGTGCCTGGAGGCCCAGCAGCACCTCACAGCTCCAGAGCATCTTACACCCCAGCACCTCAAGTATTTTATGAATGCTCATTAGCTCATGCTCACAAAATGAACCCGAGTTACTCTAATTACTGGCTCTCTGCTTGCTTTCCTTCAGGGAGGTATTAATTCTCGGCCCCTGTTCTCTTTGCTACTGTTATTTACTCTCTTTGCAGCTGCATTTTGGAAGATTTAGCAGAGCTCAGGCCTCCCTTCCCGCTCAAAATCTCCGCTCAAACACACAGCCAGGCTCAGACCCCCAGTGCCCAGCGCTGACCCAGGACCACGCGGATGAGGTTCTTGCAAGTCTCTCCTACGGGATGGAGACCTGGAAAGAGGCAGGAAAGCTGGGTCCCCCCCAGCGTGGCACAAACAAGGAGCGCTCAGTTCTGCTTACAGTGACCACTCTTCACCAGTTCCAAGGTAAGCTCCTCAAGCCACATTTAAGCACTGAACATCAGCAGCAACAGTGCCAATGAGGGTCCTAATGAAGTCAAAGCTGAAAAAACAATGACCTGAAGTATCAGTGCCTCATCGGTGCAACAAGCAGAGTTGTATTTGCTATGGACCCTCCTTCTTTCTCTTTGTGGATGTAGAAGCAAGCTCTACACAAACATACTGGAACTTTGTTTTAATATTTTCATATTTTAAATTGTTTCCTGAAAAATCAAATTGAGTTTAGCTTAGTTTAAAAAAAACCAAACTCCTCGCACTACTTGCTTGCCTACTAGTCTACTACGATGTTTTCAGTTTTCGAGCCTTTCGTGTTTCCGGGCGTTAGGAATGTTCCGTTGTGGGTTCGTGTA
>JAWLRI010001206.1:0-13513 GCA_034781795.1 Crypturellus tataupa
AATTGGACTACTTTTTTTGAATCTGTACTGGCAGTTTTAACTGAATAGTGATTTTCTGTTTTTAATAACTCCCCTTTCTCTCCCCCCCACCCCTTTTTTTCATTCTTTCAGAACACTGCTACATATAAACTTCTTGGCGCCTTTAATTATGGTTCTGCTGTGGGTAAAACCCATCACTAAGGACTACATTATGAACCCACCTTTGGGCAAGGAGAGCATTCCTTTGTAAGGTTCCCTTTAAAAATTCCATCTGGAGTATTTGGGATAAAACCAAGAGTGCAAGTAGTACATTGTAAAAATTGTAACAGTGTAAATGGCTGAAAATTGTTGGTGTGACTACATCTGTTTTGAAAGTTACTTTAGGTATTTCAGCTGAAATGCAAAGGGCTTCTGTAATTAAGGAAGAAAGGAAATGAGTTAGAGTGTTAAACTTGATGAGAAATGTAAAGCTGTGGTTTCCAGAGAGCTGTTGTCTGCTGGCATCTCCTTGGTGGAGTTCTGTGCTGTTCTTCCTAGGGGCAGAATACTACTTTATTGCCAGGGTCTACTACCTTACGTCTTACTTAGAGGTATCAGAGAGAAGTCATTTCACTGAAGACAACTGAGATACTTTGGTGTGAGAACTGACCTAAGGCTCTTAGTACCATGCGATTTGTCTTAAGGTCTGTGTAGATGAAATGCATATGAAATTTGATATCTGAAATATTTAAAAGCATAAAAGGCAAAGAATTTGGAGGAAGAATAGAAACTGAAATTAATATTGTATAAATAGCATAGGTGATTGTCATTGTCATCTTATTAATTTAGATAACTTAATTCAAAATAGTAAGTTACTGACTTAAGACTTGTGACTGAATGGCACTTTTTCCTCCCTAGGTGCAACAGAAGTTTCTAAGATAGCTCAGTGGTCACAGAGTTATTATGCACAAGTTTTGTGTTTTCATTTTATTTTATTTTATTTTTCTTAAAATAAGAGTTGTGCTACGGTTGTGCTTCTAAGGTATAAGGTATCTGCAAGTATGTATCTTAAAAGATGAATTATTTGAAAGAGCTTGTTTTTAGCATCCTGTCTTCATCACTCAAAATTCAAGCGTTTAAGAGTGTTCCTGTTTTCATTTGAATAGGTACTAATTTGGATCTAATGCTAAAACAGGGCTACCAAGAGGTACCAAAAAAGGGGGGAGGGAAGGCACTGTGTATTACTTGCACGTGAAGTCCATGCTTTAAGATTTCTTTGCAGATAATACAAGCAAATAACTATCTTATGACTTTTGGAAAACATTACCTTTCTTTTACTCGCAGGATGTCAGAAGATACGTTTGACACCATGCGGTTGTGGATTATAATCCTGTTGTGTGCTTTACGGTTGGCCATGATGCGCAGTCATTTGCAGGCCTACCTGAATTTAGCACAGAAGTGTGTAGATCAGATGAAAAAGGAAGCTGGCAGAATAAGCACAGTTGATTTACAGAAAATGGTAAGTAAAATGGCATTAATGCCATATGTAGTTGCAGTGCTCGCTCTGTGCAATTTTTTTTAACAGGAAAACAGCTGACTTGTTGTGTCATTGTGGCCCTAGAACTGAAATCTGAATGAAGTTTCCTAAACTACATCCCTTGTAAGAATGGCACCGTTAGAGAGAAGCTCTGGAAAACATTGCCATCCATATTAGATGGATACTTTGTAAAGTTGTTTATGGGTCTCAGAGATCCCTTCATGAAGTACTCTTTACAGATATTTTGGCAATCCTTGTGCTTACCTTGATGATTGCCTCTGTTAATCATAAATAACTCGGTGAGCATGTAGGATGAGTGGTTATTTGTAGCTTCAGCATGGGGAAAAAAAGAAGAGTTTTGATAGAACATTTTTCTACCAAATTTTGTTTACCTAATCTCCATTGTGATTTTTAAATTGGGGTGAAGTTTAAGATAGGTTGGCTGTATTTTGGGATAATATGAGTTAGTGCTTTAGTTTTGTGAGACTACTCTCAAATGGGCTAGCCTAGATACAAATTGTGTGCCTGTATGGGGAAAAGTGGTAAAAAGGGAAGAGCTCTTTGAATTGTGTTTATTTATTGCTTACTTTTTTGTTTTTCTTTTTTAACAATAAATTGAAAAGTAGCATTTTTAAGCTTGTTATAATAGTAAAATGTTGTCTGCAAAATAAATTTATCGTTCATGATGGTGATATCTGATAATCTTTAATCCTGCTGAGTTGGAGTGTAAGGAGTGTAGAAATATGTCATAGGATGGAGCATCTTCTCTGGGTTTAGATTTTCCCTGCTCTTGTGCTCCTCTCTAGCAACTTGAAGGTTGCAATGGACTGTGCAGAAGTTGCTATCTCAAATATTAGGTTACGAAGTGACTAGCACTGGACTTCAGCAAAGCTGTTAGGGAGTGACAACTGACTGTGACAGAGCTGTTGTAGTTGTGAATGGATAACTTAAACTTAGTTTGGGGAGATTTCATATTATTTGTAAAATCTGAAATTATCTATTTTCTCTGTGGGGATATTCCTAAATCTGTGTATCCAGTAAGAAGGCCAAAATTAAATCCTTTCTTTTTTTACTAGCTATGACTCCCCCTGGGTTGTGTTGTTTTTTTTTTTTTTTTTTTTTTTTTTTTTTTTCATTTTTCTTTCTGGAGATCTTGTCAGTAAAGTTGTTCCTGTTTGTCTGTGCTGGTCATTACTCTCCTGCTTGCTCTAGTAAAATAATTAATGGCATATGATAAAAATATTTTTGTTTTTTTTTGTCACATGCTTTTTCTTCTGTCAGTATTTTACTATATTCTTTTTACCTCATGTTAGTTTTTGATGCTTGCTCATCTCAAAGCTCTTTGAGGTTTTAAAGCTGTTTCCAAAAATGTCATGTCTGCCTTTATCTTTCTTGCCACCCTGTATTCTGTTCTCTTCTAAAATCCAGTTAACTTTATTTCATTGCCTGCTTGCTATTGATTTTATGACTTTTTTCCTTCTTTATTTGATCTAGTCTTTCAGGTCAACAGCTTATATAAAACACATAATGTAACAATCTTGAGGAAGATGATACAGATTGGGAGCAGGGGGAAGGATAAAGCTGAGTGCGTCTCAAGGAACCATAATGTGTGTCTGAAATATAAGACCATTTAAATACTTTGTTATTGATCAAATACTAATGAAAAACCCTCTTGTCTTTGTTTTTAAAGTACTAGAGTTTCACATTTGGAAATATTAAAAATAGCTCACTATAAAAAAGGATTGGAGTATTAACCACAATTTTATTTACTTTTGATGAGACTTTGGACTGTGATTGCTATGTCATTTTTGAAATGGGACCTAGTTTGGCATGTACTTGTGACATTAAAAATTAACTGTATACTTAGTTTTGAGATGGCTTAGCAAAATTTTGGGTGTATGAAGCCTTGAATGCTATTTTAAATTAACATAATTAAGCAAAATAAATCTTGTTTAACAAAACTTGTATTTGTAATTATTTTCTTTCAGTATTTCCTCTCAGGTTTTTGTATCCTGCAATTAGAATTCATTTTAAGGATAACTTCTCTATTAGGCCTTTTTAGCATACCAAAACATGCTAGAAAACATTTAAAAATGCTTTATTTTTGAATAGGAATATATATTTTTAAATAATTCCTTTAAATAATTCCTAAACACGTACATAAAAGTTTGATTTGGATGCCCAGAACTCATGAAGTGCTCTTTTTTTTTGTTTTCCCAGGTGGCTCGTGTTTTCTATTATCTTTGTGTTATTGCACTGCAGTATGTTGCACCATTGGTAATGCTCCTTCACACAACTCTGCTATTGAAAACACTAGGTAGGCAAAATTTGATGAACAAAAATGTGGTGTATTCTATGTGTGATTGTATTTTCAGATTGCTAAAGAGAATTGGAAAGTATGGATACTTATAAGCAATGAGTACTTATAACTGAGAAAACTTAGTTGTTTCCTGCCATTTAAAATTAGCTGATAAGCAACTTAAAAGCTGTTAAACGTCTGTTGCTGTTTTTGACGTCTTTAAACAATATGCTAGTTTGATTTATTTCTGGTAAGTTGTTTAATACAAATTAAGCTGTTTTATCTTCATTGCAATTTTCATCTGCTTAAAAATACTTGAAAAATCAGCTGTGCAAAGCACTACTGATTTAACTTTATGATTATTTTTTAATTTCCTTTTCAATTTTTCAGTCTACAGTGAACTTTTTGAACACAAACTGTAAGATTCAGGTTTTGTTTCATTATTAGGAGAACTGCTGTGATTCTGGGCATTCTCTCCTCCCTCTTGTTAGGGATGTTTTTCACAGCTTACCACACAGTGGTGGCATCCATTTTGTCAAATGTCAACAGAAATGGGTATTATAAGGCTGTGATTCGTTACATGCTAAAGTAGACATCTGTATCTGGTGAGATGAATCACGCCAAGCACTGTCTGAAGGCAGCTGGTTCACATGTAAATGTCAGGATGTCAAAAGCTAAGGTGAATCCTAGCCTACTGGCTTACTAGTATTAGCAGGAAGCCAAATGAATGGATACCATTAATATTGACTAAGTTTTAAGTAAAATTTTCCAGATCTTATATGTGGAGGAAAAAAAAAAGATCTTTTTCTATCAACTATGAAGTTCATAGAAATGGCAGAAGTTAGTCTAATTCTAGAAATAGCAAAGTATCTTACCTGTTACTTTTTTTTTTTTTTAAACAGGTAATTATTCTTGGGGCATCTATCCAGAATCTAATTCTGACACTCCAGTAGAAAACAATCCAAATCCACTTCCCAGCTCAGTGTATTCGGAGCCTCCATCTGCTGCTGGAAAGATGAAAGTAACTGTAGTACAAATAACAATGGCTTTGGGAAGCCTAAAGAATATTTTCACTCCTCTCCTTTTCCGGGGACTGCTGTCTTTCCTCACCTGGTGGATTGCTGCTTGCCTCTTTTCCACGAGCCTTTTTGGGCTTTTCTATCACCAGTACCTGACTGTGGCATGAACTTAGCAGCTGGCAAAGCAAGTATGAGGTCAAATTCTAGATACAAACCCAGGAACCCAAGAGGAGATGAAGATAAAGCTATATACGAAAACATATCAGAGTTTATTCGTAAACACTTCCTCTGCATTCTCAGGGTGAATATTCTTAAAATGTTTAAAATCGGAACTGGGTTTGTTACTGTTGTTACCGAAAAATGGTAGGTAACTAAATGAATTACCTTGTGGGGACTGACTAGTGGTGTTGTGTGGCTGGTGTTGGTGGGCATGTTGAAAAGGTAACACTTTCAAGCATCTCGATTTCCATAAACAGCGAGCAGCGAGTTGCTCTTTAAACCTTTGTGTTTCAAGGGTTGGAGTCAGTGACTGAACTACGTTACTAGGGAGCTGGTTGTGCTAATGGTGACTGCCTACTAAGCAAAATCTTGCAACTGAGCCATACAGTGAAGTGGAGGGGGAGAGGAGATAAAGTGAAAAACCTCTGTTGGATATCTTTTGATCTCTTTTCACCATGGAAAATGAAATAATCCAACAGAACAGGAAAGATACTGTATATTACAGTAAAGAAAGTTACATAACATTTAAATTTAGCATAGGAATAGATGTGTAGACCAGGCAGATATTGCTGCCTAAATATATGCAGGAATGTTTGTGCAGTGGGAGAGGTATTATAAAAGTATATATTATTGCAGTCCCTGCAGTCATTTTGAAGTACTGGCCGTCTGTATTGGTGCTAATATCGATCCGTGGAGTCCATTTGGGTCTTTTAAATTTCATCTTTTCAGGTAATAGATAAATACCATTGAATTCACAAAATAATCGATGTAGGCTAGTGATACCAATCAAACATTTCAAAACAAAAGTTTAATCCTGCTGACTGAGAGTGTATGTATCTGTGTAATGTACATAAAAATATATATTATATATTAAATATATAATATATATGAAACCTATAAAATATTGAATCTTTATTTTAAATTACTGAATGTATGTTACAAGGCAGTGGGGCAGGGATATATTGTATCTAGTAGTTTTAAGATCCCTTTTGAAATGAAAATTAAAATATTTTTGAAAATTTAGTTTGAAAGGGCTATTTGTTTTTGGTGCCTCTACAAAGGTACTTAACTATACTAACTAACCTTTGCTGTTTTGGAAGGAAAGATCCACTTAAACTGTTTGATCTTGAAATTTTTGCTCCGTCAGATCATCATCTTTTGCCAGTTTAATCTTTGTTAACTTGGCCATATAGTAACAACTAATGCAATTTGGCTTCAGAAATAGATTTCAGTATAATAAAGTAGATATATAGTAAGGAGGAGCAAAGCATTGGTATTACAAGTTTTGTTTAATTGGTAGGATAGATACTAAGTATAGATAACTTGGAAAGCAAGTAGAATAACAACATTTTACAGATATTTTGTGTAATCAGAAAACAGGAATAGAAACCTACATGGGGTAACATTTTTTTAATAAGCTGATGGGAGTTCTTGGTTTTTCATCTTAACTATTTTTTATGTTGCTGTTCTTTTTCTCTTGAAACTGTGCAAAGCTTTGGCATATAATAAGCATTTATAAATGGAAAAGCTTAACAAATATTTAATCTGTTGCAAACTTACCATATTGGAAAATGGATGAAAGCTTGTCAATGGATGCAGAAAATTAAGGGTTTGAGCTGATAACTGTCCTGCTACTCTGAAAGTCTTTTAAAGTTATTTATTAGTTTATTAAATTGTATTTACTGATACTGGGACAATGTTTGTATACACAGCTAGTATCTATTGCATGTGGTTGGGATATCTGAGAACAGCTTGCATGATTCTCCTTGTTTAATTGCAGTATAATATTTCAGTGTCACTGGATCTTCATTTTTTACACCAGCTTTTTCATGGCTCAGCTGTATGAATTGGCTAAACAATATTTGACTTCAGATTCAAATCTCGGAAAGGTACTTTTCTGTTAAGAGATACAGTTTCTGTTGCCTTAGACTTAATTTGAAAGCTAATGACTGAAAATAAGTAGTAGTTATATAAAATCAGCAGGTTTTCAAGTAGTTGATTGTGTGCTGTAGCTGAGCCTCGCTGAACTGGTGATAGGTGTCTGTGCTGTCTGATTCTTCAGAGGTCATACTGATCAAACTGAAAATATGCACCTGGATGCTGTTGTGATTAAGATCATCGATTCTGGCTGTTGCTATTCCGCAGAACTATATTGTTGACCTTCTGGTCAGAAGTTGGGTCTGGGTGGGAGATGGTGAGTCATTGGACTCCTTACATGAGTCCAGGAGGCTTATTATAAACTACCATGTAGCAACAAATGTCTTTGAAATGTGAGATGACACAGGAATTTGAGGAAGATTTCTGCTCTGATGGTGAGCAGTGCTTTGTACTGATGGCGCCGAAGAAAAATAGCAGGTTTGATAGTCCTGACTTCCACATATATTATGTAAGCTTCAAAGAAGTAACTGCTCACTTCTTCAGTTAGTTAACTTTAAAACAGCAGGCTGCAAATGCATGTTTCTTGCAGAATTTTGTCAGCATGAGTGAGAGAGAGGAAGTGACTTACAGCAATGAAAAAGCAGGTAAAATTTGAATCAAAAAATAGTAGGTTTTTATTCGGGATGCTAAAGCAGTTCATTTTGCTCCTTTTTTTTCCTCCCTAGTACTTAATTTTGAAGATTTTTTGTTTTTTAAAGATGCCTTTGTTTGAAGAATCAGCATTTCTTCCTTCCTCTATGTCGCTCTCCCTTGCTCACTCCGGTAATGTGCTGCCCACAGCTTTCTCTTAAGTTGGGAACTTATGTGGTTTAGAACTGACCTGGCTAAATTAAATTATGGTTTGATTTTCATTGTTTTGACTTTGATTTGAATTCATGTGCCTGTGAAGGATTACATCCTTCAAATAGTTTAAATAACTTCGAAATCTAGCTGAAATATGAATGGCTAAACACAAACCTGTTACTGGTTGGATGAACACAGCACTCTGGTTTATACTGGAAGTCTCTGTAGACAAAGTTATTAAGATAGTCATAAATCCAAGTCTTCCAGCAGGATTCAGTGAAGGCCAAACATAACCCTGACTATTTCTGAACTTAGAGAAAGTGGCTGGCAAGAGGAGAAGGGACTGTAAAACAAGCCTGTTCTTTTACTTTGTGGGCACTTTTCAGTATTCTCAGGTAGCACGTATTCTTTGATATCTAATCAAGCTTTAGGATTCCAAGTTGCTGAAAGGACTGTGGTAACTGCAGCTGCATATTTGTTTTTTAGTCTTTCTGATTTCTCTTGCATAAGAATTAACAGATAACAAGTAAAAAAGCAGATTGTATTTCAGTGCAAGAGAACATCCTGGTATGGAACAACAGGTGTTAAAAATTTATTTCTTTTAGAGTTGTTCTTCATTTTAGTCCCAAATACTGGAAGAAAGCAGAGATATCTTTTCGCTCAAATTCGCGAGTCAAACTCGGCTGTGAACAGTAATGATATCCACATTGCAGTTAGCAATACTTCAGATGCAATATGGTTATCGAGTACAGAAACTCTAAAAAGTAAATGTTTTGTGCTTTGTCGTGGTAACGACAGCTAACTGGTAATGAGGTCTTGGATTTAATGCATAAAAAAGTAGATAGTCCTGAAACCTGTTATTTCAGCTTTAGATGTGTTGGGAAGCTCTACAGGGTAAAAGGGCTTACACCTCTTTATTCTCAAAGGCCTTCGTTTTCCTTTTGAAATCCTGAGATTTTTAGATTAGATTCAAAATGCTGTAGTCCATGTTTTGAAATACAACACAGTTTGTGCATTTGTTAGTCAGAAAAGCTAAGTTCAACCTCACATTTTGTCCCTAGAAAGCTACTAAAAGATTTTACTTAAAATCGAAAAAAATAAGTGCACAGTGAAAATGGAAAAGCTTGAATAAAAAAGAGGCCAAAGAAAATAGTGTGCTCTGTTGGAGAAATCTGTTATGTCTGAACAAAATCTTAGCAAAGGAAAGCAACAGCAGGTCACTTGTATCCTAAATCAAATATTAAAGGTGAATGTTTATTATAATGATTACGACTGTTATTTTCAGCATCTACAGCCTAAGTCTTAAATCTCAAATGATAAATGAAGAGCAATATTTTCACCATACTGATATTTACTCTAGAGGAGTTACAGGCAACAAGAATTTTAGCCAAATGCTAGATATAGTTTAACCTATAGTTGATAGAGGGTAATGAGCCTATACTTCAGAATTAATTTGTGCAATTTTTACTTCAAAAAGGGCTGCCATGCTTTGGGGCTGTGGCAGTGCGTGTTCTGAAATTGATGGCATATCCGAGTTTTAGACATAAAGGACTGCACAGGAGTGATGGTGAGGCCAAGATGTTACTCCAAGGCTGCTCTTACTGAAAGCCACATATGCTGCACTTAACCTTCTTTGAAGTCGACTGCCAGGAGAGAAATGCTACACTGGGCATTGCTTTACGTATCACTGTTTATGTATTTTTATATCTTGGTTTGAATGACATTTTTAATGGAAATTATTTTTGATTCTGATATCATTGATGACCTTTTCATTTTTAAAAAAAATTAATACCAGTGCCTGTAACTAGAATTCAAATATTCCTACATTCAGATTTTTTAAAAAACTTGATATCCAGTCTGAAGTGTTATCAGGTGTGCAGTTACCTACTGAAGTGTGGCATCAATCTATAAATACCAAACTTTTTTTCAGATCCCACATCAGTTGAGAATAATGGAAGAAATCCAGAATTGCAGTATTTCTCTCAACAACATGCTATCCTTATGACCCAACTATGTGGAAAACTAATGTTTCAGAGAGTAGCTTTTTTCAAACTTCTTAGTAGGTGGGCATTTATTTGTTTTATGATGCTGGTAAGTCTTTTTTTAAGCCTGATTTAAACTATCTCATGCTTAAAATCGAACTTTATTCTCTTCGGCTCTTTGTAACTTTGCTTTCCTCATATGTTTTAAGTTTCAAGAATGCATATTTACAGTAGTTTTGATAAAAAGCTAACATGAAGAAAAAATGCACCAAAATTCTATTTTGTAAATACAGTTTATGCCTGGTCATTATGTGCCAACTAATAATTTCTTTTCCTGTCTTCAGTCATGTCTTTGTCCTGTTATTAATGATCTTGCATGTCTGCAGTATATGTAAGATTTTCTAGGAAGAATATACATGAGAAAACAGTCTGTAATATAAGTCGTAGGAAGCTTTGCCTAATGTTTCATTTTTTTCATCTGCATGAGCAAATATTTATGTAAACATGCTATTAAATAATTTAAGTCTAAAATTTCACTTAAGGTAGACTTGTTAAAAATTGCACAGGATACATGCTCTAGGCTGTAAATATTTTACTTTGGATATTTTTCTGTTGCTGGGAACACACATAAATTCAATGTTGCTGTTGTTTTGCTATTGTTAGTAGTCTTCCTGTGTTTTGGATTTTTTTTTGTTTGTTTTTTTCATCTTGAGCAAAGAGCACATAACACTTCCTATTCTAGATCGTACCCAAGACCAAAGGGCTCCCCTTCCTTCATTTCAAATGGGAAGGACTCTGGTTTTATTTATATAAATTATAACTTCCTGCTTCTGCTAAATTACTGTAAAAATATGATTCTGATATTTCCAGCTTTACAAGTGTCAAGACTGACATGCTTCACGGTGAAGGTGATATCAAATGGATATTGCATTATGTACACGTGTTCTCACTAGGGCTGCGTCATCCATGGTTTTAAAACAAACCTTGATTGCTCTGTGCTCTGGAGGTTCACTGGTAATTATGAGCAGGAGAGAGCAACCTCTGTTGGAAAAACTGGAGAGCTGTTGGATTTGAAGTTGGGGTTTTATGTTTTTCTTTGCATTTTTGTTTGAGTAGTGTGGACAGTACTTAGGTGCAGTTACTACCAATAATAAGCAACCTACAGAATAGTTGCAGTTTTTTGTACGTTGAACACTTAAAGTGTCTAAGTGTGAACGGTCTCTATGAGATGTATTTTAAATTTGTGCCTTTGTAGGTACCCTGCTAAATAACAGAAGGTTATATTTTGGAAAGAAGATGCAAGTAACTGCTGGATCTGAAAAAGGGGCTTAGTATGAAACTGTTTTCTAGGTCTCTCTATATACCTGTATGAGGTATGCATTATTATGCATGGGCAGCAAATAAGATTTTGTAGAAATGTTTAATTTCACATTTAATGATATTCTAACAGCTCTGCCCAATATCATAATAGTTTAACACCCTCATATTCGGTTTTCTTCCGTCTTTTTTTTTTTTTTCTTTTCCTGAGACGGAAGGACTTGGACCTCTGTGGAAGGGTTGGCTCTGACAGCCTTGATGTTGCATAGGCTTCTATTCAGTAGGCTCATAAGTAACTGTAGCCAGATAGGTAGTTCTGCTTGACCTTAGAGAGACTGAAGTTTACCACATCCATATGGATAATAGGGCACAGGGAGTATAAAAGAACTGGATTGTAACATAGCCATCTGAGGCTAAATGAAGGAGATCCAAAACAGAAAGCACAAACTCTGAGTTGTAGCAGTTTGTTTAAAATGCTATTAGGGTATCAAATAGCACAATCTTCCTTACCTTCAACTGCTATTTTTTTTTCCCTGGAGAATTGTAAGAACCGAAGATGAAATCTGACTGGTCTGATTCAGCAGGAAGAAAGTGATGAAAACAGTAGGAGCCTACTTTTGAATTAATTATGCATTCTAAATAGGAAGTGCTTGTAAATGGAGTTATTAATTTAAATCTACCAAAGGAAACCTTCTTAAAGGAAGATTTATAAAAATATGTTGGGCTTTAAACTCTAAAAAGTGTCTTTTTCATTCTAAACTATATGTAGTACTCTGAGAAAACTTGCTCTAGGAAGCTTACTAAACATTTCTTTGCACTGTGTGTAAGAAATTATGTTGCTTATTGTCTTGCTGAAGAGCATTTAAGAAGCTGTTTGTCTTGCTTAGTAAGTGTTAAGAGAGCATCTTACTAATGTTAGCAAAAATAGTAAGAGTTAGTGTGTAATCCAAAAAAACAAAAGTCCCTTGATGGCATTAAATGTTGCAAAGTGAGAAGAGATTATACTTCTTATATCCCCCTAGCCATTCTGCTGAGATGCTGTAATTAATTTGCGCTTGATGAAAAATAATTTATTTAAATTTGTATTAGTTAGGTACTAGTGATTTTACCCCGCTAACTTTAAGAAAAGCATTTTTGCTGTGTGTCAACAGGCTTGTCTTTTATATAGCGTTGATCTGAGAGGCATTAAATGTCTACAGCATTAGAGATGACACAATATTTCAGCATTCCTACATCTACTCTGCATGCTGTGCATTTGAGCACTAAAATGATGGCTAGTCTGTTTTGCAGCACTTAACTCTAGGTTAAAAAAATACCTTCCATTATTTTAGATAGTAGTTCCCTTGTTCAGAATGAGGCAGCTTCTAAAGTTAAAGATCAATAAATGATAATTGTCTGTCAGTGTAATTCCTTTTTGTATACTACATCCCACTTGTCACATACAAATTTATACATATACTGGTCCAAGGTGGGGTGCTTGGAAACCCCTGTCAGGAATGTTTCCCCTCCATGTCTGGAATGCAGCAGTGTGGGCTCAGATTTAATCTTGTGAATAGCTGTTTGTCCACAAAGAACCACTTAGAGTTTTGATAAAATTTTAATTTCTGAGAGTTTCAGAATGAAATTTAGGACATAATTTAACTTCCAGGGAAAAAGATCTACTGTTCAGAAAGGTAAGCACAAGTTTCCAAGTTTGACAGTGCACCCACTGCTGGATTTATCTCCCACCATTTTTCTTGACTGTCACCCTTCCTGATAGGTAACCACTTAAACATGGACTGTATTTGTAATCTTCAATAACTAAAGAAGATAAGTAATGTGTTTAAAACCATACTTGAAGGCCTCTTCTATCTCTGTCATCACTAGAATTTCAGGACCAGCAAGGAATATACTTGAAATGTTAGAAGAATGTTACTTTGTTTTTTAAATATTCAATTTGGGCATTCATTTATTTTTCATGGATGCACACATACCGGCGCATACAGATGAACAGTGTTATTACTGCTCAGTTAATTATTCCCAGATAGTTCTGCAGAACGTATATATATCCCGAGAAAACAATCTCCTTTAACTACAAGCAGAGCGGAAAAGTGCTCTTCAGTCCTGAGGAAAAGAGCTATGATACAACACTTCTTGAGCAAGGGCTCTTAAAATTTTCAAAGCAATGGCATGTGTTATGCAGACTGACTGAG
Source organism: Crypturellus tataupa (assembly GCA_034781795.1). Classification (NCBI taxonomy): domain Eukaryota; kingdom Metazoa; phylum Chordata; class Aves; order Tinamiformes; family Tinamidae; genus Crypturellus; species Crypturellus tataupa. The sequence continues at coordinate 13,245 of JAWLRI010001206.1, forward strand.
GAAATATTGTATATATTACAAGCAGCTTTTGAAAAGCTAAAGCAAAAAATTAGGACGGTAGTCTTGATTTTTGACATATTTGGAAGCATGCAAGCTACAGGAACTGTGGGACCTCCTCTTAAGAGTATTTATCCCTTCCCAGATAATGGAGTGAATTTGAGATCCTGTTTAGACAGAAAGTAATGGGTGTCCTTCCCCCCCCCCCCAAAAAAAAAAGGAAGAAATGTACAATCCTTCAAACTTTTCAGGAGAAGTGATATTTAATGTTC
>JAWLRI010001207.1:0-13473 GCA_034781795.1 Crypturellus tataupa
GGCTGCCTCTGTCCCCCTATGCATCGAGCCCCCTTAGCCCCCATAGCTCCATAGCCCCTGTAGGCCCTATAGCCCCTATAGCCACGTAGCCCCCTAGCCCCTGTAGCCTCTATAGCCCCCATAGCCCCATAGCCGCATAGCCCCCATAGCCCCTATAGCAACCCTGCTGCTGCGGCCCCACAATGAGCCTTATCCCATGGCTGTGCCAGCCCTGGGCAGCCTCACCCCCGCCTCCCGCACACCCCAGGGCACGGGTACCACGAGCAGCAGCAGTGGCTCATTGCTGACGGGTGCATGTCCTTGCTCTGCCTGTGCAGGCGGCCTTGGAGCCCCAGGAAGAGGAGAAGTCACCATCCTCCTGCAGCCCTGCGGCGGACGCTGAGCCTGGTATGTACCTGAGCGAGCCCGGCAGGGCCCCCAGAGCGGGGCTGGCGCGCAACGACGGGTGCTGCGTCCTGCGGGCTGCCCAAAAGGGTCCTCCCGGTTTGGATTCCCAGTTCTGATGCGTTCCAATGTTCCAGGGAGTCTCTGGGATCTCCTGGTGCTCTTCTTGCTGGGGGCTGCTCTTCTTCCTTGATGCTCTTCTTCCTTGCTGCCAGCGAGGCTGCAGTTTGGCACCGTTCTTTGGTTTGGTCCTAGCTCATAGAAGCTCAAGTGTCCCGGTCACTTGCAAATGACACCCTGGTGCCAGCTTAACTATCCTTCTCACTTTGTTTATCTTGCGAATTACAAGCTATTTATCACAAGGGGATGCCGGGGGGGGGGGCATTTTGGGGCTCAAAACGGGCAGTTTGGGGCAATTCCGGGGGGTTTAAGGCGGGGTGGCACACAGCGATGGGTGCTGTGTCCTGGGGGCTGCAGAGATGCTGCTGCTTCGGGGCCCAGAGCACCCACGTGTCTGCATGAGCCCCGGGCGGCAACAGCCGTCACCGCCTCCAAATAAAACCACTCGGGAGGTTTTTCTGCCCTTGTTGCTGGTGTTAGAAAAACTCCGTGGAAAGACCGGTGGGGCCGTGCGGCCAAACGGCCACGGGTGACTCCTGGCTCCAGCCTGGCCTTGGCGGTTGCGTTGGGCAGCAGAGCCAGCCCAGCAGGGCTGCTCACGACAGCTGGCCCGTGTCTGCGCTCTGGAGCGGTTCTCAGCATGACTCAGGGCTCCTGCAGGAGCAGGAGATGTTCTCACATGGGCACCAGCTGCGGCCTGCAGTGTTTCACTGCGAGTGCGTGAATCCCTCCCCAGTCCTGCTTGTTGGAGCCTCCCAGGTCCCCTGTGCTTCTCCAGGCACTGCTGAGCCCTCCTTTTGCCAGGCAGGCCTGGGTTTGCTGCGCGCTCTGTGGGGAGCTCCCCCATGGGCTGCCCCGTGCTGGGTGAGGCTGCACTCACTGCCCGTCCCTGCACACCCCGGGTGCCCTGAGCTCTGCGCAGCCCCAGGGTCCCTCCAGGAGGAGGTCGCTGCCACCAGCGCTGTCCCGCGGGCAGCAGCCCCACGTGCCGTTCAGAGCCGCTCTGCACCCCGGGCAGCGCTCCCAGGGACACGGACCCGGGTGCAGCCCGTGGGCCCTGGAAGATCCCGCCGGGATCCGACCTCCTCCCTGGAGCCCACAGAGCGCACGGGCAGAGCTGCAGGCCCTTCCGTGCTGCAGTCCCTGCGGTGTTGGGCACTGCTGGCCCCAGCGGCAGAGGAAGGATCCAACTCCAGGTGTCTCACAGGGGAGATCACTGTTTGTCACAGAAATGTTATTGTGGAGGCTGGGCCTGGCAGAGCGCTGCCCATCGCCTTGCCCTGCTGTCCTTGGGAAACACCTGGGAACACAACCCCAGCAGCACCAGGGAATGGGCACTCCGGGCGGTAACCCAGGTCACTGCGGAGGAGCAGCCGGGAATGACAGGAATAACTTTTAAAGGCTCCTTTGTTACCACCATGACCATTATTCAGGTTCCAGAGTCAGGGACTGCAGCGTTCTCCGGTTGGGATCAATCCAGAGTGACTCCTGCTGAAGTCAGGACATGCAGGAAGAGCCGTGCTGAGAGAGCAGGGGCTGCAGCACAACCTTCCCGCCCATCTCCCAGCCCCCAACTCTTGGCAATGTTCTTGTGTCCCCCTCAACTCCTGGCTCCGCTCAGTCTCCTGCTCCTTTGTCCTGCTCTTCAGCCGGGCTGGGGGGGAAGCTCCTTATGTGTAAATTCACACACCTGAGTTTTCCTCACAATCCCTCCTCTTTTTTTTTTTTTTTTTTTCCTTTTTTTTCCTGACAATATTTGTTTTTACAAACTTCTACACCCATCTTTGGAATCATAGTGGACTATACATAGGTTATTAACTAACCCCCTACGTTTGATAGGTCCAGTACCCCCATGGGTAGTCTTATTTCCTCCTGGACTCCACAGACCCAGCAACCCAACATTTATTCTCCAGGCTCACTCCCAGCTGGCGGCACAGATCTACAGAGAGTCAGCTGGGGCTTTCCATAAGTCCTTCACCTGAGAAGTCCAGATTTCTGGAGTCTTGAAAATCCTAACTCTGCTACGATGACTCCATCCGTGCTCAGCTGTCTTGGTTGATGTTTCTGGGGTTGGTAGTACCTGATAAGGTCCACGCCACTTTGCTAGCAGTGGTGCTTCTTTCCATCCTTGGGGCAAGACCCCATCCCCTGGTTGGGTACTGCAAAATCCAAGGGGAGGGTCTGTGCGCGCTGGGCTTCCTGTCAGAGAGACTTCACAAGAGCAAGTCCTGGCCACATATTGCCTTAAATATATATCGCTTATGTCCGCCTCCCTGCCAGCTTGGCTGTTAGCAGGATAGGGAATCCCAAACCTTATTTCAAAGGGGAAGAGTTGAATTTCTCCCCTTCCTTTGCTCTTATTCTTGCTAAATCTAATGTAGAGGTCATGTCCATGGCATCTTAGTTTTGAACGCCAATTTTAAAAGATGTAGACCATTTTGGGGAGGTCCACCACCTCCAGCAGGCAGGTAATCAGATCCGATCCTTAGGAATAAACCTCTTTTTTCCCACAGCTTTCCAAACATATGTACCACCCTGTATGCATACTTAGAATCTCCGCCCCGGCTGGCGCCCCCGCACGTTGCCCTCCCCCCCCCCCCCCAGAAACGGCCCCGCCCGGACCCCTCCCCCCACGATGGGACCCACTCGGCCCCCCCGGCTGGAGCCGCCGCCCCCGCACGTAGGGATGTGGAGGGGGGGACATGGGGACATGGGGGGGTCATATGGAGGGGACATGTGGGGGTGATGAGAGAGGGACATGGGGACTTGGTGGGAGGGGACATGGAGGGTGACATGGGGGGGACAGGGGGTGATAGGGGGGACATGTGGAGGAGGAAGCAGAATAGGAGTGGACTGGGGAGGAGGAATTAACTGGGACTTCCCCCCACCACCACCCCGTTTCCCTGTTTTTTGTCCCCCATTTCCTTACCATATTCTCCCATTTCCCTCCTGTTTTCCCGTTCCCCCCCTCCATTTCCCCCTCCTCTTCCCCCCATTTTTCCATTTTTCTCCCCATTTTCCCTCATTCAGGAGCTCTGCGCAGAGCCCCAAACGCCTCCAAAGCCGCCCAGAAAGCCCCGGGCAAAAAAATCCCTGACAACCCCATGTCCCCCCGATGTCCTCACTGTCCCCTCATGTCCCCAGAGATGCTGGCGTCCCCCAAGAGACAGCTGCCGTGGGACTTGCGGAGCAGAACGAGAGACCAGCACGGGGCTGACGACAACTGGGACTTGTTTTTGTAATGCTTTGTGCCGTAGTGGGATCACTCTTTGTACCCTGCATGATACCTTGCTTTATAAGATTAATTCATTTGGTAGTACTGGGAATGCAAAAAACAGCTATGCCTATAGGTCCCGAGAAAACCCACTTGATGGTAATAACAGAGAAAACTCCAATAAGGAGTGTGGCTCAGCATGCCATACTTCAACTGGAGGCGCGAATTACAAATCTGAAAGAAAAAGAAAATGGGGGATTGTGATAAATAGATTGTAATTTGCAAGATAAACAAAGTGATAAGGATAGTTAAGCTGGTGCCAGGTTGTAATTTGCAAGTGACCAGGATACTTAAGCTTCTATCAGCTAGGGCAAAAACAAAGAGCAAGACCAAACTGCAGCCCAAGGAAGAAGAGCAGCCCCATCAAGAAGACCGTCAGGAAATCTCAGAGACTCCGTAGAAACATTGTAATGCGTCAGAATTGGGAATCCAAACTGGGAGGACACTTTTTGGCAACAGTAAATAAAAAGTGCTCTCACGGACTACAACACACGCGCCATTGGTAGAGCAGAGACTCCTCGGCCATCCAGCGCAGCTTGCTTGTTATTTACAATAAAGCATCCTGAGGAATGGATTGGCTCCGAGAATTCGTCAGTCTGTAACACCTCGTGTCCCAAGCGGCGCCAGTGCCCCCCAAGAAGCGGCTGCTGGGGGACCTGCGGGACCTAGTGAGAGACCAGCACGGGGCCCTCGCTGGCCTGACCGCCGATCACCATGACCTGTGCCAGCACGAGGGGTAAGGACAGCCGCTGCCACCACTGTCACCTGTCACTGCTCTGCCCAGTCTCACTGCCCTCTTATCTCCTTGTTTTCCCCTTTTTCCTGCTCGCAACATGCTCCAACACCAGCTGCAAGAGTGCGATGAGCGCCTGGAGTAACCACAGCTGCCCTCCGCGTGTCCCCGTGTCCTGTTGTCCTGACCCGGTGTCATTCCTCTGCCTGCAGCGCGCTGGAAGAGGAGCTGGAGCAGCGCGGCGCCACCCTGCACAGGACACAGGAATGACTCGAGAGGGCTGGCAGGGTCAGAGCACTACAGAAAGGAACCAGAGAGCGGACGTAACCAGCCAGTCGAGTTCCAGATCGGATACTAGCTGGGACGAGTGGCCCGCAACCGTAACGAGTGGCTCTGCCGTCGCCTGCAGCTCCCGCCGCTCCAGTTCTGTGGCAACTTGCTTGCTGGCCGTCTAGACGCTATTAGCTATCAGGAGCACTAGGGGAGCCGCCCTATGTTCCTGTACAGCGTGGTATCTTCCAGTCACCAGACCCTGACTTCTCACAAGAAAGCACAAGAAATGTGCTTTTTAGCAATTGAGACAGTGGAGCTCACTGGTGGAGTGCACAGCTACGTGAGGTCCTGCCACTAGATAGGAACTGTGTTCGTGCTGTTTGTGTCTGTGTCTTTAGGTCTTTCTTGTGTGATATATATCAGCGGAGAGGAATGAATAAGCATAGTAAGAAAGTGCAGAATTTGAAAGCGGGAAAGTCAGGAATAACTCGGACTGCGGCTCCTGTGAAGGAGTACAAAAAGTTCTGTAAAAAAATGGAAATGAAAACAATGGGACTCAAAAATCACATGCCCATTAACTTTAAGGAAGGGAAAAGTTCACTGAAGAAGAGGAGGAGCCTTCATCCAGAAGACCACCAGGAGGGGTTTAAAAGACCCCCTAGCAACAAGGAAGGACATGCGCAGAAAAGGAGGAACTTTCGAGAAACGGAGATAAGAAAGGGATAAAATGGTGCTTCCACAGTCTATAAGCGCACCGTTGGTGGAGCAGAAACTCCCCGGCCGCCCAGTGCTGCTTGCTTGCTATTTACAATGAAGCATCCTGGCAAATCAATTGGCTCAGAAGATTTGTCCATTTATAACAGTTCTGAAGTCACGGCTGTTTCAGGTCTGATAGGCCAGCAGCTGGCACATGACGTGGATGTTGGTTGTGAGGTCATGAGTGTGGCAGTCCCTAATAGGCCAGTAGCTCGCACATGATGTGGATGTTGTTTGTGAGGTCACTCTTGTTCCAGTCCCTGATAGGCCAGCAGCAAGTAAATGACGTTAATGTTGACTGTGAGGTCACAGCTGTGACCATCCCTGATAGACCAGCAGCTGGCACATGACGTGGAGGTTGGTTGTGAGGTCATGAGTGTGGTAGTTCCTGATAGGCCAGCTGGAGGTACATGACGTGAGTGTTGTTTGTGAGGTCATGGCTGTGCTAATCCCTGATAGGTCAGCAGCAGGCCCGGGACTTGGATTTTGGTTGTGAGGTCATGGTTGTGCCAGTCCCTGATAGGCCAGAAGCAGGCACATGACGTGGTTATTGGTTTTGAGGTCACTGCTGTGTCAGCCTTGATAGGCCAGCAGCAGGCACATGACGTGGATGTTGGTTGTGAGGTCACTGCTGTGCCAGGCCCTGATAGGGCAGCAGCAGGAACCTGGATTGGCTGTTGATTGTGAGGTCACAGGTATGTCAGTCCCTGATAGGCCAGCAGCAGGCACATCTCTTGTATGTTCATTGTGAGGTCACTACTGTGCAATACCCTGATAGGCCAGCCGCTGGCACATGACGTGCGTGTTGGTTGTGAGATCACGACTGTGGCAGTCCCTGATAGGCCAGCAGGAGGTACATGACCTGGATGTGGGTTTTGAGGTCACTTCTCTGTCAGCCCTGATAGGTCAGCATCAGGCACATGATGTGGATGTTGGTTGTGAGGTCACTGCCGTGCCAGTCCCTGATAGGCTAGAAGCAGGGACGTGGCTTGGGTGTTGGTTGTGAGGTCACGGCTGTACTAGTCCCTGATAGGCCAGAAGCGGGGACATGACGTGGGTGTTGGTTGTGAGGTCACTGCTGTTTCAGCCCTGATAGGTCAGCAGCAGGCACATGACATGGATGTTGATTGTGAGGTCACTGCTATGCCAGTCCCTCATAGGCTAAAATCAGGGACTGTTGGGGGACATAGGGAGATCTTTACAGGCCTCAGGTGAGGCCTAGGTCTGTGTAGGCCTCGGGCTGCCCTCCAGGTGACCCCTGGTGCCTGCACATGCCCAGTTGTGCCACTTGGCCCGGCTGGGCAGCCTTGCAGAGCACCGGGTGGTTCATCACACCCATGGAAGAACATTCGGGCAGCCTGAAGGTGGGGGTAGGCGCTCCCAAAGGTGGGGGCCAGGGCGAGCCGCTCCGGCCAACCCGCTGTGTAACGGGGGAACGCAGCCAATGAGGACATCTTGGCAACAGCCCTCACCCAATCATGCATCTCCCTCCTCCCATCCTCCCTCCTACCGTTTGTCATATAAAAGCTTATGTTCGCTGTAATAAAGTTGGCGGTTGACCGTGAACCATATTGGTTACGTCTTTTGTTGACCGTCTGGGTGTTTAGGCAGTCGGTGCTGCCTGTCTGTGCATAGGGCACCGTCGGTGCGGCTGAAGCCCTGTGGTGCACCCCCACGACCTCCTCACCTTGGGTGGGTCTGACCCGACCGGGCCAGCCTGAGAGAGTGCCCCGACGCGGGGGCGTCCTCCTTCCGGCCCGCGACCGGACATCGCAGAGGATCCACAATCTCAGAGGGTGAGACAAGCCGGTTCCCCAGCAGGGTCCAAGATCACGCTCAGGAGCGTCGGCTCGTCGGCCAGACCTGAAGACCTGCGACCTCGTGCCAGCCCCGGCCTGCAACCCGCGACAGTTGGTGACCCCGACGTGATCCCGCTCGCGGGGGATCAGATACTCGCCCTCCTTCCCTTCCAGACCTGAGTCCTGACTCCGCTGGACGGACGTCGCTGGCTTGTCGTCCAGAAGCCATGGGATACTGTGTATCCAAGCCAGCCGCTCTCGGGTTTGCCCAGGGGCTTGGGCTTACCCAGGCCCCACTAGATCCACCTCCGTGGGTGGTGTATGGTGGGGTAGGCCCCTGTCGGCGGCAAATGGGGCCCCCGGGCGGGAGCCAGCCCACGCGTGGGGGGTGGTAGCTGGGGGGGCGAGTACCTCGACCGGAAGCGAGGGAGGCCTCGGGCAAGCCCTGGCAGGAACCGGGGGAGGTCTCAATGCCCGGCCCGCAACCCCTTACATTTGCCCTTAAGCCGAGTGGGTAAGCCTTGGCTCCCAGGCCGCTGCTGTGCAGGCGGCTCGTCCTGTTGGGAGACCCCCTAGGGGCTGGTTCCCCAATGACGGGTGTAGGGGAGGTCGCGCGGCAGGAGAACGATCGTCCTCCTGTTAGGATTTGGGGGTACCTCCGTATCGGAGGGGGCCTCTGCACACATATTACATATGTGTGCATATATTTTGTACATGATGATGTTTAATCATATTTATATTTATATATATATTTATTTAATATATAATTGTTTTCTGCTGACGGCAATGGGGACGTGATTGGGCCGGGAGGACTGATGCAGCGGACTGAGGCCCATCAGGCCTTCAGGTCCGCTGACCTAGGGTCCAAAGAGGAACCCCGTTGACCTTTTGGCCAGTCTAGGCCCAGGCTGTAGCACAGTAGCCTCTGTCTGGCGGGGCCCGAGCTGGAGCCAGAAGCCTGGGCCTGATAGGCCAGCAGCAGGTACATGACCTGTATGTTGGTTTTGAGGTCACTTCTCTGTCAGCCCTGATAGGCCAGCATCAGGCACATGATGTGGATGTTGGTTGTGAGGTCACTGCCATGCCAGTCCCTGATAGGCTAGAAGCAGGGACTTGGCTTGGGTGTTGGTTGTGAGGTCATTCATTCACGTATAGATATATATGATTTTATTCGTTAATATACAATTTTATTTATTTATTCATTCACAGGGGGTGGTCATGCCGGGACCAGACCCGGAGCATGGGCTGGTGCCCCCGCTTAGGCGGGGCATGGGGCCAGAGCCAGGGTGTGGGCCCAGATGACCGCATTTACATGTGGATGAATAATAGATTTATATTTTTGTATAATCATATTTTTATATATCTATATGTGAATGATAATGTATTTATGATTTTATATAATCATGTATTTATATATTAAATAGGTCCTTCCTATGGAAGGGATCCCTATTTGTTTGGTTGCCACCGTTTTAGGCAGCTGGCTAAAATATCTAAAGTGCCGTCTGCGCTCGGTTTTGAGAGCGGGGCGGCACGCCATCATGTGTCCCGATTTCGGGATGGGAAAGTCCCCAGGATGAAGAAGGAGGGAATCAGCGAGCTGCTGATTTGGCTGGAGAGCCTGGGGCAGTTCCCCGACAGGGAATGGATCCCTTTCCCTGGGGGGTGGCGTTGAGTGGGCACAAGGATTGAGGGCTGAGCTAAGGGCCGTAGGAGAGTGAGGGCTAGGGTGAGCGCGTACCGCTATCTCATGGCTGTCCTGAGAGATCCCCAGGAGCTGGAGCGCGCGGAGTGGCGAGACTACCAGCACTGGCTGGAGGAGATGGAGAGGACAAAGATGTCTTGGTCGTGGTGCGTCTCCTCGCCACCAGGAGTGCAGGCGCCGGGATGGCAGCAGTCACTGCCGGGGCGCTCGGCCAGCTTGCACCCCCTGCACCTCGGCACGTGGAGCCGCTGCGAGCCGGGGATATCATCCAACCCGGAGTCGCAGGCGGTCTCGACCATCAGCCACATGACCGAGGAGCATCACCATCGCGGGATATGCCTGTGCTGGTTGTCGTCGCTGCCATCTTGCTCCAGCGGCCTGGGAGAGCCATGCGGAGCACCGCTCTGCCCAGGAGCGTCCCTACCTACGGCTGCGCTCCGAGGGATGGGGCCGACGTGGGACGCCCCTCCTCTCCGGAACCCGATGCTCACAAATCCTCAATCGCCCCCTGCACCACTCCGCCGCTCGGTGGAGGTATAGGGGGATGGGATTCAGGATCCAATGGGGAACTGTATTATATGAGGGCTTTGATGATGGCATGGGTATGCAGGTCCAACCACCGGACGTGACAAGAGGTTGAAAGGCAGCTGCTGTCTGGAGGGGATTGGCCTGCTACTGGACCACCGGGGAAGCGTTGTGCTTTCCCCGTGGTCCCATCGCTTAGGGCCAGTGGGCAGCTGGCTACTGCACTTCAACCTCTGGATTGGGGAGACTGGGCTGTCGCGACCCAGTGGTCCCCTTATCCAGGCTAGGGCAGCCGTCATACACTGCGGCTTGCCCAGTAAGCCTATGAGACTCGCAAGGAGGAGTGGGGCCCTATGAGGAGCCTGTCTAGTGGCTCGGAAGGGCTCAGGGAAGTTGTATCAGCTAGCACACTCCGTCAGGGCTTCAGTCCTGCTTGTTTCAGGTATACACCCCAAGGGCATGCGGAGGTGCTGTTCCTGGAGAGAGCCGTTGCAGGCTCCTGGGAAGGAACGGGTCAGCACCTCCAGGGAGAAGCCCCTCTGCATAGAAGATGGAGTGGAGGAGAAGCAAGCAGAACTGAAGCGGGAATCCAACTTTATGGGTAGTGTGCAGAAACTGCTTGTTGCTGTTAATTCCTGACTCCGTGCCGGCACTGATCCCCGTACTTGTGATGAAGAGCTAAGTGTGGAAGGTGGCACTCGGGTAAGGAGTGTAAAAGCCTGCGGTAGTTGAAGCAAAACCATTGTCAAGTAGAGACCTTACTCCGGGCTTGCCTGTACTGCTGCAGCAACCTGTCATAGCAGAGATATTGTGGCCCCGGGTAAGTGATCTGGAGGGCCGGTATGGAGGAGGCTACAGGGTGAACAGGGCACAGAGTACAGGGAATAGTGGGGCGAAAGAGAGGGCCAAGATATGTAAAAGACCATGAGACGGTTTCACAAAGGTGTTGTTAGAGGTGACCGCCTGAGCAACTCAGATGCAGCAGAGGGAGCTTGAGCTGCGGGCACCAAAGCGGGCATGGGTATGCCAAGCATGTGAGACACTTTAATAGTATGTATGGTAAAGTAACTCCGGGCTTTCCCTGTGTTGTGAGTGAGACCGTGACCTAGGGAAATGGTGAGAGGCACCGTGGCAGCATGTGACTGCTGCCTGAGGTGGAGCTATCCATTATTTAAAGTGATCTGCTTTAAGTTGTGTTTCTGTTAACGATTACGGATTATTTTCAATGGTGACGAAAAGGGATATTGTTGATAGCGATTTCTTGCCGTTGGGAGAATTTATATGTTCTTTGTAGTTTTGTCTGGTGGGGTTGGCTCTCCTTAATAACTAACCGAACCTAAAATCATTATTTTGCATTTGAATTTAGTTTGTTGACAGTCTTAATGATCTCTCTCTTTAATTAATGGATAGCCGGGGTGTTAGCTCTGACACACGATATGAGGAGATACATGACCACGGAAATAGGGGGAACCTGAGGAGTCAGGAAAACACGCTAAAAGTGCTTTCTCAATTCTATTTGAATTGTCCTTGGATTGGGAGTGTTGAAGTCCGAATAGGCACTTCTAGCGTTGCCCTAAGTGACGAATGACCCAATTCAGAGAAAACGAGACATGAAATACAGAAGAATGTAACTAGTCGAGGAATGACATATTCCTGTCAGTTATGACTCCAAAGGTGTTAGGGTATATTTAAGTTAATCATGACTTCAGTAAGTTAGGGTGTGCTTTTCGAGCCTGCCTTCGGGATGTATCTTGTGGTGACTTCCTAATGTGGTATACCAAGGAAAGATCGCATGCAGGAATGTCACCAGGCTACAGCCTGAGAGCAAAAGAAAAGTTTACAGCTCTTCGTTTCATTATGAGAAAATCTATATATGTTAATAACTACCTTGATGATTTAGGATGTGTTTCCTCCAGCAGCTTTCGGACTGTATTCTGTCCGGCCCACAAGTTAGAGTCCGTTAGTAGAACTCTTAGTTTTATTTCTATTATGTCAAGGATTTGGTAATAACGTCTTGTGTTAGAGTACCGTATTTAACGATCGATTGTGTTTACCTTGAAGTTTTGTATGTAATGATTATTTATGCCTTCTGTTTTGGCTTGGAGTCCTATATGTCTGTGTAGTTTGCATTATGTAACCGTTAGGGTTGCGCGTTGTACTTTTGAGCTAAGGATAAGAGCCTTGTGTTTCAAGTGTTTACATTGTAACCAAGTGAGTTTCCCGCTGGAGCTAGGGCTTCAGCGTGACTAGACCGTTACTCTTATAAGGTTGAGTTGCGACTGAGGATACAGAATCCCTGAAGCTGAGAAAGCTGGTCCCCCGGGGGTATAAAGATCATGTCGGGAGCGGCAGGACGTAAGGCCCGAGGGCCCCGGCCTAGTTCCATCCAGGGCTTCGGGGGGCTGTGTCCCGCAACAGCTGGGCCTCATATAAACGGAGGTACCAGCGGAAGCCCTCTCTGCTCCAGAACCCCTGCAGAATACACCTGCTGCCGAGAAGATGATCTACCCCGTTGCTCCACGCAACCGAGTAGATGGGGGAGGCAGAGGAGTCATATGGTGGGGAGTGATAATGTGGAGTGGGGGCCTCTTTCAACCTGGGGCTGTTGGAAATCCAGGTTGAAAATGTTAACAGAATGTTAAATCTGCTGGCCAAGTGCAGCAGACCTTCGCTTATCACGAACACATTAATAGACCACGTTATGACCAACGCGACATAGAAAGATGTACTGCCTTTGGCAAAACCCTGTTTGTAGGAGATAGATAGCAAGAATTAAATGTCACCTCCTGTTGGATCTGTGCAGATGTGCAAATGTCTGAACAACGTCCCTGGAGGGGGAGAAGGGCTAACACCAGATCAGTTATTAGAATGGAATCATACTGAAACTTCGAGGACAAAGAGACCTGAGGGATGAGTGCTGAGCAATGATGTTATAGGACAGGAGTGCATTGAAAGAAAAGGGACAAATTTTAGGAAATGGGTAGGGGAAACACCCTGCAAGCGCATATTAAGCATAAAAGATACTGGTATCGCACAATGGTGGCCCGCTATTCCCCAGGGATATTGGTCTAACCACTGTACCCAGAATCAAACCATATGTTACCACCACAGAAAAAACACGGATTCATATGAGGAGATCCCAGACTTAAAACCGTACTGGGAGAATGTGGGGAAAAACAATGCTCAATGGAAATCGCCTGATGGGTTATTCTGGATCTGAAGGAAACGAGCTTATATAACACTGCCATCTGACTGGAAGGGGGTTTGTACAATTGGCATTATTCAGCCCACCTTCTTTTTACTCCTGCAAGAAAAAGGTAATAAGGTTCTGGGCTGGCCCCTATATGAGACTATAAAACAAACAAAGAGGGAAATAGAGATAGGGGGACGCCAGAAGTAGGAAGATGATGAATGGCCTAACGAATGTATCATCAGTCACTACGATCCAGCAACCTGGGCTCAAGATGGGAGCTATGGTTATCGAACGCCAACATACATGTTAAATCAAATAATTGGATTACAAACAGTAGTTGAAATAGTTTCAAACCAAACTGCGGAAGCTTGAAAATGAGTTGCCAGACAATTATCACAGACACGGGCCGTGAGATATCCAAACCGCCATAGATTATCTGATGGCTGAAGAGGGAGGATTCTATGGCAAGTCGAACTCATCAGAATGTGGTCTGGAAATTGATGACAACGGTGAAGTCATTACCAAATTTGCAGAGGATATTAAGCGTGTTGCACATGTGCCTGTTCAAAATTGGAATTCATTGTTAGAAAGTGATTGGTGGTATGAAGTGTTTGCGGGAGCTTGGTGGAAGAGAATGGGATTTGTACTGCTTTGTGCTGTAGTGGGATTACTCTTTGTACCCTGCATGATACCTTGCTTTATAAGATTAATTCA
>JAWLRI010001208.1:0-13440 GCA_034781795.1 Crypturellus tataupa
TTGGTGTACAGGCATTTCAGGGAAGTAACCGAGCCTGCAGGTACCCCAGGAAGAGTGAAAGAGTGACCTCTATAATCCTTTCCTGTCCTAACTTCCCCACTACCGTACTCCGGCTGGACCCCGTCTGACCTTGGCTGTGGGAATAAGGTTTATTCTGAGCTTTGGGTGATTTTAATAATAAGCTTTCTGGGGTATGAACAGGCTGTATAGCTCCTCAGGGACTCCAGGGTCTAGGTAAGCTCTCAAAGGAGCATCAGTTAAATGAAGTAACAATAACTTGTGAAGCTGTTTAAGGGAGATGCCCATTGTGTTGCAAAAGCACAGGGAGTGCAGGTGAGTAAGAAGTGTTCCCGCTGGTATGAGAATCGTGGTAGGGCTGTGGCCTTGGCCATGTTGCAGCTAATGGATTGAGATCAAGTAAAGGGAGAGTGTTTTCTCAAGTCATTAATATTGGGAAAAGCACACCTGGGCTGTGAGGTGGACTCTACTGTTGTTAGTGATGTGTGGAAAAGGGACTGTTTCTAATGAATGCTCGTCAACTGTCTTGACAGAAGTGCAAGAAGGAGCCGAGCATGGCATGGGCTAGTATTTTAGCTGTCGTTCTTGAGCTGCGTGTGCAGAAAGGATTCAGTCATCACGACTGCAGCGTGCTGACTGAGGGTATGTTTCAGCAGTCAGTGGTTTACCCCTCTCTGAGAGCTCACAGGGACCTTCTGTTGCCTCTGGTGAGAAGGGCTTGTGCCTCCAGTGCTAAAAGTTCATAACTCGTACATACAGGTCCCAGTTACTCCGTGTCTGTGTGTGTGTAACTCATGTTAGCTGCTATGGAGTTGTTTGCATCTACTGAAAGTTTCAGAGTTCTGGGCACAGGTGTCGTGGCTATGTGGAGTTTTCTTTATTCCTAAATTTATTTATTTTTATCATCTTTTTTTCTTGTGCTGGTTTAGAGACTATAGCACTAAGGCTACAAACTTCACACTTTTGTGCCTTTTTAGGATGACAAACTGATTGAATGAGTTAATAGATTGTTTGAGGTGTATCTGCTCTTAGAAAATGTTCTTTAGACAATAACATTTCATTTTTTTTTAATAGTGGGGGGGAACAGAGTTTTTTGAAACGAAATCTTGAGTTCTGAGCAAGATGTTGCATTCAAGATTTTTGACCGAGGACCCTGCTACCTGCTCTGTGTGTGTGAATATAATTGATTTGCTCCTCTGCCTCCTGTTAGTCTGTCCGCAGGTAGAAGGCAGTTGAACTGCCTGATCTTGCAAATATGCGGTAGTCTAATACTGCTAGCATTTTCCATGCAGGAGCAGTGTGCATCCAATTTTCTGTAGATTCTCCTTCAACAGATTTGGCACTGCTGAGCGAAGCGCAGAGACTGTGCAGTGGGCTGGGAGAAGAGCTGCGTGAGGAGATGGGGCGCATGCATTCTGGTTTCGAAAATTGTCAAAGTTAACTATTCACAGACCTGTAGTGCTCTAAGACTCTATCTTGTATGTGTATTCTTTTTGTTAGTGGTATGTGGTTTCCTTGGTCAATATTTTTTTTAAAATTTATTTTTATTTTATTTCTAAGCTCTGAACTTTTTAGAAGAAACTTGACTGACAGAACAGGTCAGTGAGATGAGTCCCTCGCACTGATGTCTCCTTTTCAGGTATCAAACAGGCGCATTGTTGAATGAACAGAGTCCTTCAGGCTGGAAAAATAACATTCAGATGAGACCCTTTTCCTTCTGCTACCACAACCCTAACGCGCAGACAAATGAAAACCTGGTGAAGGATATATGACAGGACCTATTCCATTCCTCCTCAATGACCTCAGTCTATCATGAACATAACTGTCAAGCAACCCGGGCAACTGTCAGTGATGTTAATCATTGTAGTCCTGAAGTTATGAACTCCCCACAAACATTGCTATAACTCTTGATGTTCAAGTAGTCACATGCCTTAGGTTGCAAAAGATTTGAACAAGGCTCACTCATGTTGCTGTTATGTTCTGCAGATCAAAAAGAAATGTCCTCTGCTCCAGAAGAAGGCACAGGAGCAAGTTTATTGTTGCTTTGCTTGCATGGCAAAATGTCTCCTTTGTTCCCTTGTCTGTAACAAGCCCCTGCCATCCTGAGCAGCATATGACAGATGCCTTTTTGTTTGTAGAGGAACAGAAGGTTTTCTGAAAAAAAGTCAGATTTCTGATTCCTCTGAAGTGGCTGTCATGTAAATAGTCACTGTGCTAAAGGCAGCTTAGTCTGCTGTGCATGGGTGCTACTGTGGGGGCAGTTTGGGGTAGCACTGTTCCTTTTGGTTATTCTGGCTCATCTTTCTCTTCCATGTTATCTGCAATGAAACAAGGCAATTTGCAGAAATGGTGAGATTTTTTTTTTCACTGCTATTGATTCCTTGTGCTCTGTGTAGAGAGGATGCACATACCAATAAAGTAGTTGCATTCTCAGATTTCTCCAGTGTAAATGAGAATCCAGTCTGGTCCACCACAGCTCTATTTCAATACACTTGAGCCCAGAAAGTGTCCTGTGAAGCAATGCAGCCGGAGTTCCTGGTGCAGTAAGGCTTTGCATGACAGTATGGAGCCATGTAGCCTCACTTGGAGCAACAGAAAGCCAGGAACAGTCCACTTGCTTCTTTGTGCATTCCTAGCAGGAGCTGTTGCATCACTTTTTTTTTTTTTTTTTAATTTCTTGCTGTGGAAAGATATAGCCATTACTTCTGTACTGAGAACACAGTTGCCTGTGACTGATACTGCTGTTTAATCTCTTTTTATTTTTCTCTCTCCCTTCTGCTTTTATATTTCTGTAACATTATGCTCAAAGACAGCCCATCTTTTGATATCCCAGCCTTATGTACTGACTGTCAATTCAGTCTTTATGCTTCCTTTGAAATAACAGATATGTTTCCTCTAAGAAAGCAAAGGCTTCATATCAATCAGTCAAATGCAATTCTGCTTTGACTAAGTATACAGTATACATTCCTCTTTGTGAGGAAGAATTTCTGAGGAAAAAATGAAGTGCCAGCATGGAGAGCCGCTCGCTTCCAGATGCTAAATGGACAGGTTGTTGAGGTGGGTTGCTTGGGGGAGCTTTCGGCCTTCCCTGAGGAAAAGGGACACAGGGCCAGATTGTGATGTGAGTGGCTGTGAGTTGCTCACAGGATTCAGAACTCCAACAGTTGTGTTGTGCAGACAATAGGATGCTAGTGATAACCTGCAGCCTCACTGATAAGGCTGTCCTTGAAGACTGCACAAACCTCTTTAAGTGTGGACAGCTGTTATCATTCTGTAGTGATAAGGATAATGATTGTGGTGTAACAACTACAGTCCTATGTCAATCCTAGGTATTTTTGTTCCTATAGCCTGTTTTGGGCTGAAGTGATACCTTGTAACAAGTTTCACAGCAGCTTTATTATTTTTTGCATAAAATAATGTTTTTCAGCCTTTAACTGCAATTCAGTCACTGAATAGCATCTTGTTTTGTATATTGGGAAAGCAAAAAATGACTTTTGAAGTTTTTAGAGTCTCAGTTTTTGGAAAATGACTATCGGTTCTTCTGAGTGTCCTCTGCAAATTTGCAAGCATATATGCTTTATATATACTTAAAACCCACATCTCTCCCTGCACAGTACAAAAAGCATATTTGCACAAATTTCTCCATAATATCATCAGAATTTTTTATGAATGGCTTGGTTCTTGTAGAAGAAACTATATCTTGCAATATGCATGTTTTTCATGCATTTCATCTGCCATGTTGATGCATAACTGTCTAACCTTTTCAGGTCTTCTGAAATTCTTCATGCTATTCTCTCAACCAATTGCAATAATTCTGCCTTTATTTATCACTGTTTTCCTCTTTTCCTGACCCTTTATGGCATTCTTGAATTCATGCTTTAGAGATGCTCTTGAAAAAGCTCTTTACTGCCAAATGTAATGGATTTGCAGCAGAGCATCTATTTCTCTTATTTCTTATCTATTTCCTGGTTTGATCTTGGTCTTCCTATGAAAAAAATCTGTATGTCTTGAAAAATTAAATATTTATTACATGTAAAATTAGATAATCATTCTCCTCAAAGTATTTACTTCTTTGTTTTATACCATCCACATTTTGAGATAAGACTTGTCAAAACAGTGACATGTGGTATATGTGACATAATAATTGTTTTCAAAAGGTGAGAAAAGGAGAGGTTGCTTTTCAAATAAAATACAAATGTTCTTTATAGCATGAAGATAAAATTATTTTAAAGAGTTAACTAGATGCTCAGTATGAGGATGAGAAACTATCATACCTAAACTGTGATCACTATATGGATTTTGTAGTAAGTTGAAGTAGTGTCTTGTAGAAAGGTTTGTTAGAAACTCTCTGTATCAGGGCCAGAAGACCTTTGTTTGTGGGCAGAATGTATTGACTACTAGCATAAAATAAAGGTTTTTTTCCTTAATTGAGCATGGAAATCTGTGCTGAATGAGGAAGCATGGGAAAATTGGGGAAAGATTACAAGAATTCCCAAATATGCTTCAGTGGGAAATGAGGCAAAGCTGTAGAATGTTCTAGATGAAAATGTAAGTACATGAGCATGGGAAATAACTTGTCTACTATGGAATTTCATTTTAAGAAAGAGCTTGAGGGATCTGTAGTGTTTGCAGCTTACTCCAGTGCTGTGTAAATAGTTTAGTTGAGAAAGGAAACGGTGCCTGAGCACTGAATCTTGAAAGGTTTTGGTTCTGTCCTCTTCATTGAGTTGTACATGCCTCAGGATTGAGTTGCATTTATTATATCTTTTGATACATTATGGATGTCCCCAAGCCTCTGGACTGTCTTTCTGTGTCTTTAGACTGGAGATGTACCTCAGGTAATGACAATGTCATTTGTCAGTACTTGGAACAAATGGTCAGAATTTGGAGCTGGAGGGGAGGGAGAGAGAGAGGCATATGTAAGTTCTCTACTTAATTAAAAGTTTTTAATTTAAAGTTGTTTTAGATAAGTTCAGAATGGTGAAATCTGAGCTAAACTCTAAATTGGATTTTTTTTAATATGAAAGTTTCCCACTAAATGGTAATTTTAAATGCAATCAAGACCAGAATCATAGTTATTGCTTAGGAAAGATATTAAAACAGTGTGTTCTGAAAGTAAGATGTTGGCATTTAATGCACAGTTCAATGTACAACTTGCCATGGATTTCACGAGGGCCAGGATTTCATTGCTACTTTTTATGTTTCTTTCCATTTTTTCCCCTCCCTTGACAGATAAAAATACCAAGTTTCTGGAAAATACGTTTGGGAGAAACCAGCCCCTGAGCCTTTTCCTTCTCAGGCAGCAATATCCGTAAGGGGAGTCAGCATCAGCATTCTGCCTTCTCCTTGTTCCCTACTCAAATGCAGGAGTTGATCTAAACAGACTGGATTTGCAAATGCCCTCTCCCTGGTAACACCATTTTCTTCTTTAAAAACTATTCAAGAACAACTTTTTTTGATAACACACTGGTCTGATGCATGGATAAAGGTAGTATAGAGATAGACCAGCATTATGAAGTCAGCTTTAAATATATCTTTAGGGGAAAAAAAATCCTGTGTTCTTCTGTTGATATTGCTCAGCATCTTTTCATTCACGTCAGGATGGGTAATATTTAGGTGGTAAGGTTCAAATGTTTGTATGTTACTTAGAATTCATTAATGAGGTAACTTGTGTGTTTTGGTGGTGGAGGGAAGAAGCCGCAAACCTTTTCAAGTTACAGGAGCATCTTGTTTCTAACATTTAATGTCGTAATAATTGTATAATACATTTCTTTATAATTTACATTTTGAAGTAAATAAAATTGTGTGTTCTGCTCTTTAGAGTCATTTGACTACCAGTATAGTATATGTAATCTCATAACAGACTGTAGACAGGATAATATATTTGAACTACCATTTCATTTTATTCAATTTTTAAAATGCTACTTTGCCAAGCAGGGTTTTTTCCCCTTCACTAAGTATAATGCAAAAATTTTATTCCTTGTAAAGTTACCAAAAATGCATTAAAAAGCTTTACCTTTTAATAGATTTATTTCAGCTGTATAATATGGGAATTTATATGAATTCCATTCAGCTTAAAGAACAACAAATGCTTAGAATATTGTATGGCGTTTAATATTAAATTCAATTGAAGAGAATCTGCCTTCTGCAGAGTGTGTGCACCCTGTGCTGCAGTCCTGCTACAATTTGAGCACATCATTTTCTGGGTTTAGCAGTCTGTAAGTGCATAAA
Organism: Crypturellus tataupa; assembly: GCA_034781795.1. NCBI lineage: Eukaryota > Metazoa > Chordata > Aves > Tinamiformes > Tinamidae > Crypturellus > Crypturellus tataupa. The sequence continues at coordinate 6,250 of JAWLRI010001208.1, forward strand.
CAGCCAAAACAAGAACCCTTTACGGGTTAATACGGATGGTGGGGAATTATCCATGATGACAGAGGAAATTTAGTTGACAGGAAGGTTGGGGAGGAAAAAATTCAAGTCTGCTGGTGTTGGGTTTAAGTTGTGAGCTCTATTGGCACAAGAGGCAAGATAGTTGTGGAAGAGCAGAGCCACAACAGGCAGTGGGGGGACAGGGCTTTAGGAAGTATAGGGTTGCCAAAGATGGCCTTGGCATCTAACAAACTCTCCTAAACAAATCAGGAGGAGGTGGCTCTTCTGTGAGAACAGAGGGGAGCAAGACCAGAAGGATAATGAAGAAATCTCCTTGATTCCTATGTATTTTGATTGCTTTGTGTTTTTACCCACCTAACTTTCCCTGCATGCTGGGTACATACAGAAATGGAGGATGCATCTGAGAAATTTGCTGATTAGCAACATCTGATTAGCTGACACTGCCAGCAGAGCCAACAAGCAGAAAAAGGAAGAATCTAATGGCCTTTATTTAGTGTCTGGAAGCTGTTTTCTATAAAAACGAGCAAAGCGTTGGGAGAGCAGATGCATTTAACAGGCCCTGCAAGAAAGGGCTTTTGCTTGTGGAGAAGCACCTGTGTGTTACAGCTGGGGGTTGCTGCTAACTGGTGGCTTGGGAGTGTGACCTGGTGTTGGGTCTGGCTGCAGCAAGGGCAGCTCCGGCAGCGAAGGAGCCTGTGCGTTTGGAGCACAGCCTTCCTGAGCTAGACTTGTTGCTCATGCTGTGCAGCCCCAACATAGCCTTTGGCCAGCTCTTGAGCCCAGTTGAGTTATGTTTTAAACCATGTTTGTGTTTTTCCCTTTGGCAAGGCAGGGACAAAGCCAGTCTTGGATAGAAGTCAAAGCTGCCCAGAGCTGCTCTTAGTCGTATCCAGCACTTGGCTGGCCACTGGGGCTCTCATGATGAGTGAACACGACTGTGGGCACAGATGGACTGTGGAGGCTTACTTCTCCTCATTATTTTGGGGCAGAATAAGGGAGGCAAGGTCTTTTACGTTGATTCCTAGAGACACAAGTATTTCCCATAAGAAGGAATATTCTCATTCTGCTGGAACAACCACTTTGGCAGTTGAGGAATGTGCAGGAGTGTGATGGAAAAAACAGTGGGCTGAAGGGCAATGAACTGGGGTTAGGGGACTAGGGTGCTGTGAAACTCTGCTACCCAATTCTGCACCAGAGAATGTGTGTGTGTCTTCTATTTTTTTTTATTTAAAAAAAAAAAAAAAAAAAAAAAGATCATCCTGACCTGGTTTTCAGAAACACTAGCTCTGGGTAGCTGCTTACCCTTGTCCTTAAATTTAATTTGTGGAGATGGGGAGAGATGGATGAAAAATAAAATCTTACAAGCTCATTGCTCAACTTTCTCTCCTGGTAGGTTTGGGGTAAAAAGAAAAGAATCTTGAAAGCCCACAAATATTTGTATTTAGCAATTCAGTGGTTTTATCTCTGTATGAGACTGGGCAGGGATAGGGAATGCCTTGGGAAATGCGGAATAAAACAGTTCTTTAAATAGTGATTCCCAATCCCCTTCCTGAAAAATTCTCATGACAGTTGAATTAAAATCAGGAGTCTAACACCTCTGAAACTCACAGGTGTTGCTACCTAGATCTGATCTTTGATTTCTAACTTAGTTGCATCTGAAGAAGATGGGGTTTGGTTAGCCAGAATAGTGCAGCACTTCCTCATGTTTTAATGTGTCAGAATTTGTGTGTAAAATGTCGTAACCTTTTGACCACATCTAATGCTTTAATTCTGAGTTACTTTTTCTCAGAGAATTGTCCTATGTTTTTTAAAGTCTGAGGTTCTTTTAAAAGTAGAAACAATCAGTCTAGAAATAAGGAGGAAAAAGTTTATTCAACAATATAGCTCGATATAATAATGAACTTTGCTGATAATGTTCCATAAGCAGAGCCACTGTAGTGCCATGTTGCTAATGGTTATATTTCAGTGGCTATTTTAACTTGATTCTTACCATGAATAAGTTACGTATCAATTGAATACAAGAGAGGAGGTGTAAAACTTATAATTTTTTAGTCCAGCGTGGAAAACAATAAGTCAGTGAACAATGCAAATACGTGAAAACTGAATCTGCCACAAGATAGCCCCATGACCTGTTAATGAATGCCAGTGGCATAGCTTCAGCCTTGACTATTGTAGGCACATAAAGCCTACAATAAGACAGATGGATAACATGGATAGATTGCCATCATGGAAGGCAGAGAAGCTCCTTAAAATTAAAGGCACCCCTTTAAAATGTAGTATCAGGAGCAAAATATGATATAATACAAAAACAACCTGCTTCCACACATGTTATGGAAAGATGCGGGAAAGTCTGAATCAAATTTGATTCAAAAACACTTTTGAACATTTTAAACATCAGCTCAGTTGACGAGAAATTACTAACTATAGACTAAGACCATTTCTGTGTAATAACAATCCTTTATCCCTGTATACTGTTTTACTTAAATGCATTATATTCTACAATTCACCTTTTTTTTTACTATTTCTTTTGCTATTTAAAAAACAGCAAAATGAAACATTAAGCACCTACAAATTGTGAATGTAATTTTATATTGTTTTCTTCTTTCCTACATAAAATAGTCCAAACCAATAAAGACAAAATATCACACCAGCATCACATATATCAACATAATAAGACCAGAATTTCAAATTATATTTATATACTTGAATGATCATGAATCTGGATTTTGAGATAGTAATGAGTCCTTCAATAGTATCATACCCTGAAATCTTAAAAAAAAAAAAGAAAAAGTTACCTGTGTGACTTTCAGCCTTACCAGTGAACTCTCAAAGGAGAAGAATTAAAATCCTTAAGGGCTAAGTAGATTAAATACATATAATATACAATAACTTTTCAATCACCTTTTAGGCTCCTCCAACTCTGGTTAAATTCAAAATTTCAAAAGTCTATCTTTTAAAGCATAACGTATTTATTTTTCCATGTTTTTAAAGGTAAATTTTCTTGTTCTTACTGATCCATCATGATGGATTTTCACTTCCTTTGTCTCAAGCTTCTTTTTCTGTAGCCAGGGTAAAAATGTAGGAAATGAAACCATCTGCCACTCCTGTTCCAGTTTAAATTCTCACTGCAAAACAACCTCAAAATTTGTTAGCCCTATTAAATATATATATGCAAGACACCCTGAAATACTGTTGTCTTGTTTAATATGTCAGCTATGCAGTGCTAGCTTAGCAAGCCTGTTTATATTAAAGAGAATGTGTGATGAATCCACAAGTAAGGCCGCCCTGTAAAGGGAAGTGCTCGGGCTAGTCATACATATTTTATAAGCAAGCGGTGAGCTGCTTCTGTTGTCCTTTCTTTGTGCAAGGCTTATTTTTCTGCATCTGTAACGGAATCAGAGAGTAATTCATGGTGAAAGGGACCTCAGGAGGCAATTCATGTGTAGTTATGTAGAGTGAAGTTCACTCCCATGAAAGAGACTGAAGTATATTTTCATAAATTTTAATCCTAAAGCGTCTTTGTTATTAATTCTTAAAAGCTTAACTGTATAGCAAAAAATACACTGTCACCAATGAGCACCAGTACTGCTATACGCATTATACAGTCAGCACTCCACAAAACAAATCACTTTCATCCTAAAAAGTGGATAGTTGATGCTATCTAGAGGGGGGTATCCTACTATTCTCTAAGCTGCATGATCTATGCAGCACAGAGAAAGGTTTATGCCTGTGATGAGAATGTGCAAACTTGAAGGGAAGATAAGGGACTGAAACATTTGACTGCTTGGAACAGGAAACAGCAGTTTCATAGGAAATGAACCAGAAAGCATCCATGAACGGGAAGAGCAGGGAGTGAGAAACACTCACTTTCTTGTTCAGCTGTTTCTAGTGAGCTGCTGTGACTTTCCCTCTTTTTCTGCCTGTCTTACCATACACTCTAGAAGCTCCTCTTCCAGACTTATTTCCTCTCCCTAAGGACTGCATATTCCCTCTTCACATCAAGTTTCCAAAAGAAATACAGAGAAGTCAGCCTTACCTGGAAAAAAAACATTTAAATTAAGAGGGGAAACACAAATCTAGACTGAAGCTGAGTGACAACACTTTGTGTAGTTCTGGGCTCCAAAGGACAAGAGGGGTGTGGAGCTTCTAGAAAGGGCCCAGCGTAGAGCAACAAAGATGATTAAGGAACTGGAGCTTCTGCCCTAGGAGGAAAGACTGAAGACTAAGTGAGCTGGGCCTGTTTAGTCTGGAGAAGAGAAGACAGAGGGGATCTGATCAACATGTACAAATACCCCAGGGGAGAATGTAGAGAGGATGAGGCCAGGCTCTTCTCTGTGGTGACCAGTGACAGGACAAGGGGTAATGGGTACAAGTTGAACCCTAGGCAGTTCCACTTCCACGTAAGGAAGAACTTCTTTTGTGTGAGGGTGACAGAGCCCTGGCACAGGCTACCCAGAGAGGCCATGGAGTCTCCTCTGGAGATCTTCCAAACCTGCCTGGATGCCATCCCGTGCTCTGGGTGTCTCTGCTGGAGCAGCGGGTGGGACTAGATGATCTCTAGAGGTCCCTGCCAACCTCAACCATTCTGTGAGTCTTCTGTGAGTTCTGTGTGACTAATCTTGTTTAAAAGGATCTAAGAATGAGTTGCAAGGGAGAAAAAATCTAACAAAAGTGTTCAAGGATTATAAAACTCAGGAAAAAAACTGCCGCTGCAAGTGAAACTATGAAATTATTTCTACATAGGTCTGTAAGGACATACATACAAAGGAACTGAACAATAGTGGGTGCACTTACAAATCCAGTATGAATAGCAACAAATAATCTTGGACAAAATGAAAACTGAAAAGACTTAAAAATGGATAGCAACATGAAACATCTTATTGCTTCAAATCCAAACCTCTTTCATTAATAGCCAAAATACACCATCATATAATACTTTGCTGACATAATAGGAAATTTTGACTCCACTGAATGCTCTAGTGTCTGCCCAGGAGGCAGAGAGAAACACACACAGGCTTGAACCTACAATATCCATTCCTGCCTTCTGTATTATTATTGGATTGTTGTTATAGGAATAATAATAAAAAAAAAAACACTGTAAAGTTCCTTTATTGAGCCACATAGCCTCAACAATTAGAAGTCACCAACCAAAACCATAATGTGAATATATTGATAAGCTTTAATGAGAGTTTAAAGTTTAGATTTTTTTTCAAAAATGTTTAAAATCCCTTTTCTCATTGAGATTAAGACCCACACTCCTACCTCCAGATGCTGATGTTTAACATGGAATGGGAGTGTCAAGTACTAACCATCTTTAGTGAATTATATTGGTAGTGTGAACAGAGACTGTCTTCTACTAAAGAAACCATGACTTAGTCAAACCTTTATAAATACATAAATGTTATGCAAGTGCCTTAACCAATGTCAGAAATAATTTCTCTTATTCAGGGAAAAAAATTATTGAAGATGGCATTTTGTTTAATCTCTTGAGTCAACAGAAGACAGTATTGCCCTTTGCTCCTTTCCCCATTATTTACTGCTTTCTGATAAGAGCAAAGTGAAAATACCTAAGATAGAGTATGTATCTTTATTAGTCAGCTTCAGGGTAATTATAACTATTTTTTTGTTTGTGTAACATGAGTGGCCAGGAGTCTTCCTCATTAGCTAGATCGCTTTTGTGTGGGGTGCTTTCCAAACACAGAATAAAAAGATGATTCCTCCTTCCAAAAGCTTGCAGCAAGGAAACAATAGGGCTCTATTACTTGGCATCAATTTCTGTAATCACAGCACTTGATTGCATTCATATCAAGTGACTTTTATGTGATGTCCTTAGGAAGACAGAGTGTCTGTGAGGTATTAACAATCTATCTGTCTCCATTTACACTTTTTCTGTCTTGGCCAAGCATATAACACTCGGTCAGCTTCACAGTACCTTGTTTGCATCATCTGTGACAGCACTAAGACTTGCACTGTTCTGGCTCATTTTGATAGCTCAGAATAAGACATTTTTAATTCTGGAAAAAAAAATCCCAGGTGATATGAAATTCCTATCTGAAGAAAAAATATTACTTTGAGAGTTGAATTAGATCCTCCTTATAACACTCAACATTTATTTCTAACCTGTTCTCATTTAACTTGAGCCAGTATTCTCTAGAAAAGAAGTCAAACTCCTGTCTGCATAGAGGACATACATATGTGTGTACGTGTTCAAAATCTGTGCTCTCTCTCTTTGGATTTGCAAGAGCAGATTACCCATTAAAAAAGCATTAAACACATCACTGTCAGTAGAAAGCAACTGCTAATGGTAACTGTGTACATGAGAAGGGACTGTTGAAGAGGAAATCTGGTTAATGATATAGAAAATAACCCACAGATCTAAAAAGAGAGAGTCCTTTTTTACTATTCCAAAGACGCTTTAACAATTCCAAAATCTACTGCATAAAAATATGTGCATATGATTGTAAAATACAGAAAACCCTATTGCTCATCTCACCCAAAGTTATGTCTGAGTGAATATGGGGAAAATGCACTGTAAGCAGCTCTACTTGCATGGTATAGTCCAGAGAATCAGGATGTCAACAGAACATTTTGGGATATGAATGTCTGCCAATGGCCTACAATGCTGCTATTCACATATGTATAGGCAAGGTCAACTTTAGGCAGCTAAATGATTACTCAGTGGAGACATAAACTGGGCTGTTCACCTTGACAAGTGTTAAAACTTTTGTTTGTTCAGCTCAAATGGATAATCAGTAACTTTAAAAATGGTTAAAAAAAAAAAAAAGTGAAATCTGGAATGCTTTTCCGATTTCCTATTTTTTCTACAGAAAATTGGAATAATGCAGGTTGCTCTTGGTACATTAAGTCAAAACTTTGGCTATTGGATTTCAGTAAGTATTCCCCTTTGGTACCAATGACACTTTGGAAAAACAGAGAGGGGGAGTATTCTCACATCAGTCTTCAGCTGACTGAATATGTAATGTTTCCTTGAGAAAGGATAGTTCTTTGCCTAAGTTGGATAGACTAAAACTATTAAAGATAAAAAATAGCTTTTGTTCTCAGGTACAAAAAAAAAGCTGTTAGATTACCACAATTCCCATTGAACCTATGTGGGTAGATATATAATGTGCATCTTTTTTTTTTTTTTTTTTTTTTTGCGTAGAAATGAGTGCA
>JAWLRI010001209.1:0-13409 GCA_034781795.1 Crypturellus tataupa
CCGTAGGATCAATCTTTTTTTTTTTTTTTTTTTTTTTCTCCTCCCTGCAGTTAGATCAATCTTTTTGTGTTAAAACTGATCTCATTTTGGACTGCCCTGCTGCCCACCCCCACCCATACAGGCACCATCTACATTGTGAAATGCGTGATGGCAATAGGTGGGATTCTACTTTGCTGTTTAGCAGCTAGGTAGCCAGAGAAGTGTGAATCTGTGCTCCTGCATGTCGCACACATCTCTGCTGACAAGGAGCTATGGGATCATGTTGCAGTCTGAGGATAAGCACTCCCTTTTGACAGTCACATCCGAGAGACTGGCGGTGCAGCTGGGTATGAAACTGCTTCAGAAATGGCAAATAGCGGGCATTTTGACACTGTATTGCTGCAGCAGGGGACTTTGTCATTGTAGATCCAACTACCACTCTTCAAAAATTATTAGTTTTGTGTTTTAGCTTTCTTTTGTACTTGCAGGCTCGCATCTTTAGCAAAAGTACTGCTTTATGCACATAATATTTTTGGAGACATTTTATGTGATTTCTTGTTTTAAATGCTGCTTTTACAATTTAAGTAAGCCCTTTCTTTCCTTGGGTGTGTTCTGTATTTCTTGTGCAAATGATGAGCTCCACATCCTGTACACTGATAAAAATGGACTGTTTTATATGATGATCAACTCTCATTTTTTTGTGCGCAAAGGTTTCTTTTAGCCAATTCTTTGTCTTGCTGACTTCAAGTTGGGGGATTTTATGTATCTTAACAACTTGCTCAGCAATGCTGATTTTTGACCTCTGCTTTCCTTCTTGGTTAGAACTTGCTTTTGCCAAGCAAATTGCCTGATTTCACAGTAATTCCCTAGCTAGTCCCTGCAGTGCCTGTGTAGACATCTCTCATTGGAACTAGATCAAATATACGGTACTCTTCACTTGAAATATATTGTCATAAAAGGGGTTATGTTAGATAATAAGGAATTGCTACAGCAACCTCATCCTTGTTATAAGAAACACACTTTGCTGGAATGGAAATGAAAAGCTATGTGTTGGAAACATAGCAGAACACAATTTTAATTTTCAAGTTATGGGCATAGAGCTTTCCTTCACTGTCTGCCCTTTTAAAATGATAATTGTACTTACATTTATTTCTTGGCACCCATTTAGTTTTACCAACTATTGCGTGTACACCAGACTATGGAATAGTTTTATGTTGTTTCCAAACTTGATTGGAATTTAAGCAATCTAGATTGACTAGATTGCTTGTTGAACCCTCATATTTGGGGCTGCATTAGGTGATACTGGCTCTTTTTTATGATGCACTGAGATTATGTATTTTAAATATATACTTTATCTTAAGTAATATTTGAAGGAGCTGCTATTTATGAATGTTATGAGAGCTAAATAAGTGGTCTGAATTCAAACTCTCAAGAAAACATGATCTCTACCTGTGATGGCCTTGAGGCAACTGGGCAACCTTAGTGAAAGAAAGATTTTTCTCTTTAATCCTGTTTCATCTAGCTTCTCTGACACCTTATATGAGGCAAAACAGGATGTAGGTTATTGTCCTCTTCACTTCCCAGAATACCTTGAAGTCTAAGAGAGAGAAATGGATTTTTACAGAAATAGGCCTGTGTGATGGTCTCTACTGGATAGTTATGTTGGGCTAGAATATCTTTTGACTTATTGAGTGTGACTTTAGGACATATGCTGTAAGGTTAACTCCATCTAGCTGCCATAGTGGCAGGTAAGAAATAATTTATTTATGCTGTGTGCTGAATTATGCATAACATTGTGCTAAAGGCTGAAACTCCTAAGTAAATTACTGTGGTTTGACAAGTTACTGTGTATCAAGTGTACTGCGGTAAATTCTTGGTATATGTGCTGCTGCACCTACAGCAAAGCTAGATCTCACAGCCCCACTACCTTGAACTTGCTCAATGTGATGTAATTTCCCCCTGTGGCTCAGTCCTGTGAGAGTTAACCTTTCCTAGTGTGTGTTTTTTTTTTTAAATTAAAAAAAAAAAGACTTCATGAGGTCTAGTGTCATGATTAACTTTTTCTTCCCAGAATTTTGATAGGTTCAGTTTTTACCACATTAGTGTCTAGGAAATTATGAACACTGCCTAGTTTCTGTCTTAACAGGCTGACCTTAGCCGTGTAGGGCAAGAGCCATAGAGTATCAGAGTGCATCGATTGCCCTCTGTGATGCAACTCTGAGGTGGTGGTTATTGTGCTGCTGCAAATAAAAGCACAGCCAGGTTTGGTGCCCTTCATGAGAAGCCAGATAAGAAGGGTAGTTTGCACAGCATGAAGACTGGCATATACAAGAATCTCATTTTGTTGAAAAAGCTGCAGGAAAGAAGGTTGTCTTCCATGCCATGGCACCACGCATGGTATAGTGATAAAAAAGATAGCTATGATCAAGCCATCTTGGAAACCGGTTTTGATACCGGAAACAGCATCTCACTCTCTTTTCACTAGTTAAGTCCTAGTTTGTAAAGGTGCTGCACTGTGTACATGTACTTCATGAGGACATCAAATGCAGGCTCTGTAGAGTTTCAAAACTCACCACCTGGCGTCTTGTGTGGCTCAGGTAGCAGTGCTACCTAACAGATGGGGAAAATATGATAGCATTATCATTATAAGATAGCTTTTAATAGTATGTCATTGTTTATTTGCAATTTTGCAAGGCTAGTTATTGTTGTAAAACTTCCAATCTTGTAAGCATTTGTATCTTGCCTTTTTGAACTCAGTGGTAGATGGTTTATATGCAATTTAGAGCCTATCTTGATACATGTATTAAGTTCTTTTGCTTCGCTTTAGGTTTTTAGTTTAAAACAATGTGTGTGAATATTTTCAGCAAGAATTTGGATTATATTTTTAATAAAGCATTTATAATGTCTTAAAAGCAAATTTAGACAATCAAATACTTCAGTATTTAGAATGGCAATATGCGTTGTGGCTGTAAATTGTACTCTACTGCCATCATACTTATTCTGTCCTGCTTAAAAATTTAATTTTCAGTAGGTCCTTTTTGAAATATTCCTTAGATGTTGGTGTGTTTTACTGAGACCAGATGTGATTTTTGCCTTAAATTGGGGGAATTTAAACATTTAATTTAATGTCTTTCTTCTGAGCCTAACCTAGTTTTATTATAGTCAAGACTAATTATTTGCTTCTTTAAAGTGGTAGTCAAGCATGAGAAAAAGTTATCCTTTATAAATGAAATGTCTTTGTTCATGAGCAGTGAAAAAATCTTGAAGCTTCTGTTCTTCTATGCTCTTGTAGTCATCCTGTTCCTCTCAAGAGAAGCTGCACCACTTACCATACCAGCCAACGCCCAATGAGCTGCATTTTTTATCTAAACATTTCTGTACCACTGAAAGCATTGCCAGTGATAGCAGATGCAGGACCACTCCATTGCGTCCTCGGTCCAGAAGCCTCAGGTGAGTTGCCTGTCTGGAAATAGTGATTGAGCCTAAATTTATACGCTTGTGCTGCATCGTGGTTTTGTATATTAGGGCTCTTCACTGATTATTGCTATTTTCAAAATTGCTGTGATATAATGCAAGTAGTAAGGAAGATGAGGCTGAACAATAATCCTCTTAAAATTTTTGCTTAATAATACTTAAATTGTTGTTTCGATAATTGTGTTTTTTTATTTCAATAGTTGATATTGTATGGTATGGTTTTAAGGAGGGATCTAATAACTTCCATCCATGTGAGCTGTCTTGTTGAGCTAATCATTACTGATCTGGCTGTAGCTCTGATCTGCTTCCAGAGTTCAAAGTATTTAAAAAATAGAGCCTTTCTTTGGAGAAGCAATTTTAAACTTATTTATAATTTAGGACTGTTTAGAAAGAAATGAGGTAAAGAGTGAAGCGGTGGGAGGAGCACATTCATTTACTGTCTTTAGGTGATATGTGGAAAACATAGAAAAATTGTACAGATGAGTTTTGAAGACCTGGAGAGAAAGAAAAGGAAGTATTAGAATTGTAATTGTTTTATTGATCTATTCAGAATTTTTAAAATAGCTCTATGGATATATAAAAATGCAGGATTCACCATTTTATTGTAATATATTTTAACTGTTTCTTGAGTTTTACTTTATTTAAAACTCTATGTTAAACTGATGATAAATGAAGTTGTGAAACAGAATGTTATATATGTGAAACAATAGTTACTGAGGAAAAAAGATGCTTCTTCATTAGATTACACATGTAAAAAGTTCCTCCAAGTTCAGTAAAGGGAAGTGCAAAGTCTGAATAACAGCATCAGTACAAGCCAGGTTCTGACCAGCTGGAGACAGACTCTGCAGAGAAAAATCTGGGGTCCTGGTGGAGAGCAAGTTGACCAAGAGCCACCAACATGGCCTTGTAGCAAAGAAGGCCAGTGGTATCCTGGACTGCATTACGTAAAGTGTTGCCAGCACGTCGAGGGAGATGATCCTCCCCATTTACTCAGCCCTGAGGAGGCTGCACGTGGAGTATTGTGTCCAGTGCTGGGCTTCCCAGTACAAGGAACACATTCTGGAGGAGCATCAGGAGCACATTTGTGGAGGACCACTAAGATGGTTAAGGGACTTGAGCCTCTCATGTGAGGGATGGCTGAGAGAGTTGGATCTGTGCAGCCTAGAGAAGGGAAGACAGAGAGGATCTTATCAATGTGTATAAGTATCTGAAGGGAGGGTGTTGAGAGGGTGGGGTAGTCAACACTGTCTTCGGTTATGCCCAGCAAGAGTGAGAAGCAGTGAGCACAAACTGAAACACAGGCAATTCTGTCTGAATGTGGCAAAAAACTTGGTTACTGTGAGGGTGACTGAGCCCTGAACAGCTTGCCCAGAGAAGTTGTGGAGTCTCCTTCCCTGAAGGTATCCAGAGCCTACCTGGACATGGTCCTGTGTTCTAGGTGACCCTGCTTGAGCAGGGACTTGGACTAGATGATCTCCAGAGGTCCCTTCTAACCTCAATTGTTCTGTGATTCTTACTCTGCGCTTTTTAGACCAGGCTGAATGTCAGCGTCACCAGCCTGGGAAGATGAGATGGAGCTTTTTAAGAGAGGCGATAACTGACTATGTTAGGCAAGACCACGGGTACCTCTTATGAATTATTTTCCTGCAAGTCTCATGCACAGTCAGGCACAGTGCTCCTGGTATTGATGGAACCTATGTGTGTGTATTGTTCTGTTCATGGAAGTTGCTGCTTTTTTTTTTGCAAGTGAGATTGGAAGTAGATTGTGTCACTTTTTTTTTTTAATAATAGAACAAGACTTTTGGATTCTTTTCAACATTTCTAACTCATAGTTTGCATTTTGGTCAGGTTATACTGTTTTGATTGTGTGTTACCTTCAAATGGATGGATATATACATAATTGCTTTCACAACTTATATGTATCTCAATGTCCCCTTAGAAAAAAAGGTAATGTCACAAATGTGCAAACACTGCCTGTATCCTGAAGTGAAGTTATTAAGTAAGAGAATGTTGACAATTCGAGGTCCAGCACATGAAATAATCTTAAATGTCTGGTCAAAAATAGTAGAAAAGGACTACTTGTACATGCACTTGACTGAAGAATGTAACTTTCCAGTGAAGTCTATACCACCTTTTGGTGCAAATAAATGGTATAGAAATATAAAAGATTCTAATTCATGGTGAGACAAGTTAAAAAGGGATAATTTGCTTTGCTTGCAGCCCTGGACGTTCTCCTGCCTGCTGTGACAATGAAATAATAATGATGAACCATATCTACAAAGAAAGGTTCCCAAAGGTAATGAATTATATTTAAGGTACCCTGTATCTAAACTAGTAGGCAATATAGGCTTTAAGTAAGTGGTGTTTTTGTTATGGGAACTAATGATCCAAGCCTGTAATGGCTTTCATAAAACATCGCCAAGATCTTATTGTCACAATGAAGAAAAACCCTGCTGAGAACTGGACACAGTTCTGAAATGAATTACACCAGTAATATATTCTGATGTTTGGAAAGCTGTGATACATCCGATTTCAATAGATGGTGTAAAATTGCAGTAAGTATATATTAGAGTAGAGCACATTTCTCTTGCTCAGTATTGTGCAGCATTAACTGAAAAACCTTCGAATTACTTTCTTCAGTGGTCTTTCTCCTATTTCCTTAATATTCCTATTTAATTATTTTAATAGTGAAGATCAATACAGGTTTATGAGGGTTTTACTACAAGATACTAAAGAATAAAAGGTTACTGTCAAGTCCAGAGATCTAATGCACAGATGAATTCCAAGGTGTAGGCGTGTTGCCAGGAGCACTTCTCTCTTGCTCCTAGGAGTTTGATGTTTTCTAATAAATAATAAAAAATAAAACTGACACAATTCAAAAAGTACCTACAAAATAGAAGACCTGAAATATAAAGAGATGTTTGTGTGGATTTGCAGAGTGACTGAGCAGTAATCTGAAGTATGAAATGGCTGACTTGTTTCAATGGGTGAGATACAAACTAAAAGGTGTTAGGTTACTATTTAATAAGAAAAATATTGAAATGTCTTCAGTAAGTATCTGCAATTCTGTGAGAAATAGACATTTGGCTCTATAAAGCAGACACTTTTAGTTGTCTCTGTGCATGTATTGCAGGATCTATGAGTCTACATTTTTGTTGGTTAATATTCTTTCACACCCTGTCCAGGGAAGTAGTTTCATGGTTAAACTCGTTTGAAAGGAAGGAAGATGCTCTGATTTGTAATACCTAAAGTTTTAGCAAAACAGAGGAGACCTCTGTAAATTCTCCTTTTTATTATTTTGACTTGAAATTAAGGATTTCCTGTCACAGGTATTATTCTAGCTCTACTTTGTGATAATTACAAGATTATTGCGCGATGTATCCCAAGAGGCAGACATCAGAGAAGACATGCTTAGCTATTGCTTTTTGCACCAGTAATGTGGGGAAATAGGAAATACCGTCTGTCATTTTTGCCTATCTACTTCCTCTTTTTTTATTTTATTATTTATTTATTTATTTATTTATTTTTTTACTTTTGCCATTTCATGTAGTGTGTCAAAATATCTTCCTAGGTCATACAGAAATGTGGGAAAATGAGAAGTATACTTTGTTACAATTCCAGGAAAGGCTGATTTTTTTTTTTTTTTTTTGTATCATGTATGTACTTGTATGTAGGCCACAGCTCAGATGGAAGAACGGCTTCAGGATATCATAACAAACCATTCTCCAGATAACGTCCTTCCCCTGGCAGATGGAGTGCTCAGTTTTACCCACCATCAGATCATAGAACTGGCTCGAGACTGCTTGGATAAATCCCACCAGGGGCTCATCACGTCACGATACTTCCTTGAATTACAGCAGAAATTAGACAAATTACTCCAGGAGGTATGAGCCATGAGATTAGTCTTATCTTTGGTTGAAAAAAAATGTTTAAATCTGTTTGCCTAAGAGTTGTTGCCTTGAAATAATCATGACTGTTGTACTCAAATAATTGTCCAAGTGGTATTCATAGCAATTTTAGTCTGTATAATGACCACTACAAGGCCTATAAGGCATCCTAGTGAACTACTCTGGGAGATAAAGATTTCAGGAACAGTATGTTATGCATTGCAAGTTATGAATTGCTTAGAGAAGTGTGTGCATAAGCCTTAAATGAGAAGACTCACAGTTCTATTTGCTGTGGATAAATTAGGAAACACATACTCTTTCCACTTTATCAACCCTACTAATTGCCTGCTGTGTTGAGACAGCACATAGCAATCCTTAGCTTTCCATTAGTTGAAGGCTATTTAATTATTTAAAATGTTCTTAATATTTCTTTCATAATTAATTAGCTTATTAGCAAAAAAACCCTTAAAAGTATCTAAAAAATTCCTTAAATTAGTCAGGTGAATGGATAAGAAAAACTTGGAACTTAGCTAAAGGAATGTACTGGGGCATAAGTCACTTTAAATACATAATAAATCCTTTAAAACAAGAATTATGTTAGATGCTCTACTCCTGTTTGTGTGGGATTCGCACACAGTGATTGACAGTGCAGCATAACCCAGAGTTTGTGACAGAGCAGCAGATTTGATATTGACTTTGCCAAGTGAGATGTTAAACTCTCCTGCCTGTCCTAAGTCTTTTCTTCTGCTTTCTTTGAAATGCAGGAGCAATTTCTAAAGGTTTTGCTTGATTCTTTCTGTCTTCTTTTTTGTTAACTTCTATTTAGCAAATAGCTACAAATTCTGAATTTTGAACTTTTCCCCTTCATAAAGTAATTCCAAAATTGACACATCAATGAAGTATTTCTGGATTATTGAAACTATTTTTTTCAAGCGGCAAAAATTCATGGCACTTTCCTACTTAATCAAAAAGAAATTTGAACTAGTGACCCTTTTGTGAAACACTCATTTTTATGATGCCAAAGTGCAGGCAGAGTTGGCCAAGATACACATGGGAGATACCTGACTATGAATTATGTTGTACTAGTGTCAGTGTCATAATGTAAAGAAACATGTTTTGAAAGTTAAGATTCACTGGGTAGTGTTAACAAAAATGTATTATATGTATTTAAAATGGCTGTGCAGTAAACAGAGCTTAGGGTGTAAGTTGGCTCAATGAGTTAAAAAAATGCCTAGTGAATTATTTTCCAAGCTGTATGTGAAACAATGCATCAATCAAAGCACATCATTCCTGTCATGTTATGTAATGCAGTTTTTTGTATGATATACAAGTTTTGTGCTTTGTAACAATTAAATTCCTTAAATTATTCAAAGTAGATTTTGAATATCGGTCAATAGCTTAACATGACTATAAGAGAACTTGTTCTTTGCACAACTCAGTAATGGGAACTGGGCTGTCTTGGATTCTTATGATGTATTTGTTATCAGTTACCAACTGTGACATTCAGCCAAAAGCTGCATCTCCTGCTGCTACTTGACATGCTGTGATTGCTTTACATAACTGGGGAGAGACTCCCCTGAACAGTTTTGTTCAGCTGACTTTTTTTTTTTTTTTTTTAATTCTAAGGTCAGGGGGATCTGAAAGCTTTATTTCTTTCACGCTTCTTTAACATGTATTCTGTCTTCTCTTCATATACACACTGAAGTGTCCACAAAGCCATACGAAGTTGCTTTAAATTTTGCTTGTGATTAAAATAGGCAACTATTTTGTATACAAGAGAGTTCTCTTTGGATATAGTGTGTGGAATCAATATACTTGTGTCTGATTAAGGTTCTTCTAATACCTATTGCAGAGCTCTATACTCATTCTGTGTGTATGTGGGAGAGGGTATTCAAATTATAGTGCTTCTTATTCCAAATTGTTAATATTAAGTTAAGAGTTGGAGATACTTGAAATATGAAATTCCATTTCAAATGGAATTTTCCATCTGGAATTGTAGTAACCTTTTTTATTTAACTGTTAGAATTGTACACAGGGAATGACTTCATTTTGAAATGATAATGTTGCTCTTTGTTCAAATGCTTGTTATTTCAGCAGGCATTTTGAAAATTAGTTATTGTTTGAAGTACATGCTTCAAAACCTACAAAAGGTGTCCCAAATTTCCCACGATCCTACTTTTCTGAGTAGTGAATAATTATCCCTTTCTTTTTGTCTTTTAGGCTCAAGAGCGATCAGAGAGTGGAGAACTGGCATTTATCAAGCAGCTAGTTCGAAAGATCCTAATAGTTATTGCTCGTCCTGCTCGCTTATTAGAATGTCTGGTAAGGTGATCCTTGCTTGCTCTACGTAGGTTTCTTTCTTACTGCTATGGGACATTTCATCAGTTAGCATTGAAGGCCATTTACACTGTTTTGTTTGTTTGTTTTGTTTTTGTTTTTTAAGCGTCCAAACACTACAGGACACAGTTTCACTGTTGGTGGGACTTTTTGGTTTTTTACTCAGAAACAAGGGACTGTCAGGGTCCTCCTGCAGCTGTGTTTAGTTCCTTCTGTTGCAAATGTAATACCTTATATACCAAAGTCCAGTTGGGCTTTTCTGTTGGTTGTGTTGTGGACTGCATTCAGAATCGTATTTACTTGGTGTTTTTTCCCTTGTCATCATTGCTTGTACCAGTTTGCAAGTTCTGTTTCACTCGTCAGCTGCTGCCTGGGCTATAAGCAGCTCGCAGTGAGCTCTGTAACACCTGACTGGCAGTGTGGCACGGTAGGGAAGTTAGAGTACATGGATGTACAGCTGCTCTGAGTTACACTGGGGACTATATGAGGGTTAACTTAGACGTGAGCATAGCGCTGATGTTGCCAGACTGGGCAAGTCGTGTGAGATCACATGGGAGTGTTTGTGCCTTGCCTCCCTGTGTTGCACTATCTGCCTGGCTGAGGTGTGGGAAGCTGCTCACGCATCAAGCCAATGTGCTGGAATAGTTTGGTAGAACTAATAAGTCCACACTGTGCTTGGGAGAATGTTTAGACACCCAAATACCATGTAAGTACCAGTGTGAGTCCAAGGGGCCTGGCGCGAGGCCTGAGCTGCCTTAGTTGAGGCAGCACACTTGCCGGTGCCAGGCTCGCGGTGTTGACACTGCATGTAGCTGTTTGAGGCTGGCCTGGCTCTGCTCGTGTGAGAGCTGCTAACCTGCTACTGGACTCAGTTGATGCCTGAAAGCAGCCTAACTGCGTTGGCATGGCACTGACTTGGAGCTGGTCAGTCTTTCCAGCCCGATCTGGCTCTGTTCTGCGGCTCCTTGACTGTGACACAGTTAATCCATGACCTAGATAGCTCAGTTGTGGGTGAGAGCTGACTCTGGTTTGTTTTGGAAACATCATGTCTCAGTATTCCCAGTTGCAATTCGTTCATGACTTAAAGATCAGAAGAAATCTAAAATAAGGTGTATGCTCTTAATCAGCAGGCAAGTGATTGGAGAGAAGGGGGGAAAAAAATATTTTCAGGTCCTTGAGGAGAGAAGGAGAAGAGACTTTAGCATGTACTACTTTTGCTGTTGAATCCGAGCCACAAGCATTATTCCTTTGCCCTGTCCCCTCCAACATATTGTTCTCAGGGGTCACACAATTCCTCTTCAGCCTTTTCCCCAATTTCTCATAAGATCTGTCTTGTCTTCCTCCTTGTCCCTGCCTTTCCCTATTGTCACATATGTGGAAATATCCTCAAACATATTACCTGCCCTGTGGCCCAGAGATCTGTGTTCCCTGTGACACATTGTCTGTATCTCCAGTGCTCACTTGTTCTCTACGAATCCTGACCCTGACTTCATCATTGTCTTTTAGCCTTTTAATTCAAGTTCTCTCCTAGGGACCTTCTTGTCCATAGTTCATTCCCTCAAAATGCTAATTTTTCTAGCTGGCTAGTCCCAATCTCTGTGCCCTTAGTCCCCAGTTTCTGCTGTGATTTGATCCTAGCTTGCTTCCTTCGCCTTAGTTAGACAGACTGTCAAAATCCCCACATTTCTAATGCAAGGAAGTGCTAAACCCTACCCCATAAATGTCACTAGAATAGTTTTAATCTTGAAAAAAAAGCAATGCTGTTTTTTCATAGTATCCCTCTAGAAACTTCTTAATCATGGACTGATACTTTAGAAAGTTTGTCTGAAATAGAAACTAGATAAGGAAAACTTCAGCCTCTGTAAGCAAGTTTGTGACACTGTAAGAAATAAATTCAGTGGTTTTATCACAAGAACTTTCAAATACCTTAAGGTAGTCCTATCAGTTTGCTTAGTGCTCTTAGCTTGCACGTGCATGGTATGTGAGCACCTATTTGTGCTCATTTGTTATTCATGTGAGTAAAGCTTTTGCTTGTTTGATTTGTGCCAAATACTGAAAAATCTAGAAAAATTTCTTCAGTTTGAAACACTGAGCATACATGAGAATGAAATGCAAAAGTAAAAATAGAGAGAGAGAGAGAGAGAGAGAGGAATTTTGTGCTTCTAAACATGTGTGTATGTGTATTTTCATGTGATGAGAGCATCTGTTTTGTAATTAGTCTGACTTCTTAACTAACAAGTGGAGGAGAAGCTTTATAAATATTTCAGCCACTAATGCAGGTAAGGAGAAGAAAAAAATCTTGATGAGGGTAGAAAAGAACTCTTGGCAAACATCATTGCAGAGTTCTTCGGTGCTGGGGAGTAGGTCTAAGTGGTTTGGTTGGGGAATGCAACATGTCAGATGAGGCAAGCAAAGCGAGAGTAGCATTTAATGTTTAGTACTCTGTTCAGGTTTCCATGCAGTTTAGCAACTTCTTGAGACTTTAAGCTAATAAAGAGAGTTTGGGCATTTTATGCATTTATGAAAATCTGGTGAAATAGTGCTGGAGATGAAGATTGTTTCATAGAAAATGAAATAACAAACAAAACCAGATTGTTTTCACAAGACTGAAAATTCCAAGACACTTCAGTTAATTGTCTCCTGCTGGTAGTTTGGACGCTTCCGAACTGAAAGATGATCCCTCATTTCCTAAACTGTCTTTGGAGGTGGGCTGTTGGGTTTCCCAAGGGCTGGAGGGGTTCCGAGTTGGTCCGGGAGCCCTGTGAGCCGGCAGGCCGACCCAAGCCCAGGCAGTCCTGGCACGCAACCCGCACAAGGTCCCACCAGGTGCCTGTGGGAGGTGGTGACAGAGCTGACAGGCTGATGGGCAGCCTGGAACAGCAAAAAGCCCTGGTGCTTCGTGACTTAAACCACCTTCCCCAGAAAAATCGCTTCTTGACTCTTGCTCTATAAGCATTGAGCCTGTTGTGGTTTATGGTAGACAAGAACATCTTGTCAAGAGTCTAAGGGCTTTGTGAGAGTTTTTATTTTATATGTTTAATTATGAATTAATAGAAAGAGATAGGATGTTAGTGAGAGTTTATTTAAAAAAAATAAAAAATCCTCTTAGTTTATTTCAATTGTTTCCATTTTTATCATATATTAAGGTAGTAAAATAAACTGCACGGAACTTGAGAGGTGAGGTTTTAGGTTTTTTGTTTGGTTGTTTGTTTGATTGTTTGCTTTTTTCCCCTCTCTTTGGTAGAGACTGTTTAAGGCTTGCCTTTTAGGCAAGGGATAAATGATTATAACAATATATTTGGTCCTTGAAGGAGAATGTTTTGTTTCCCAATTTGGAACTACTGGATCAATGAAATTCAAATACTGTTTTCAGCAACTATTTATTTCAGCTTGGTTCTAAAACTAATGATTTATTTAATTATATTTTCATAAAACAAAGTACATGTACATTGATTTTAAAAATCTCAAAACATTTTTTAGAAGTAAAAGCAGAGAACAATATATTTACACAGTTTATTTCAATAATAGATTTTTATATGCAAGTGGCAGCAGGGAGAAGTATTCTGTAGGTGGAATTTTATCTTTGAATCATAGAATCATAGAATGCCTAAGGTTGGAAGGGACCTCTAGAGGTCATCTAGTCCAACCCCCCTGTACATGCAGGGCCACCTAGGGCACGTGGCACAGGACCGCATCCAAGCGGGTCTTGAAGATCTCCAGAGAAGGAGACTC
>JAWLRI010001210.1:0-13384 GCA_034781795.1 Crypturellus tataupa
GTGGACACTCCTTCGGGCAGTAAGGCCTGCCCCTCATGTCCAGGAGGTGGCGGTTTATTCCGTTACAGAATGGGCTTGCCTACCCCCACAACGCCGATCTCCGGTGACCCTTCACTCAGTCCACAGCTTTCTAGCAGGGATTGTTCATGACTGCTTGCAGCCTCTTTCCTCCAGGAACTCCTTCACAGGAAACCAAGGGTAGCCTTTGGTTTAAATAAACGGCTCTATGATTTTATTGGTTCAGATGACTATATCAGGCTGAACTGGTTATGTAATTGTTATAATAAACACTGAACACTCTGTTCAGTGTTGTACCAATAGTATTTTATGGTAGTTGACATTGACTATAGTCTAACTTTCAAACTTTAGCTGGAAATCAGGGAGGAGGAAGCAGATTGTGATGAAAGAAGCAGAAATACTAACCATGAGTGGTATCGTCTTAAGGATGCTTATGATTTGTCATAATCTCATATGTTCTCTGCTTGAGAAAGATTAAAGTGCCTACCTGAGAACCCAGTGGTGATCACATTCCAAAAAAAAAAAAGAGAGAGAGAATTCATCTTTCATGAATACTTTTCTTTCTTTTTCAGTTAGATGACTCAGCTGTCTTAGACAAGATGTTTCTACTTTTTGACCTTTAAAAGTCTTACTTTTAAAAAACTGCATGCAACACAACTAAGGAGATTTCCATTGTTCAATAATTTAATTTTATCATAGATTTTTAAGTGGATTAAATTTTAATCTTTCCTATACAATAGTCTGTACAGCTCCCTATGTAAAGAAAGAACTTCAGTTTTGCAACTTCTTTTCCTGAAATTCTTTCCCTATATTTTGATAATATATTTGAAAAGATATTATTTCATGCACTTTATTGTATCCAATAAAATTGGAAAAGAATATGAGAGAAGCTACCCAGTAAACTGTAAAGAGACCTGTTTCAAAACTGGTAATATAATCATGTTCATCATCTTGGCTGTGGAATGAAAAGATTCACTATAGATCAGTTGGTCTTGGGATCAGTCTAGTTTTGCCAAAGGGACTATTTTTTTTTCCCCTTTTGTATTTGTTTACCACTATGATATTTGCTAGTAGAAAACTGTTCAAATATGTCATGCACAGTGAATGATTTACTGGGCAGAGAAACACATAGATAGTCTTCTAATGCACTATTAAATTGAAGAAGCTATCCTCTTGCACAGACACACAGATATCCTGTATGTACAGATTCAATCTCTCTTCGAACTAGCATTTCCAAAAAGTAAAACCTTTCCATGAACTTATTTTTTTAGTAAAAGCTTCCTCATTTTCCTAAATAGACAAAGCTATTGGTTGGAATATCGGAGGTAAATATGTAATTGCATAGACTTACCTTTCCTTTAGCAGTAAATAAAGTTTTTACTTTCATTTTTGTATGAAGGACGAGGAACAAGGACATTTTGTATGAAGGATTTGTAGGAATTAACACTGTACTAATAAAAAGCTGCAAATGTAAAACATGTCACTGTGTTTAAGTGATATACAGACAGATACGAAGGGACAGAGTTACTGTTTTATGTATCTTAAAAATATTTTAACATATGGATACCAAGATAACATATCTAAGCAAAACAAAATGTATTATGTGTAAGATTATGGAATCTTAATGTATAAGATCACCTGGAATCCTTTCAAAGCAAGATACTTTGTATATCAGATATTACAGTGGTTAAAAATATGAAGATGTATCTTTTGCTTTTGATCTGTCCAATAGAAAGATGTAAGGACATGATATGTTCCTGTAATCCTGAATCTGTCAAAATACGAGGAATTTAAGACATATTTCATTATTTCTCTTGCACAGATGAAATCCTTCCATTTGGCATCTGAGGGTGGAGATATATTGGAGGAATAATTGGAGAAGGACTAAGCAGATGATGTACCTGAATATGTGAAATGAGTATCTGAGTATGTCTCAGAGCAAGTGAAATGCTCTTTGGAATCAGGTCAAAAATATCAACAGTTAACAATAATGATAGTTAGTACTGTGAATTTGTGACATGAAAACCTGTTCAGGAATAAATGTGAAAATCATTTTATATTAATTAGAACGCAGAAAATATATTTTTGTTTCCACTGAAATTGGTGTTTCTGTTTTCCACCAAAATGTCCATCAAAACAATTTAAGGATCAGTAGGAGGTCAGAGAAAAGAAAGCCAGCATTTGTACTTTCTTGCCTTACAGTTAATCCACCACTTTTATACAAATCCAGTATCATAGGTATTGAAGTTTTTAGTTGGCTCAAAATAAGCAATGATCAAATCTGACATAAATATAAACATAGTACTTGTTTCTATATTTTATCTTTGATAAATATCTCTGATATTTTAGCAGACAAATAATAATAAGAAAATCAATTAATTTAATTACATTTTCTTTCATCACTAAGCAATGTATATAGGAAAGTTCCTTTAAATGAAATCAGTATCCACCTACATACAGCACAAAATTAGTGGAATTGAGTTTCTTCATTTAGGTCATTACAAGGGTTCCCTTCATGTTCTACATATGAAACTGGTTCCAAAATTCCACTATATTGGTTAAAAATAGAATTATATAAAAAAAAGAATAAAAAAGGATGAATGCTCTAATTTAGATAAAATGAAAGGATCCAAGATTATTAACTGGAATAAAAACAGAAGCAGTATATCTGAGAAATCAAAAATACAGAGAAGTTCTGGTAACACTCATTCTGTGCTGGTTCAGTGTAATGGTGGCCATCTCCTCCAAAGCATTTTAGTCATATACTACTTTTTTGAATAACTATAGCAACAGTGTTTTGTCAGGAAGTCATATTTACTCCAGTGTCTCCTGGCCATTTTATGATCATTCTGTGAAGTCAGCTGTGTCTGAAAGAAAGATGTCTGCAGTAAATATATTGAAATGTAGAGGCAACACTTTCTGTAAGAAAAGAAGGATGAGGACATAAAAGCGATAAATTCAGGGTAAAAAAACTCACCAGCTAATACCAGTTTTGTTTCTGTTTTTAAATATAAAAATAAAGTAATTTGTTCAATGACTAGGTTCATTGAACAAAATCTAGAGGTATTCAAGATACTGCCGCTAATTTGACAGCAGAAAGTAAGCCTCATCTTCTGTCATTCAATACACAATACATTGACATTTGATAAATAAGACTTCTTCAGGAGCATAGATCAATAAGACAAACCACATTTTCTGTCTTAGAGGGGACTCACTATTAAAATTACTATTGTCTGCACTGATGCAGTTCATGAACCTGATGACAGTTGCATGCTGGTCCACTTCCATGCAGAATACTGCTGTTTCATCTCTTGCTTCAGCTTAGAAGAAAAGACAGCTTGCAGGTAGAATTTGATCTGTTCTACTCAAAATGTTCTTAAGTACAAAAGGAAATACTCTGTCTCAATGGACACCAAGAATTTATTGTTAATTTAATCAATGTTGCAACAGCCTAATAGGGAATATTGCACAATTAGACCAGAAAGCTTCATTCATAATATTTTCTAAAATATTATATCAGAATTCCTTCCCAGTAGTTAAGGATAAAAAGAAATTGGAACTAGACACAGAGACACACAGTAAAACAATGATGGGCAAAGGACACAAATTCTAACAAGGAAATTCTGATTAGATATTAGGAAAAAAAAATCATGAGAGTTTTCAAACCCATTGTTGGAGATTTCAAAACTTGACAAGGCCCTGAGCAACCTGATCTAAGTTATTCCAGCTTTGAGCAGGATTAATTTCTTAACAGTGAGGGTGACAGAGCACTGGAACAGGCTGCCCAGAGAGCTTGTGGAGTCTCCTACTCTGGAGATCTTCAAAACCTGCTTGAACGCAGTCCTGTGCCACATGCTCTGGGTGGCTCTGTGTGTGCAGGGGGGTTGGACTAGATGATTCCTAGAGGTCCCTTCCAACCTTAAGCATTCTGTGATTCTGTGATTCTATGAGTTTGAACAAGATGAATATCAGTAGTCTCTAGGAACATGGATTATTCTATAAATCTATTTATGCAGTACTCATTACCATAATATCTGATGCATAAAAATGCTCATTTTAGTGCTAAAATGTAAATTTTATGCTTCATAATTATATTTTATAGAATTTGATAATCTAAAGAACTGATAACAAGATATAAGATATTTCATTTTCAAAGGGATCATTACAACAAAGGACTTTCTTTCAACCAGTACATCTTATTTCCTTCACAGTTCTAGTTTTTGATAGACTTTCATTTCTGCTAAGTGAACATTCTCAAAAATAATTTAAATTAACCTAAATCAGACTTCTTTAATAGTGCACATAGTGTGGAACTCTCAGTCTCTGTTTGAAACTTTATAATTTTTTTCCCAGTAATGGAAACTAACTGGGCTGAGAAATTCATGGTGCAGCTTTAGCAAATCTGGAAACCTTCAGATGCATGTTTGTACTTCACCTAGTTTTTTCAGGCTACCTTTGCAGACAATAAGTATCTAAATCTTGGCAACTTTAGGAAAGACTTTTGTGTCTTTAAGGAGAATATAAATACAGATAAAATGATATTAGAAGAAAATAATAAATCTTCTAGATGTGTATTAAAAATAATTGATTTGAAATATGATTTGTAAAGGAGTAATAAAATCCTGAATTTTGGGGATTAGGTACTGCACATTTTTTGTGCTTCAGTAACACCTAACATAATATTATCTCTGTTAGCATGGGTAGAAATTAAAACAATCATAATAGTAAAATACTTTTCTTTTGGAATAAAAGAACTTTTAGGGAAAAAAAAAACAACACTTTTTTCAGCATTCCAGATATGGAAGAAATTTAGCCTCAGATCTTGTAATTCTCATGAATTACATTCTGCAAAACATATACTGGTTTCAAATAGCTAGGGAAATATTATACACATTCTTGGATATTCAAGTCCATAAAAGTCTTAAAAAGAGGAATTGCAATTGGTCCTCTAATTAAAGATCTTCAAAGTCTTTATCTTATTTTCCAGGATGTCTCACATACAAATGATAATTTTCATTAATTATTTGTTTTATAAGGTCATAGTTGACTTGTGAGATAGAACTGCTATTGAAAATCAATTAAGTAGAATTGACTACTTTCTATTTATCTTCTGCTTGATCAATAATTTCAAAGAATTGTAATATATCTGACTAGTATAACTTTCTGTAGTAACTTGTGTTATTAGTGGTAAAAGCCTAAGCTAATTTAACTAGCTAATTTAGGGAACGGAAAACTTTCCATATTTACAAGATTAGGTTTTGGTCTTGGTCCGCTAAAGTCATTGCCACTTTTTCTATTGATATCTGTGGCCAGTATTTAATTCTAGTATTGTATTATATAGATACATATATATAGATACAATCACAACACAATAAGTGGAGAAGAAAACACAAATAGTGAAAACAAAGTACGATGTGTGGAAGGTCTGCAGAAAGGTTGTGTTTCTCTTCCTATTAGGGCTTCAAACAACTTGCATTGCATTAATAGATTTACTTGAGTAATAAATGTTTGTTTTTCTTTTACTTGACACTTCCTTTTTTTCCCAAAATCTCAGATGACCTAACTGAAAATGCAGATTTAAAACATAAATAGTGGATAAGTCTTCCTGGAATTCCAAATGTCAAAGATAACTATGGTCATCTTTTTAAAGGATATACATGCCAAGGCATTAAACCTATATTCGTGCTTAGAAGTACCCATTTCTCATCTGTTAGGATTCTTTTCCCAGAAGAGCCTTTCTATAGAAATAAGCACCTACGATGACAAAGCATACAACTCTCTCTCTTAATAAACTTTTTTTTTAAAAAAACTAGTAACACAGAATTGTATCCTAAACTTTGTTAAATCAGTCAGTAAGGTATAGCTTTATATTTTCTTCTCAAATGGTGAAATAAATTGAATAAACATTGTTGATTGCTCACTAGTTCTATGTGATACCTAATTCCACTGAAATAAATGAAAATGTTCTTATATATTTCCAATAGAGTTACAATATTTTCCAATAGTAACAGAGAAAATTGAAAATAGTCTACATTTGGCATCAAACAATAAGTTTGAGTTTGATCTTGTTAAACCTAGTGAACAAAATATTAACTTGCATAGAATTAGATTTGAAATCGAGATGAATCTTATCAAGTACTGAGAATGCAAGCTGAGGATTTAATTAAAACTACCTAGACTATCTGGAAACAACATGAAAAACACTGAAAATTCTAAAACAATAATAAACCATTATGTTCTATCTATAGGTTTTTACTGCAAATATGTTTTACAGTGATTTAATATTCTGAGTGATCTTCCAGTGGAAACCCATTCATTTTGTTGTGAAGGATTTAGGAGGTGAAAAAAAAAAACAAACATGGGTACTCTGTAACTGTGATGTGAAAGAGAAATTACATTTTTGATATTTATGTGTAAGATAAAAATGGTTCCAAAAATTATCAGTGCCATCCAGTGACCAGAAAAAGTCAATAATTTAAAAGGAAAGGATGAAGACCTCCTCTAACCCTGGTTATTTTTGCAAACAGTGTGTGTGAAAGTAATTTGGTAATGCAAGACATCTGGAACCCCAACAGGCATGTGCAAATTCCATCTGCAGGTGCAAATGCTTCTCTGCTTGGAAATGACAATGCATGCTAAACTATGGTCTAAACTCACAGGCAATTTATGACTTTTTCCACAGTGTATATGTCATGCTTGGCTCAAAGAACAGATTCAACCTTCTACAAGTCCAATTCTTAACTCCTCTGCTACTCAATGCTGGTTCTTCAGAAGGCAGTGGCATGCTTTATTTTTACATTATCTTCCACTTGGTTCAATGGTGAACACCATTTGATATCATTATCACCAAGTCAAATGCAAACCCAGACAGTTGTGATGCATCTAATTCATAATGATAAATGCAGTGATTTCTAGGTATCCGGTACTTTATATAAACTCGTATATATCTTAACAATAGATGTTGGCAGCATGTACTATTTTCACTTCAGATAGAAAATTATACCATGGTACACATAGTTAATTAAAAGCAATTAATATAATGAAACAATTGCTATAAAATTGCTATATTAAAATACATAATATACTTGTTTCATTTAAGACTGGAGCAAGTACCTTTGAGAGTAAATTGTATTCACTCTTTTAGAAAGGACATTTTCCTTATGCAGTACAAATGGAACAGTTCTGCCATATCTCTAGTACTCTAGATGTCCTGAGCCATTCTCAATTAGTAAGAGCAATAGTTATACAATATATATGTCTTTTGAATGCCTACCTATCTGATTGAGAGCATTTCAAGAAACCTATGACACAAATAACAATAACAATGCCAAATACCTCCTGAATAATTAAATAGCAGCTAAAACGAACCTGAAAATATGTGGCATTTCCACTGGATATGCATGATAGCCAGGAAATTAATTACTTTCCCCATTTGTAGTGTTTTCCTTTATAACTCTGTTTTTTTTTTTTTTTTATGCTCATGGACTAAGTCTGATTTTTTTCTTGTGCCTTGCAAATACTGTCAATGCCTTTGAATATTTCTCTAAGATAACAGAGTTTTGTAAATAGTTTCTACAAGCCACATTTTCTATGTGATATATGCCATTACACACATGGATAAAAGGATCTTAGGAAATAACTTGTACTTTTCCATTATCTCTTAGTATAAGCTAAGAAGACACTACTTTATAGAAGCTGTTTCAGTGCAATTTCTTCTTTGAGATTAACAAGAAGCTAACATTATATCTAATGAATCTTAAAAAGTGTTAGCAAAATAAGTGCAATGTTAACAAAATCGGTGTATGTTAAAAAAACATGTAAAAATATCTGTACGTTGCACACTGTCTCTGATGTCTTAAAATGTGTGCAACCTTTTCTGATGTACTGCTGTACTGGAAATCTATTTTTTCTGCAAATTTACAAGCTTCATTAAATATTTATAGCAAAATTGTTTAAATTATAATCAATCAAACTCCTCCATTGAATCTAAATGATTGAAAATAAATGAAAAATAAAAATCTAGGAGAAATTTCCTGCTATTTTATTTTTCTTTCCTGTGAGGTTCTCTGTAGTCTGTCCAGAAAAAGTAACAATACACCTTGTTTGTCCAAAGCACAGTGAAATCATTAGAAGACCTTTCTCCTATCATCTTTGAAGCAGTTTGCATCATATTTTGTGTTCTAAAATCTGAGTAAATGTCATGACACTCTCTAAATTGATGCAAAATAAGTCTAATACTTTAAAAATATCAGTTCAGTTATTGTCACCTTTTAATACTGACAAAAATTTTTATGTAGGTACCTGAAAACAATTTTATTCTGCTGTGATAGTAACAGTTACAGATAGTGACTTGAAATAACATCTGACAGTTTAAGTTTAATCAGTATGTTACTTTCTTGTCTTAATAAAGGAAAATCATCCTATATTGAGTATTTAATTTACCACCAGCTATAAGAAAGGGATAATGAAAGTAGAATTCCATCACTAGTTTTGTGCAGAGGGTTTGGTAATTAGAATTGCAAATAACAATTCAAATTAGATTTGAGTAGTGCTAAGCCTTGCTAATTTGCATGTGTACAGGCTTAGAAAACACTGTGACCTTAATACAACAGGTTCAGCACTTAATATATTGAATTTCTATCTTGTCTATTACACTCTTTTTCTGCCTGTTTTTTCATGTATGTATGTGAATCATAATATATACTATGCTATTCAGGGAAAGAATGTGTTGTTGAGAATTTTCATTATTTTGTTTCCCTTTTTTTTATTCTTATTTTTTCTCTTGGTAGATGTGATTATTGCCATCATGATTTACCTTCATGTTTCTTTCTTAAAAAAACACATTTTTATGTCATGTTTTAATTTTGATGTCAACATTTTCTGTCAAAATACTATACTAAGATTAATCCCTACTTCATCTCACTGCTGAGACAGAAGAATACTGTAACAAGTAATAAACAGACATACCCAAAATGAAGTAGCTCTTTGAGAATATTTTGTCACCATTAGGACCAATTCCACTTCCAGTGAAGTCAAAGAGGTTCTTCCCTTACAATAAATGTTGAGTTAGGCCTTGCTGATAATGAAATGCCCACATTGAAAAAAAAAACACAAGGAAGGAAAGCAGGCCATACTTTCTTCTCTGAAGGGAAATAATTATGTAATTCAGCAAAATTTGTTTCTGATGGTGTCAAACTACCAGTAATCCATCATGGGAGTGAGATTTTCTAAGGCTGTGAAATGTGTCATAATGTTTCTGAACTAAGTCAATGTTTAAATTTATTATAATCCTCTGCTTTCAGCTGTTAAGATCTATCATCTCCAAAAACAAGTGCAGTGTTGCCTGAAGACTAACCTATCTTTGTGACATGTGATTTTAGTTCCTGGCAGACCATCTGACACCTTCATAGAATGTATTTCTGGACCTTTATGTAAACCTTGGATGGCACATAATTAAGAAGAGAAGGCTTTGTATTGGATATAAACACCTTGCAGTGATCAAACTCACATCTTCAAGGTGCTTGTGGCCATTAAATAATGTAGTTGGAGGTTTCTGGTTAGGAAAGAATTTACACAAATGCAGTAATCTAAACTAAATACAGAAATGTGTGAGAAAAATGACAGGATATAGGGATCTGTAAATGATCTGTCCATAAATAGATATGTGGGAAAGATACATAGAAAGAAATCTTTAGCCAACAACCATCTCTCAAAGTTTAATTAATTTCTCCACCGAAATGTATTCCAGATGAGTCAAATTTTGATGTGAGTTTTGCTTCCTTGTAAGTGCTTTGAACGTTAATGTTAAGAAGATGCAAGTTAATATGAGATGCTAGTTTAACAGTGCTGACATTTGGCCTGTTGTGCTACAGATATATTGTCTTCCAACTTCTGTGTGAATTCTTTTCAAAGATTTCCAAAGATTTATCTGGGATTACATAGAACCTGGGAGTTTGGCATGCTAACATTTCTCATGTGGTTCAGCACATTAAATTTTCCTACTGCAAAGGTCAAGATAGAGGGTGTTTGAGGATGACGTGGGATAGAGTTATTGAGGAGGAGTTGTGGTATTGTGATTTCCCTTCCTTTCCTGAGATTTTTTTGGAGCACTGTGTGGGGAATTAGTGAGATGAAGAGAGGCTGCATTACTGCAGATCTCCCAGTCACCACCATGGTTGACAGATGTGTCTAGTAAGACAGATGGATGTCTGCATTTCACCCACTTTGCAGACACCAGTCTTTTATTCTCTCATTCCAACTTTTTCAGTTACTTATCTCTTTTTTTCAGTTATCTTTCTCTCTCTCCCCAAACTTTAGGATTTATTGCACTTATTAATGAGTTATTTAAGAACTAAAAATTGAAAAGACATGTATTATTTACATGTAAATAACCTATTTCTTTAGTAATCTGATTTAAAATCCAATTTCAATGGGTTTCAATAGGAACTTCTATTTCTATCACCATCAAAATAGAAGGAAGTTAAGTAGAATCATATTTTACTTAATTTCTTAAACTGATTAGATTTGGCTTCCATTTCATCTTTGGTAACAGGGAGTTTAAGTGTCAAATATTGATTGTACAGAGTATTCTACCAATTTTGCTTGTTTCAGAATGGTTTTCTGATGACTTTCGCATGGTTGTACAGTCACCTTGTTCAATTACTGTGAAAGAAATAATTTCTCAGATCTTCTTACAGACATTTTGATAGATAAAAATGTTGCATCATGAACTGGTAAGGGACTAAATGTATAACATGTTGTCATTGATTTTGTTTTCCAAGGCAATATTTCATATAAACTGGGATTTTCATGGAGTAGCTCACTCATCCTTGGGAAGAATGAGCTATTGCACTCTAACACAGAGATAAATAAGTGTATTGAGTAACATAGTGCTTCTTTTAAAGAAAAGACAGAAAATCTGGAAAGGAGCAGAAGTAAGAAAAAAAGTTATACTACCTTGGTGATTAAACACATATGTGACTTTGGTGATGATGGTAAGAGCTGTGCTCCTGATATAGTTAAGTTCTAACCACTTTGTTTTCTTTCATGTTTCTTGTGAGGTACTTATTTTGCAAGTAATTTTGCGGTAATGTTTTGCAGAGCTACGTGCTTCTGGTGTTTTGATGAAGAAAGAATATTTATTTGGAAGCTCAGAAGCTTTATCTGAATGTCTGTGTATTTGGTAATTTTTAACAAAATTGATGTTCCAGGATTCCGTAGGAGGGAATCTGCAGAAAAAGAAATGGCATTGCCAATCACATATTTATGGGATCTGTGAAAGGAGAGTTAATTGTTTGTTTGTTTGTTTATTTCCAGGCTTAGTTGTACACATCCTATCTTTACAAAACTAAATTTCTTGAAAATGATTTCTATCCTAAAAGCCATAGCTTTGGTTTGCAGATGTAAAAAGATATTCTGAATACTCAGCAGGTTACATGTCATGTCTTACTAATAGGAAAAAGCTAAAAAAAAAAAAAAAAAAAAAAAGGCATGCAAACCTGTGCTGAGGTTGACCTCACCCAGATAGACACATTTTATTTAAAGGTGTCAGCTCATTCCAGCTGAGTGGGTATGAAATGTTAACTACTAAGGTGGTGTTTTCACTGTTGGAGAGCAGAAACTACAGAGAATGGTATTGATCCTGACATACTAAGAATATCACTTTTAAAGAAAAATAATCCCAACTATTTTTACTTGCAACTATGTGTCTTTTCTGGGTGTTTCCCCTAGTCTTTTCTGGGTGTTTCCCCTAGTCTCACATTATCTACTCTCTAACTCTAATAGGAGCATCTGGATTAAAGATTTTTCATTTAGAAAAAGGAATTCCAAATTATACTGAATTTCTTTTGGCAACAAGTTAAAAAACTTTATAAATCCTATTTGTTACTATGACAATGCTGTCAAACTTGCTGCAGGATTTAAGATAATTACCCAAATACCATATATTGATGCTACTCATTCAAATGGGTGAAATATATTCTGCCCATTTCTACTAAAGATGTCTTGGCCAGAGGAATCTGTTGAGCATGCTAGAAGCATTATTGTGTTAAGATCTGCAATAAGTTGTGACGAAAGTCATGCTCAATGAACACTGTTTTCACTTTGGAAGCCAACATTCCAGAATGAAGTGGTCTGTCCCCTAAAGCCATGCAAACATGTTTGAAACATGATTTCTTTGAAGCTGTGTAATTCATACTTCCTTATTTCAATAGTCCTTCTGTTGAAACAGCAGGAGTTGATTAAACTTTTACACTTCCTTTTAAAGTGATTTTTTTTCTCCTGGGAGGTGTGATTCCATTTATATGTACTTATCATGCTAACGTTCCTCATCATAAAATATAATTTCTTTATGAAAAATTTTGCAATGTTAAGCTCACAAGGAGAAAGATTTTATTCAATGACTGTATTAATCAATATTTATTTGTTTAGTATTAACTCCTAATGAATACTGTTTTTTGGCCTGTAAAATCTGAGATGTTTCACACCTAGTAAACCTGGCAAGTCTGGTCTTGCTAGTAAATAGAAAAACTGGGGGAAAGGCATCTCCATTCTTTTTACCAGAATTATTAGTGTTTGAAACAATAGATGTGTATTTCATGGAAAAATTCTTAGACTTAATCTCTATCATCCTTCTCTATCTACATAAATCTTACCTCAGGAAATCCTACATATATCACATGTACTCATGATGACATGGGAGACCACCATACATTCACTTAACAATATATTTTTAAGATGTTATCTTAACTCCTGTCCACTGGGAACTTGTAGTAAAAAAACTACTACACTACTATCAGAAAACAGTACAACCATTTTGAGATACTACATATGTATAACCATTTCAAGATATTTGTCTGTACAATGCAATGCATTGTGTCTCAAACTGGTGCAACCAAGAGAAATAACAGAAGAGTACAAGCAGCTGAGATGGTGACTAGTGTTGCTACCCTGTTGTAACTCAGCATTGTGGCTGTGAAAATGTTGCAATTTGAAAGCCGTAGTGGTGGCAGCGAATCGAGTTCCGAAATAGTATGATCCACTATAAGCTCGACTCTGGCAGTATCGGATTCATGAACAGTCTGAGGACCGTAGGTCCGATTGCCTTCCTAGGAGCGAATTGAGTTCCCAAATAGTATAATCTACTATAAACTCGATTCTGGCAGTATCGGATTCTCGAACAGTCTGTCAACTGTAGGTCCGATTGCCCCCCCCAAACAAGTACTCAAGTTTACAAACAGTGGGATTTATTCAAATGCAACATTTCCAAAGCAGGGTTCGGATGTCAGTATAGGAAATTCTCTACTACAGCATAGGATTTTTAGCTAGCTCTGAAGTACAAATGTGCAATCATCACTCACCCCAGAAG
>JAWLRI010001211.1:0-13342 GCA_034781795.1 Crypturellus tataupa
CACAGCCTCTCTGGGCAGCCTGGGCCAGGGCTCGGGCACCCTCCCAGCACAGAAGTTCTTCCTCATGTGGAGATGTGAAAGCTCTTAGTGAATTTGTAAGTTTAACATCACAGATTAACATGGGACTAACACTGAGGATAACATGCCTCAAGTCAAGCATGCAAATTAATATTGCAATGCATGGAGCTTAGTTCTTTAAGACCAAGTACTCACAAAATTCATTGAAAGCCTAATCTTGCACTCTTGCATATTGCAATCTATTTTAAGTAAGTGATGCGTCCCCAAGATAGTGCATGCTGTTTGGAGAAGAGAAACTCACTGAGCAAAAAATTGAAATCCAGTGTCAGTGAAATCTCCTTTTTTTGAACACGGGGTGGGGTTTCTGGGACATCCAGAGAAGTAAATGGAAATTGTGGATGAAAAACAAACACTCCCTCCGCTCAAAAGCATTTATGAGAAGTAATTTCATTTAACTAAATATAGCACTAGTAATTCTGAGCCAAATTATTTCTACATCAGTATAATAAAAAGTAAAGTAGATATCTTCAAGATATCAATATAGAGCTCTTCCGTTTTTTCGCATATTAATCTGCCAAATGATGAAGAGTTCCATTCTTCATTGCTGTAAGAAACTGTATAATTTCCTCCTGCTTACTTCTATGACTGCTTCCCACCACTATAATTTGTTAATGAACTTCCCATATGTTGATGCTTCAAAACAGTTCACATACTAAGTAGTAATATGAGAAAATAAAGATTTCCAATTTATCAGTTCTGCAGAATTCTATGAAATGCAGTTTCGATGCAGTCTGAAGGCTGAATTTGAATATATTTCTATTGGAACTTAATTCAAAAACAGAGCATAAGAAGAGAGAATGAAAGAAGGGAAGAAAAGAGGTTGCTCTACTCTGTAGGACAGCAAGGATGAAAAAAATTAATAATGTAGAGCTGCAAGCAGTGGCTGACGAGCCAAAAGGGAAGACTTAGACTACAATTCTCCTCTACTGAATTCCTTCTTAATATGGTATGCATCACTTCTCAGGAGCTGTTTTTTATTCTTCAGCACATGAAGAACCCTTGATGCAGATTTCTATTCATGTGGAGAAATTTAAAGGCACCAACTGACTGAATGTAAAAAAAAAAGAAAAAAAAAGAAAAAAGAAAGAAAAAGAAATATGAGTCTAGCCCTTTTATATTAAAGCCAAGAAAATATTTGAATTGCTGAGCAGGAAAAACAAAGGTTTTTTTTGTTCTCCCACAGGATTTTGAGGTAAGAAGGTAATAATCTCAGGTATGGAAAATACATTGTTAGAAAATGGAAACAGTGCATTTTATTTAACACAGTAAGAAACAGAAAATAATCAAAATAATTCTTGTCACGCAAGTCTAATAGGTTTATATGGATTACTTTTTTTGTATTATTCCATTTTTGTAGCAGCAGACAGAAAATATGCTGCAATAAGTGTCCAATAACTCAGTGTGCCATCCATATTCCATCCCTGACTCTTACTAACCTCCTAAGTAAGGTGATTTGAGTTTTCCCTAGCAGTGCTGTGGTCAAGATATCAGTTGAAGTAGTACTTTCTACTTTCCTATTAGACTAGAAGAATTAGAATTAAAAGTATTCAGTAGGTTTTCTGAATCATTTTCGACTGGATTTTTAGAATGAGATCCTATGTTCACTGAAGCTATTAAAAAAAGCACTTTAATATCCTTTTCTGGAGCTTAAACAATAACTGCACTAAAAATTATTGGCAAGTCTTGTAAATTTAAATATTCAAAATTCAGACGTGCTAGAACTCAAGTTGCATATGCACTTTATTTATCTTCTCTATATTTGCACATCTTATGACATAGTGTCTAATTGCATCAGTCACAAACTGCTTTTTTTCCACAGGATTTTTAGCTCATTCAGAATGTACAGTAGTCATTTATGAGTAGTTCACTTGTGTTTTTGCTCATTGCTCCGTGTATAGCCTCAAGTCTGTCTTGCTGCATGCAAATTAAACTTTGTCTTTAAGAAAAAAAGAATTTGCTTGAAGAATTTAATCTGGCACTCATTATTATATTATTTTGTTATTTCTCTAACATGAATTATTTTCTCAATGCTCCTCTAATTTAAAATACAAGATAAAACACCAAACAACCATTCCTGCTGCTAATAATTGCTTTCTTTCCCTTAGCTATCTTCTCACCTTCCTTTCCAACAGCAACAGAGTAATGTTAAATAAAAGCAAAAAGACAGCAAGACTCTTAAGACTTAAGATAGTCTGGGGTGTAATGTACATACTTCTTTACATGAGAGGTGAGACTAGAACAAGTATTGCCTGAGCATCTACAGAAAAATTGTAAAAAAAAAGTCTTTTGAATAATTCTGTTGTAAGCATATGCCCATGGACTGTTCCTCCCAGTCAACTCATAATTTCTAACTGGTTGGGGATGGAATGATCTGTAGTTGATGGGGAAAAAGGTATGTCAGGACTGTGCAGGACACAGAGCCCTTGGAACTGTGGTTATAATTTGGTCAGTTGTAAGATATATTTAATAGAAGCATGGTTTTTCAAAACTGCCTTTCTCAACTTGGGCTTCTAAATTTCATGCAAATGCCAATTCAGGAAACCAAATATTTTGTTAAATTCCTGCCAGAAAAAATGCAAGTCACAAGTCTGCCCCTATTCAGTGTCCCACATGAGTCCTTAAGGACGCATATGTTAAGAGTTCCTAGTGTTATGTTTATGTGTTTATAAAGTGTAATCCCTAATTATTGCAGGTCTCATCGCCATAGCTGAGCTCCACTGCATTTCAGATTTGAAGGCTTCACATCATAGTCAGATGACCAAAGAAGTAATGTGCCCAGCATCACATAAGAGTGGTATGGCAAATTCTCCAGGGCAGCAATCAACTTTCTTAATACTGAAAGTGTCCCGTATTTTGTCTGATTTCTTAAGGGGACAAACCTAACATGAGCACATCATTTCTATCTCTGTGACTGTGCCTTTCCATCAGTCTTTTTTTCTCCCAATAACTTTTGATCCCTTTGGCAAATATCAGCCAAACTGGCCAGAAGGATAGAAATCTTAAAGATATTAAAGTGCTCACAACAGAGTTGTACAAAAATACAGCCTAAGGGCTACATGCAGCTTCTAAGAAGTAACACATTCTGCCTAGCTAATCTGGCTGCTGAGAAGCAGATGACCAGTCAACATATTCACAGCACTATATGTGTCACCTCTTGCCCAATAGGCAGGCCAAAGATAAATAAAAATATGGAAAATTGAAGAGAAGAATGTAGGGAGGAGGTAAATGACAGTCTTTGTCATGTAGAAAATATGAGACTCAAAGGAGAGAGGAAAGCCCTGAAGGCTCTGAAGGGAGTAGGGGATGAAAGTGCTGTCTAGTCTTGATAAAATGAAATCCTTAATAAAAAGCCATACCTTTCAGCTTGTATGGACATTGTTCAAAAAAAACCCTGCTGAAAATCAGAGCACAGATAGTGATAAAAGATCAAGCAAAGGTCTCAGAGAGGAAAAAAAAAAAATCAGATCCTTTCAAAAGTCACAAAGTTTACAAAAGTTACAAAATTTACCCATCTGCTACTGCTATGGATGACCTAGGCATAGGAAGAGGAAAGGAATAGATCTTGTGTCATCAGGAAGTTTATCCTCAGAAGGGTCTTTTCTCCTGTGTGGATTCTTTGGTCATTCACAGTATTCTTGAGATATTCTTGAAATAATTGAAGCATTCATGAGATCTCTTCCTTCTGCCAGTTTTTGACCAGTAGGAAAGGATGAGTTCACTTTCCAACCTTAATAAAGTTAAAAATGCAATTAATCAGCAATTCACAGCAAATGGGTTTTGACTGCATTCTGGTGATCTCAGAATACTATTTTTTTGCTTTCCATTTCCCAACTTTGTTTACAGTTCATCGTTCAACTTATTCAAAAATTGAGATAGAGTCCTATCAGCTCCTCTGCTTTATTCCAGGAGCTGGATATGTCCCTAAGATAGATCAGTTTTCAGAACCATATATGGAAACCATCAATAAATAATTCCCAAAAAGGGACTGAATTAAGGTGCCTCAGACAACTTTGCCTCTAAGGTCACATCTCTGTGCATGTGAGCAGCAGGGACTGTAAACAAGGTCTTAAACTTAGCAATGTCATTTGGACTTGCTTAGCTCTTCTGACCAATAATATAAACTTGTTAGGAAATCTAGAAGGCAGTTCTAAAGATTTTTAAGATCGCAGGGCCAAAAGTAACATAGTACTAAATCCAGTTGCTTAGGAAGTGTTTCAGCATTTAATATATCTTACCTTTTAGATAAGCACTAGGTTATTATGCCTTAAGGTGGGAACTTTAAAGCTATTTAGAAATCTTTTTGCAACCCAGGATTTTGGCAATATTTCTTTATATTCTGTGTGTTCCTCCTCTAAAGTGCCTAAGGTGGTAATACAAGAGTGCAGCACAACTATGTGAAGGTTTGTCCAGGTCTTATT
This sequence comes from Crypturellus tataupa, assembly GCA_034781795.1. Lineage (NCBI taxonomy): Eukaryota > Metazoa > Chordata > Aves > Tinamiformes > Tinamidae > Crypturellus > Crypturellus tataupa. The sequence goes on from JAWLRI010001211.1 coordinate 4,497, forward strand.
CAATATGGAAAGGCATATGCTACACTTTGGATGCTTTATTGTTTGAAACAACTCATGAACATTAACCCTTACAGGACCTTCCTAGCAACAGGTAAACTAGAATTGACAAGCTAAGAATGAATCACCTTGCTCAAATATATATACAATTCTGAGACAGCCTAGAATAGCTAGTAATAATAACATGGATATAGTCTTATAGATTCAACACAGGATCTGGACAGAGATTTGGAGGATTTACACTCTTTGGAGTGCAGATGTAGATAAAACCCCAACATCTAAAATGACATAAAACTCTTATATTTAACTACCCATATTATCTTAAATTATCTCATATGATGAGCAACAACAGCTCCTTTCAGAAATGTTGTTTGTTATAGAAACAACTGCTGATTTACGTTGGTATTAGAACCTGAACTCCTTTAGCAGAATGTGGGATTTTCCCTTCCTATAACAGAACTTCGGAAAGAGAGCCTAAATGATCATGAGTGAAAGTTAAGGAAGCAACTATTATGAGATAATTTTTATTAAGTTCTCTTAGGAGTGTGTGAGAAAGTCATCTATCTCACAGTGCACCATGGTGAAACCTCTAAAAAAAACTGTTTTGCAGAAATTCTGGGTCCACTCATAGTGTAACCACATCTACTGTCTCTTAATAACCTTTCTTCAGTGGACTGTCTATTCCGCTGATTTCTGTCATCCTAGAATTGTCTAGTGGTGCCTTGGCACAGGAGACTGGGGGGGGTTATTACAGCAGTGAATGGAATCCACTTGTAGCTGCAAATCAAATAAGAATTTATTTTAGATAGTATTTTGTCACTTGAATCCAACCTGGCCAAGTGGTATCTGAGTGGTTTGAACCCTTCTCACTCTGAGCAGAAATCACAGAAATCAATCCATGGGATTCTGGGAACAAAGGAGAACAGTCCCAAAGGTTAGAAACTAGCAAGAGAAGAAAGTGTGAACAGCAACATTAAGCTTCAAAGAAAGTACATATTGCAAATCCGATACTAGAGGTCATACTGGACTAACCTCTCTGGCTACAGTGGCAGGAGTGACTCACCAGAGATGGCTCATCATCATGCCTCTCATTGAAAGTCTTACCAAACCTTTCTGCAGGACAGTATTATGACTAATGCAATCGTCATAAGCAAATAATGTCATCAGGCTGCAAAACGTGCCAAAAGGTAAATGCATGTATTTTCAAAGGAGTATAAAAAGTTTTTTCTCCAGACTACTGCAGACTATATTCTTTTAAGGAGACTTGAAATATCACCCTGTAGTCACAGTTCTGGAGCAGACCATGCCTGTCACAGACTGATTAGCAAGTGCAAACTTCACTTGCATTCAGACTTGATTTTTCAAGTGTCTGAGACACAAACTTGTGTTTTGCACATTGTCTATGTTTGTTGTTTTTCAGATGAATGAAAATTGTTTTCTGTTTTCTGCAAGTCAACTGGGAGATTCTGACTCTTTGCACAATATGCCAGCAACATAATATAACACATATAAATAAATATAAGCTGATCTCTTGTTAGTCATCTGAAATGAAAATGTTCCTTCTATTTACCAGGAATCTTGTTATTTGTTCTGGGTATTCATTGATATTTATGGAATCAATATGTAATTCAGTATCAGTATATTTAATCATAATCAGCCTGAGTGCTGTGTTTAGCTGAACATATAAAATGTACTATAATGACTTTAAAATGTTTAATTTAAGAATCTCTGCCTCTGTGCATATGAATCAGAGACCTGTATTTAATTATTGATAGCAATTAGAGCACAGAAGCAGACAAACAGCATCTGGTGGCAGGAGTAATTTCATAGTCTAGCCCTTATTCAGAGTCTCCTTTGGAACCCAAGTGATGCTTCGCTGATTGATTCCTTGCAATGTATGAATTTGAGTTTTGGTTTCTAAACAACCTTTTGGAAGCTGTCTTTCCTTTTATAAGTCCTGCTAGGTTAATATATCTACGTGTGGAACAGATGCTGCATAGGGGTATGGCTGGTCAGATGTTTTCTTAATGTAATGAGAATCAGAAAATTATTCCTAAGCAAGTACTTCTCTGTTTTCATGAATGCTCTGTCTTATGAATGCTAAAATTTAAATTATATGTTGATATTCATGTCTCAAGGACAGGGAATTAAAGTAAAAAGCTATTTTCGCAAACGCCAAATATGGTAATGCAAATGCTACTTTGAAGTAAAACTTGCCAAATACTACAAAATAAGAGTCACAAATATTTTTAGAAGACAGGGATTTGATTCTGCACTTTCTGAAAACAAACAGAACCTCTTAAAGGAATGAAGCACTACAGTTACAGACAACTTTACTATGAGTCATGGGGTCATTGCCTCATTGCCTCTTACCAATGTACAATATGAAAAAATGCCCCCCCTTTTTTTTTTGGAAAATGTCAACTGCAAAGTTTTGAATAATTAAATATACGTGTAAATAATCAGAAACCAATATCTTAAAGAAGTGGCTATTCATTTTTTTAAGTGTTTGTTAATCCTCAGAATGTTACTGGGGAGGCACAGACACCTTCACTGTGATTAACTACTTGGCAAAGAGCTGTCTTTCCTTTCTTACCTTATCATAGGACTCAAATCAACAAATAGAACTCTCAGAAGTAGACCTCAAAGTTTCATGAAACTCAGGTCACAATTAAAAAAAATGATAAAAGCAAATGAGAAACAGGTAGTGAATTATTTGATTTTCCACAAATGCAAATAAATAGTTTATAAAAATATGCTCTGACTTCAAAGGCAATAAAAACTTCTAACCATAATGAGTCTCCATTGCACTCATCATTTAAGTATTTTCCTTGCACAAGAATTATCCTGAGACTGAAGTCAGGAATAACATTAATGAAAACTCTGGGACAAGCCTTAGACAAGGGCTATTTCTTCTGTTTCCTGCATACTGGATTTCCACCTACACTAGTCTTACTAGTTGCCGTTCTCCCTTAAAACTGGATCAGCCATCAGGCTTTAAGGACTTGTAACTTTCTATTACTTTGCCTTGTAAACAGGAAAGGTAGAGATTGAGTCGAGCTTTGCTTTTCCAACAAAAATATAAATGGGATAACTACTTTCCCTCTAAGAGGGAGCTGTTTTCCCTCTAAGAGGGAGCAGTGATGGGGTGATGGATGTACTCCTTCCCCAGCCCAATCTAACTTTTCGCATGTAGCCCTATTCAGGTGGTAACCACCAGTGATATTTTCTGATCCTGGTGGTTACCTCCCTGATTTCTTCCCCCACTAAAACATTAGCCATCAATAACAGTCCTGATGGTTGCATCCTGATGAGGAGGTAGGGCTAATTGTGCATATATCAGCCAGAAGTCCTCTGAAAGTATGACTACAAGTCAATCATCTTATCCCATAAATATGGCTACAGCCTGAGAGCCCACTGAGCTTGCACAGCAGTGGGCTGCATGCCAGGATCAACCCTTGAGCTGGGAGGCCTCTCAAGGATAGTCCTCGGGGTTAAGAGACCCTTACCACAACAGATTCATTTAAGTGGCTATAGAGTGCTCTTTTTGAACTTGTAAACTTTACTGACGTAACTGTGCAGAAAATTCCATAGTCATAAACCGTTGACCAGATCTGAGACTAGGATTGGATCCAGCCACATCCAAGTTCCTCTCAGAAGGAGTTTGGAAAGCAAGGGGGTTCAGTCTGAACCCTGTGACTCAATGGAGGGTCTCCTTGATAATTTTGTGTATATCTCATGCAGTAAACAATAAGTTACCTTGGTATAGAATCTCATGAAACCATCATCCATATCAATAAAACCTATCAATATTTCTCTCGTCTGAGTGAGGTGCATCATGTCACTTGCCCCCAACACCACTCGTTCTGTGACAGATGATGAGGAGGAATTGAAATTACCCTTGTCATGTTACTCAGGATAATGCACTAACAACAGGCCTGTCTATGAGGTGGCATTTACATGAACAATGGAGTTCTTTGCTGTGTAGACACAAAACAGTTTTCCATTATACTGTGCATTATACTGTGCATTGGGTAGCCACCACAAAGTGGAGGTCTAATGAGCTTCTATATGGGGTGAGAATTAGGGCAAGATTTGGCTTATTTTTTAGTCTTTCACAGAGGAAGGAGAAAAGAGAAAGGAGCAAACTTCAGTCAAAACAAAGACATGCAGTTCTGGTGGTTAAGCAGTGGTATGCCAGGATATGGTCCTGGAGAATTGACAAGTAGGTGCCATCAAGAATTTAAATATGCATAAATTTCAGACAGGAGCTAAAAAAAAAAAAAATGATGGCCAATCAGACAATGAACATTCTTGGATGAACATTCTTGTCTGCATTTGTTGGTAAAAAAAAAAAAAAAAAAAAAATCTGTGTAGCCTAAACTCATAACTACTGAACTTTGCTACTTCTTTAAAATGTAAGTCATCTTTCAAGCTGAACATTCCTATGCTCCATTACATAGTTATGTGAGAGCTGAAGGGAGAAGAGTTATACTTAAGTAACCAATGTTTATGGGGCGAGGAGAGAGAAGGAAAACAGTTACATATGACCACGTAGAAAGATGACATGGGCTCTGGGAAACATGCTCTGGTTGGACTAGGTGATCTCTAGAGGTCTCTTCCAATCTCAGCCATTCTGTGATTCTGTGAAATGTAGTTTGTGTGAAACTGCTTTTGTTTTAAAGGTGTAGGACAACTGAGTGGCATGAATTCTGTAGTGGGATCACATTTCAGCTTATACTGTTTTCATATTAATGGATTGCATATTTTCCAACTAGGTAAAGAAAATCTTGGTCAACAAAAGTAAAGGTTCAGGTTCCTCAGGCTCTTTCCTGCAAGATGTCATTAGTGAATGATCTTATATTGAACTATATTTTATTATCTTCACTGTCATGAGTAAGGTATTGGATCCTTTATGCAACATGCCCTAAGTAAAAAATTTCTTCTGAGCAATGAATTAAAGTTTGAAGCTGTCCTCCTGCAGCTTCCACATAGGAAGGTTTTGTTAAATTAGATTTTTCTGGAGTAGGCAGATTATTTTCTGAATGTTTCTAAAGCCTTAATTTGGAAAATGTATTTACCAGAAGTAGCCTGTGATAAAATGTGGTACCTAATTAATACAGTGCACTTTATTGAAAACATTATTTTATTTAATAATCTTTCTGGGTCAGATGATGATTTTTGCTGTAGCTAGTTTACACTACTCTGAATAATTAAAAACAGCTTCTTCTACTATTAGGGTATAAGCAAAAAGTGCATCTCAAGCAAATAAGCCCTCTAAAATGCAGACCAGCTGACCAGCTTCCAAATACCAGTCTCTCGCTCTTTTTTTTTTTTTTTTTTAATTGTGAGTTGACACACCAGCGATATATTTAAACCAAATTTCATTAGGTATAAACTGAACTTTTGTCTCTCTGGTCTTGATTACTCCTGTGCAGCCAGCTGATTTCCCTGAAGCTTTACCCATTCCCTCTTGAATTCATGAAGATGGAACTGTCTGTACCTTCATGTTCAACGCTGTTATTTCTTGGGATCTTCCCTACCACTTGAGAAACAGATTTGGTTCACTAGCTTACTGTCCATTGCTTGGAGAGGCTAAGGATCCGAGACCCACTTTTGGGACTCCCTTGTGACATTCTAGATGCGCTCTCCATCTATCTGGATACTACCTTCTTACCTTGTTGAGCATCCCAAGGGAAACTGTTGTGCTGACAAGCTTCCCAAAGTTCTTATGACCCATGACATGTAATCCATTATTTCTTGTCCATATTTACTTATTCTCATTCATTCCACTTCCTTCCACTTGACACCTCCTCTTCTTTCACTGCCATTTCCATTTCATGTCCTTTTTGTACACTACCCATACATTAGCACAGTCTTAATTTCCCTTAATTTAATTAATTTGCCTAATTTCTTTTCATCATTCTCTATTGGTTTTCAGATGTGTTTTCAGAAATAAGTAGAGAAGAGATTTTAGCAATGCACCTACTGTAGTTCTTTCTTTACTTTTTTCCTTTTTTTCAGAAACATGGGAAAAGAATAGAGTTCAAGTATATGAAGCCTACATACAGAAAGGTGCTAATGACGTGTCTGTTTAAACTACCTGCAACACAACAGAACTATATGTCTGGACTTTTCTCTTCCTTATTGGTCTTATTAGCCTTTAGCGAGAATGTATTTTTAGACATGTTTCCAAACTCCCTAAAGGACTTCATGAATTGGAGTTCAGTGGGAGAAGACAGCCAGAGTATTAAAACAGTATGAGATATTTAAAAGAGGGAAAACATCTGGGTTTATTACTTATTTTATATATGCACAGACACCCATAGTTGAATACCTGTATTATATATATTCATGTATACATGCATACTCATATGTATACCTATATAGAATAAATATGCATCTGTATACTGTATATACCTTTCACTTTGGGGATGACTGTGCTTCCGGATCCTAAATGTGCTTTCCTGATCCTAAATTCAGTTGTTACCTCTGCTTAAAAGCCTAAGCAGATGAAAAAATCTTAACACAGTCTGGTCAGTTGATTAGATGGTAAAATATCTCAAAGGGTCCTGGAAGATGGAAATTCTTCCTAAGCCTACTGATAACAGGTCTGGTTCTACTCTGTGGTACTATATAAAATTAATCACAAAGCACTGCTTTTGCTACAGTGACATTACCAGTATTGAAAAAGAGACTTTTAAAAGAAAGGATGAAAGCAAAGGGCTCCTTGCATCCATCTGTAGTTTAGAGGGTTCACAGAAGTGTGAAGTGGTCAATTCATCTCCATGAAATGTTCTCAGCTGAATGAGAAAACTACATGGAGATGAATTTAGTGTGAAGCAGTAGCTCTCAAATGTGTGAACTGCTTCAGTCGTCTGAGCTGGTTCCATCACTGCTTTCTCAGAAGAATCAAGGTTCCCATTGCTCTCATGTGCACCTTTCATATAGTTTCTTAACTCTTTGCCCCTGTGTAAATGTGGATGCTTGATGCATAAAGTTTCAATCCAAAGCAAAGGGTTTTCTCTTCTGAAGGTGAGACAGTATCTTGAGATGTAGGCTGACTCAGAGCTGTTGCAGAGGAGAGAGATGCCCCAAAGCCATCCTGAATTCTTTTCTGTAGGAATAGGGAAACTAGAGAAATTAGATTCACACAAGAATTTTCAAAATCATAGTTCATGGAAAGGATAAAAGCAACTATACTTTCAACATGTCACATGCATAGTGACAAATTCATTTAATGTTCTTACCATGTTTTTGAACTTAGTATCATACTTCCTTGTCTCACCTTTCCCTATACCCGTCACTTCCTCCAACATGAGACTGTAACTCCATTTCTTTCCCTCAAATCCTTTCTTCTCTTTTACTCCCATTTGCCTAGCTTCTTATCCAGCACACTTTCATAACAATGTGTTGAGTTCCTTCAGAACTCACTGTAATACTCTAATATATTTTTCCTCTACCCAGAAACTACCCAGAAACAGTAACCCAGAGAAATTATTCTTAGATTTGTTAGAAGTAGACTTTAAAATTAACCCCACTGAGTGTACAGCAATCATAAATGTTCAAGCCAGATTGCCTTGAACCAGAAATGTCAAACTGAAGTTGAGTGATTCTTAGCCAGAAATTCTACTTCTGTGAACTTCATTTCTTTTAGAACATTGTATATCTGAGGTAAACCTGTCTAAAATATAACCTTTATTTAAGAATGAGAGTGACAGAGCACTGGAACAGGCTGCCCAGAGAGGTTGTGGAGTTCCTTCTCTGGAGATCCTCAAAGCCCACTTGGACACAGTCCTGTGCCACGTGCTCTAGGTGCATGTTCAGGGGGGTTGGACTAGGTGATCTCTGAGGGTCCCTTCCAACCTTAATGATTCCACGATTCTATGATTTAAAATGAAATTTCCCAGGTTCCATCTAAAATAGAACACTAGTTCCTATATTATGGCTTTGTTAAATGTTCAGTATTGATGTACTGAGCTCCAAGCTAATTCCAGAAAATGTAGCAATTTGCTAAAATAAGAAAACATGCAGTATTTGAAGAGGATAAAGTAATCTCAAGAACTGCTTGCTCAAACAGCTACAAATCTGAACCACCACTCATCTTTTACTATAATAAAGATAAAGAAAAAAGAAATTTCAAAGGCATATGAGCTGTCTTTTCCATTGTAAAGATCAGAGAACAGACAACCTTTAAATAGCTTTTCAGCTTCAGATCCAGCACAGAGACATCCAAGATTAGGAACAAAGACAGAAAAGCCAAGAAGGCAAGGCAAACACATCCAGTTTAGGACATTGAATTTCAAAGAAATATTGAACAGCTGAAGGAAGTTTAGAGGCAAAGAACCACAGTTTCAGAAAACATATGCTAGGAGGACAGACTGAACTTGCAATTGTTTTGCTGGAAGAGTAACAGCAGAAAGAAGTAGAGTGTTGCAAAAATGAAAGAAATTATTTATTCATGGTGTCAAGCATCATAATAAGATAATATTTTTGAAACCTGGCACAGATTGTGATATTTTTCTCACTAGAGACTTCTGAAAATAGATTAAACAAAAACCAACCAGGAACAACACATATACAGTTGAACTTTTGAAGAAAATTGATTAACTAGAAAATAAATTAAGATCTGTTTTGTCCGTTCTGTAAGTACATAAGGCAAATGCAGAAAAGTGTGCATCACAGATCAGTGGAAGTTTGATTAGGGAGAAAAATTTCCTAATTCATAACCCTAAATTAGAAATTGAAATTGAATCATGTCTCTGAAATGCAGTGAGAGATGAAAATTTCAGAATAACATTCACATGCAGTAAAATTTGTGCCCTGAAAAAGTTAAAAAAAAAAAAAAA
>JAWLRI010001212.1:0-13320 GCA_034781795.1 Crypturellus tataupa
TCCAAGGTCTGGATTTTGTTTCACACAATGCTTATTTATGACTCTACAGATCATAAAAATTTTCCATCTCCAATACAGTGGCAATAATGCAACCCTGTCCCAGCCTGGATTTAACTCTCCTGTCTGTCACAGAGAACACTGCCGTGACTAGGTAACACCCCCTTGGACGGGTATGACGATTCCAAAGCTGTGCTGATTATGGGAGAGGCTGCTGCACCAGGGTTGAGTGACAGAAATGCCTGCAAGACAGCAGCACTAGGAGGTAAGAGGTGCCACAACCTGCGCAGCAGTCAATCCAACTGTTGTGCCGGCCTCCATGGAGAGGCAGCTCCTCCATACACAACCATGGCAGTGGGCAGCAACTGCTGGCCCTGGTCCAGGCCTGGCAGCCAGGGCTTGAAATGCCCTCTCTAAGTCACTGGCTTTGCTCTTTCCAGAAGAAACACGACCCTCATTGAGCTCCACATAGCCACCAGGAGATGCAATAGAGGCCCTGTCCTCAGCACCCAGGGATGCAGGCTACGACGACGACGGAGTGAGCAGCTCCAGCACATTGCTGAGAGTGCAGTGGGGCTGTAGAATGGGAGTCTGTGAGGACACAAGAGCATGGTGTCAAGGGGCGCTGCTTCTGCAAAGCCATTGCCTGGCCAACGTAGGGTCTTGTTCCCTTGAGTGTCCAGCCACTGGGGCCTGCTTGGGTCTCTGGACCCTTGGGGAACTGCCTCCATTTTTACTGCCACACAACCCTCTGGCCACTGTCTGAGCTTTCATGTCCTTCTGCTGTGTATTTCTCTCTTTCCTATTATTAAAAAGTAAAAAATAAAAGAAAATTATGTGTTGGGTCTTGGCACCAGGGTGAAGACTTCATTCACTCTGCTATATCGCTGTGGTGGCTCGGGTAGAAAAGAAGCATATCCTGCTAAGTGTGATCATTCTTGCATGAAAACTGTCCCTCTATGTCCCCTCAGTTTATTAGAATGGCTGTTGTGGGCATTTCTCCTGCATCTCTCCTGAGCCAGGACACCTCTCCTCATGGTGCCCCAGCTACTACCCCCTGCTCCCATCCAGTGCTTGCCGGATCACCATCACTGACACTGCACCCTGTCCACAGGCAGTGGAGTGAAGTACTATCCTCTGTTAAGAGAAGACTGTAGTGTTATGAGTGTAGGTATCTCCAAGGGCCTGCCTTTCTGACACAACACTGCAGTCCCATCCACAAGAGCACGAAAAGTTATGTCCAGCATGGGAGGCCTTACTGAGCGCCACTGAAATGATTCTGGACCCATCCTCTTCACATTCTCTGTTATGACATTTATGTCCATTTATACAAAGGGCAACATCATGCTTGCCTTCTGCACGCTGAACAGGCCCAGCTAACTCTGCCTTTCCTCATACAATGCATGCTCCCATCCTTCAGCATCGAAGGGGCCCTTTCCTGCACTCGCTCCTATAACTCCAGATTTCTCTTGTGCTGGAGATCTCGTAACTGTGTACAGCTCTGCACGTGTGGTCTCCTCAGGGCTGAGTAAACACAGAGGGAGGATCCTCTCCTTCAACCTGCTGTCAGCGTTCTGCCTGATAGAGATCAAGATTCTGTTGGTCATCTCGACCACAAGCAAACGTTGCTCACCGTCTATTTGTTTTCCACCATGCTTCCCAGGTGTTTCTCTGGAGGTTGCTTTCCAGCATGCCAAAACACAGTCTATACTGGGAAAAAGAGTTATTCTGTTCCAGGCCTAGCACTCTGCACTATTCAACCTCATGAGGTTCCCCTCTAACAATGTCTCCTGCCTGTTGAGCTCCTGAGTTTCATCACAGACCTTCTTGAGCTCAGTGGCCCTGCTGGCTGCTCTACACTCAGGCAGATTCTGGGCCTGGTTAAATGTGATGATCACAAAGGCGAAGCTCTTGCCTGTGACATTACTCGCACTGAGTGGAGTTATCCTGTGGCATAGTCCCACTCTTACTCAAGTTGACAGAATGCAGGGCAGCATCACCAGTCTCCTGTGCCCCTCAACTCTGTCCCCAGAGCTGCTGAGTTGCTCTGGATTTGCTCCAGCTTTCTGTGACAGTGTAACCACAAAGAGACACTGATATATCAAAGGCTTTTTTTATCGTAGTGTGAAATGCAGCTGGATGAGCAGATAGAGAAGCAAGAGGTGAGATGTACAATGTTCAGCTTAATTTGCAGAGCAGCTCCTGGTCTGTGGGTGTCACACTTGCAGGTAGCTGGGCATCACCTCCATCCACCTGCAGGCAGCGGCAAGGGGCAATTGCCTTCCTGAAAATGTCCCATGCAGCCCTGCAATGGGACTTACCTGGTGAAAGCCTCGAGGTTTCTATCCCACTGCCTGCCTCCCTGCCTCCTATGCTCATGTGGAGCGCTGCTGAGGATAATGGGGTCAACATGAGCCCCAGAGCATGAAGGCGGTCACAGCAGATGCTTTCCAAGGTGGTAGATGGTCCATATCACATTCCTGTGCTGGGCTCCCTGTCATCATGTGCCAGATCCTGCCCCGCGCAGACTCAGCCATAGGAAGGGCCCCTAATCTCCCTGCACCCGCTTGAAGTTCCCAGGTGGGGAGCTGTACTCAACTCACCAAACTCCTCTTGATACAGTTGTGAAAAAGCCCACCCATTGGTGGGATGGACATGATGCAAGAAGATCTGAACCGCATTTATGGGCATGTACGTGGATGCAAAAGTTTATTGGAGGTTGGGACTTTGTCATATGGCAGATAACCCTCCTGATAATGTCTCAAAAGGTGTCTGCTGCATTGATTGGCACCCCTGGCAGTGAGGCTTGCATCTTTGTGTATATATTGCCCTCCCCACTACGGGAGCAGTGGTGATCGAAGAGTCAAGCGGGAGCTGGGGACAGTCCCATAGGACAGGAGAAAAAGAGGATGATCACCAATAGCCTGCTGCTTGCCAGGATGCTACGACTGCTGCTGTGCGTGCACCTCTGCTACGGTGAATGCCTGTGGGCTCCTTGGGGCTGCAGTTACTCGTCCTCCTACCGAGAGTGGGTGGCAGTGAGGACTGTCTGGGCTACTGCGGGGACTGTGCTTTGGATCGTGGGGCCAAGTGCTGAGCACTGGTAGCAGGACATGTCCTGGTCCATGTCCCTGTTGCCATTGGTGATGGGCATTTGGTGGCTGCATATTGCACTTTCTTTACACCTAGAGTCCTTCTGTTTCCCACTAATTTTCCCCCACACATAGGTTGAAGGCAAGGGCCATGCCCAGAGCAGCGAGTGGAAGCCTTGAGGGATGGGAGCAGCCATCACAAACAGTCCCCAAGGTCAGCCTCTCAAGGCAGAATGCACAATTTACACATGGCACACCCTGTCTGGGCTCTGTGTCTCCTCTACACTCCTGCGTTTTTATCCACAGGCAGCGGGGAGTTGCGACTGGTTGATGGAGGCAGCTGCTGTGAAGGTTGGGAGGAGGTGAAGCATGAGGGCTAGTGGGGCAGTGTGTGCAGTTATGACTTCGCGCGGGATATCCATGCGGCCTCTGTGGTGTGCAGACAGCTGGGATGTGGCACTGCAACCAGGACCTCCGCATACACCCCTTTTGGGGCTGGAGCTGGGCAGATCTGGCTGCAGCCCTACTTCTGCCGTGGCACTGAGACAGCACTCTACAACTGCCAGCACCGCGGTTGGGGTGTACACTTCTGTGATCATGAAATGGATGTTGGAGTGACTTGCTCAGCTGAGAGATTGTTTGTTCATGTTGTGGCACAGTCTCTTGACTATGTGGGATTCAGAGCCAGGCAAAAAAGCCCAGGGTCTCTGCACCATCTCTCCCTCTCCAGGCTGAGATGGGGTGCAGGAGAGGGGTAAACATGCAGCACCCTCTTCCCCCTTCAACCCTTCTGATGCAGGTGCCATAGAACTACGCCTTGTGAATGGAGCTGATCCCTGTGAGGGCAGAGTGGAGGTGAAGCTGTAGGGACAGTGGGGCACGGTTGCTGATGACATATGGAGGATGCGGAAGTGGTGTGTCAACAGCTGGGTTGTGGCTCTGCCAAAAGTGTTCACATGTCTAAACACTTTGGGGCAGGGTCTGGACTCGTTAGCCTGGCTCTGCCTGACTGTCGTGGGGATGAGTATGCCCTGTGGGAATGCAATATCCCAGGATGGGGTCCATACAAAGAGATCCACGAATTTGATGTTGGCGTGGTCTGCCAAGGTAAGAGTCCCAGGGTCTTGATGTTGGCGTGGTCTGCCAAGGTAAGAGTCCCAGGGTCACGGCAGGCTGTCCTTCTCTTGCAATGGCTGTGCCAACACCAAGATTTTGAAGTGAAGAGCCAGCTACAGCCCCCATCAAGTTCTTGAGAGCTCCATGACAGCTAATTCTCTATCTCCTGGCAGGATTTGTGCGGCTGGTCGGGGGAGGCGGTTCTTGCTCGGGCCGTGTGGAAGTCAGGCAAGGCCAAGCATGGACTACCCTCTGTGAGACCCACATTGAACTCAACACTGCCAAAGTCATCTGCAAGGAGCTGGGATGTGGTGCAGCTCTGGCAGTCACCAGCACAGAACATTTTGGCTCTGGAGTTGGGCTCATCTGCGATGGGGGTTCTGAGTGTGCAGGCAACGAATCCCTCCTGTCTGCCAGCGCCTGCAGGTTGCACCATGACCAGGGATGCACCCATGCCAACAACAGCGGCATCATCTGCTCCCGTAAGAGCTAGGAGAGAGGGGCAGAGTGTGTTGAGGGGAGGACAGGGACGTGGGCAGCATTGACGTGTTGCGCTAGGCCAGGAAGAAGCAAAAGATACTGCAGTTAGATGGGTGTGGGGAAGCATTGTCCACCATGATGGGGACGGAGGGCATGGGGCTATCATTTCCCAACCACTTTCTCTCTCCCAGCTTACACGAACTTCAGGTTGGTGAACAGCAGCACGGCCTGCACAGGGCGGGTCGAGATGGAGATGCGGGGAACCTGGCGCTCCCTCTGTGACACCGGCTGGGACAAGCGTGACGCCCAGGTGCTCTGCCACCAGCTTGGCTGTGGCTTTGTCACCTCTATGCCCCACGGAGGGTATTTCGGGTCAGGGAGCGGCCCACTGTGGCAGGACACTTTTCACTGCAGCGGGATCGAGTCCCACCTGGGAGTGTGCCCCGCCACAGCTCTGGGGATCCTTGCATGTTCTCCAGAGAGCACCGCTGTAACCAATTGCTCAGGTGGGTGTAGGGTAGACAGCATCAACCACACAGGCCTTCTTCTGGGAGAGGAGCCGGCAGCAAAAGATGGGGTGGGATGGCCCTCTTGCTCCACTGCAGCCAGGAACTGTGGGGCACAGGGACCACCTGGAGAAGTAGATGGTCCTGCAGGAACAGACAGGGCAGAAGGAGGGCTCAGACAAATCACAGCACAGCAAGAAGACAGACAAGAGAAGTGCAGTGGAGCCATGCTGTCCGGCTTCCTAGTACTGCTATCAGGCCTGTTGCTGCTGCAGACACTACAGGGAGGCCTATGGCATGATGAAAAACTTGCACAGTATCCTGGCTACAGGTGTAAAACAAGGAGTTGATGGACCTGGAGCCAACAGGGGCTTAAGGGCAGGCGGGCATTGTGGTAGACCCTGCGCCACCTTAGGTCATCTCCCCTGCTCCCAGGGCCAAGCAGTGCTGAACCCCTGCGTCTGCTGGGGGGGCAGGCCCGGTGTGATGGGCACGTGGAGGTGGCCCTGCATGGAGTGTGGGGCCGAGTCCTGGCAAAGCACTGGGACACCAGCAGTGCCAGCGTTGTGTGTCGGCAGCTCCTCTGCGGTGAGGCACAAAAGGCCCATGTGGCCCCGGTGCCGGAACCAGCTTCCAGCCCTGTGGGGCTGAACAGGCTCCGGTGCGTGGGCACAAAGGCTCACCGGTCCCACTGCAACATCACGCTGTTCAACGCCACAGCAGCTGTCCACAGCCTCCACTCCCCATGCTGTCTCTCAGTGCAGAGAGTCGGCGCATGTGGCTGGTGAGTGGGCCCAGACGCTGTGCGGGGAGAGTGGAAGTCTACATGCAGGAGGCCTGGAGCCGTGTCTGCGAGTACAACTGGGACCTGTGGGATGCTGTCGTTGTGTGTTGTCAGCTTGGCTGTAGCAGGGCCGTGGCAGCTCCTCATTCAGCCCTCTATGGCCAGGGCTCGGGGCCTGTGTGGCTGGGAGCGGGGGCTGCCTGGGTACCGAAGCCACACTCTGGCAATGCCCAGCGCCAGTCCCAGCTGGGGATAGCTGCAGGTAGGGCAGCAGCGCAGCAGTCATCTGCTCAGGTCAGCACCGGAGCCACCAGGCCTGGGGACTGTGCTGCCTCTGGAGCGACCTTGAGGTCAGCCCTCCCCACTGTCCTCCGTTACCACCTCCCCTCTCCCTGGGCCAACCATGGGGGCCTAGACAGCACCTTCTCTCCACAGACACAAGGGGTCTGCTCCTTGGGGTTCTGCTCTTGTGCCTCATGATGTGTGCAGGGTGACTGGGACAGTGGGGATGTCTGCCCCACCTCAGCTGAGCTGGGCTACCACTTGCAGAGCTCACAGACTTGCGACTCGTGGGTGACAGCAGATGCGTCGGTCACCTGGAGGTCTTCTACAACAGGACGTGGGGTGGCATGTGTGCAAATGGAACCAGTGCTCACACGGCCGCTGTGGTGTGTCGGCATTTGGGTTGTGGGGGTGATGGCCAGCTGGTACCTGCCCCACAAAACGTACTGCTCCCCAGGCCATAGGACTTGCATCTCTGCCTATATATTGCCCTCCACACTATGGGAGCCGTTGTGGTCCAGGATTCACGTAGGAGCTGGGAATTATCCTGTAGGGCAGGAGAAAAACAGGATGGTCACCAATAGCCTGCTCCTATCCAGGGCACTGGGACTGCTGCTGTGCGTGCACCTCTGCTGCAGTGAGTGCCTGTGGGCTCCTTGGGGATGCAGTTGCTTGCCCCCCTGCCAAGAGCAGGAGACAGGGAGGAGGGTCTGGGCTACCATGAAGACTGTGCTTGTGATTGTAGGGCCAAGTGCTGAGCACAGGTGACAGGACATGTCCTGCTCCATGTTCCTGTTGCCATTGCAGATGGATATTTGGTGTCTGGATAAGGCCCTGTCTTCGCACCTGGTGTCTGCTGTTGCCTAGGTCTTTTCCATCCACACAAGCATAGCCTCACGGCAAGGGTCATATCCGGAGCAACAAGTGGAAGCTTCCAGGGAGGGGGGCAGCCTTCACAAAATGTACCCTAGGCTAGTCTTTGCAGGGAGGCTGCACCCTTTACCCGTGGCACACCATGTCTAGAACTCTGTGTCCATCTTAACACTCCCCTGTTGGCACTGGGGAGCTATGTCTGGTTGACGGAGGCAGCCGCTGTGCCGGACGGGTGGAGGTGAAACATGAGGGCCAGTGGGGCACCGTGTGCAGCTAAGAATTTGACTGGGATGTCCCTGAAACCTCCGTGATCTGCAGACAGCTGGGATATGGCACTGTGACCAGATCTTCCCCATATACCCTTTCTGGGGCTGGAGCTGGACGGATCTGGCTACATCCCTACTTCTGCCAGGGCACTGAGAAAGTTCTCCACCACTGCTACCACTATGACTGGGGTCAGTCCTTCTGTGATCATGGTACAGATGTTGGAGTGACATGCTCAGGTGAGAGACTGTGTGGACATGCTGTGGTACAGCCACTTTACTTTGTGGTGTTGGGAGCCGTTGCAACCAGGTCCAGGGCTTCTTTAACATCTCTCCCTCTCCAGGCTGAGATGGGGTCCATGAGTAGGGTCAAAATACAGAGTGTCTTCCCCCGTTGACCCTTCTGATGCAGGTGCTGTGTGGCTGCACCTGGTGAATGGAGCTGGTCCCTGTGAGGGCAGAGTGGAGGTGAAGCTTCACGGCCAGTGGGGCATAGTTGCTGATGACATATGGGACATGGAGGACGCTGAAGTGGTGTGTCAACAGCTGAGCTGTGGCTCCGTCATAAGTGCTCACAGCTCCACACGCATTGGGAGAGGAAATGGACCAATTCACGTAGTTTGGATTGACTGCCATGGGAATGAGTCTGCCCTGTGGGAATGCAATATCAAGGGATGGGGAACATACAAGGGCCACCATGACTGCTCAGGTCAGCACCGCTGCCACCAGGCCTGGGGACTGTGCTGCCCTGGGAGGGACCTTGGGGTCAGTCCTCCCCACTGTCCTCCCTGACCCCCTACTCTCTCCCTGGGCCAACCGCAGGGGCCTAGACAGCACCTTCTCTCCACAGAAGCAGAGGGGTCTGCTCCTTGGGGTGCTGCTCTTTTGCCCCATGAGGTGTGCAGGATGGCTGGGACAGTGAGGGTGTCACTCAGCTGAACTGGGCTCCCCTGTGCTGCCTCTTGCAGAGCTCACAGACCTGTGACTCGTGGGTGACAGCAGCTGCACCGGTCGCCTGGAGGTCTTCTATAATGGGACGTGGGGAAGAGTGTATGAAAATGGCACCAGCGCTGACACAGCCCCTGTGGTATGTCGGCAATGGGTTTGTGGGGCTGGAGACCGGCTGGTATCTGCCACGGAAAACGCACAGGGCTCAGGGCCTGCATGGCTGACCTGGGTGAAGTGTGTGCTTGGAACTGATGCCTTATGGCACTGTCCCTAGGCACCCTGGCACCTGCAGGCCTGCGACTCCGCTGGGGACACCTACATCACGTGCAACTGGGAGGCTGGAGGCAGCACAGGACCTCCCATACCAGCCATGGCAACTATCTGTCCTGACGGCACAGTCTGCACAGGTAGCTCTGCCCTCGCAGGGCAGCACAGTGGCTATGGGTACACCACAGCTCAACCCACCAGAGGGGAAACCACTTTGCCAAGAATCCAGATGTCTGGGGACTGCCCCTCCTCCTACTCATGCAGGAGAGGGGTCCCCGGGCAAGGTGGGAACTCATTGACCTACCTATCCTTAATGTCTCTCCCCTGCATTGCCTTGTGTGTCCACTGCTTCAGAGATGCAAAATAGGAGTTTCTGCCCTCAATCCAGCTGTGCTACTTGTTGCTGTCCTCACAGTGCCGCCAGCAGCCTCACAGCAGCTCCTGGGGCCATGCCAGTGCCCGCCATGCTTTGCATTGTTCTCACCACCCTTCTCTGCCTCGCTCTGGGAGCCCTCGCTGATAGGCCTGGAGTGCAATTGCCCTGCACATAGGTTTGTTGCACTGGGGTTCTGTGGGGCTGAAGCTTCTAGGACAAGGGGCCATGACAGAGCAAATAGGGGCGGTGGACTCCTGATGATTCCCAGACTACCGACCTATGGGGTAACCCGTCTGTCCAGGGATGGGACCAGTGAGATGGTGGAGTCTAGGAGACGAGGTGGAAGTGAGCGCACTGTCTGGTGCAGCACAGGGTCCAGGCAAGGATATCAAGGGTCTCAGGAGGATGGAGCAAAGCTGTTGGACTGGGCCTCCGAGGTATCGGCAAGATTGTGGGCAACCCCTAATATCCACTGTGCTGTACCCATGGCCTTGGCTTATGGCTGCCTTCCTTTCCAGGCACTGGCACAGATGCCCATGCAACCGATGAGGCCATCTATGAAGAGCTTGACTACACCATGACACCAGAGTACCAGGAGATGCCGAGTAGCTCAGGTGGGTGTTCCATGGGCCTGGGCGGACGTGGCTCCCAACAGCCCTTCCCTGTCTCTCCTGGACCATCCCCGGTAACTTTCCCTACTTAGAGAGGTCTTTGGGAAGAGTCCACACGCACTCACTGCAGCACCCATCATCAGAGCCTTACAACATACTGGGCACGAGGAGCTGCCATGTGGGGGAATCTCCAGATTCTCCTCAATCCCTGCTCTGCCGTGAGGTCATCGTGCCCAGGGTGCAGGCCAAGCCTTGTGGCCAGGCAGCCTCCCTTAACATACCCTGCTCCAGGCTCCCCATCTGAAGGATCAGCCACAAAGTTGCCTTATTACACCAGCAACAGTGTGGAAGCCGGCCGGGAAAGCACCAGGTATGTGGCAACACTAGCTCTGCAGCCTCTGGTTGTGAACAATGCAACCCTGGCCTGGCCCTGGATTCACTCTCTTGTTTGTTAAAGACACCCCTGCCGTGATAAGGCACGACCCCCTGGATGAGTATGACAATGCTGAAGCTGTGCTGGATGCAGAAGAAGCTGCTGCTCCAGGGCTGAGTGACAGAGTTTTCTGCGAGACAGCAGCATCAGGAGATAAGGGGTGCCTCCACCTGCACAGCAGCCAATCTGAGTGTTGTGCCAGCCTGCAGTGAGAGGCAGCTCCTCCATACACAGCCATGGCAGTGGGCAGCAGCTGGGCACAGGAGGGCCCTGGTCTAGACCTGACTGCCAGGACATAAAATGACCTCTCTAAGTCACCAGCTTTGCCCTTTCCACAAGGCAGACAACTCCCTTCTGTCACTGAGCACCACAGTATCACCAGGAGATGCAAGAGCCACCCTTTCTTCAACAGCCAGGAATGTAGGCTATGATGACGTTGGTGTCAGCAGCCCTAGCACCTCACTGTGAGTGCAGTGGGACTGTAGCATGAGACTGTCTGAGGACACGTGAGCATGGTGTGAAGCCATGTCAAGCCTCTCCAAAGTCATGGCCTGGCCATGCAGGGCCTTGTTGACCTGAGTGACCAACCACTGGGGCCTGGTTGGCACTCTGGACTCTTGTGGAACTGCCTCCATTATTACTGCCACACAACCCCTGACTGCTGCCTGAGCTTTCATATCTTTCTGCTGCGTATTTCTCTCTTTCTTGTTAAGAAAATAAACAATTAAAAATAACCATTTGTGGAGTCTTGGCACCAGGGTAAACAATTCATTCGCTCTGCCATATCGTTGGTGTGACTGGGTAGACAAGTAACATATCCTACTACGTGTGATCCTTCTCGCACCAGGCAACTACCACGTTGCTCACCCTCTAGTTGTTGTACACTATGCCTCCTTGGTCTTTGTCTAAAGGCTGCTTAGTGGCATGTAAGAACACAACCTCTACTGGAACAAGGAATTATTCTGCCCCAGGTCCTTCCCTTTTTTCAACTTCCAGAGTTTCCCTTCTGCCCATGTCTCCCATCTGTCAAGCTCCTGAGCCACAGCACAGACTTCATTGTGCTCAGTGTACCAGCTGACTTCTCTGCACTCAGGCAGATGCTGACCAGGTTAAATGTGATGATCACAAAGGCAAAGCTCTCCCCGTGATAGAGTGGTGTTATTCCAGAGCATGTTCCTACTCCTCCCTAGAGGGGCAAGGTCCAGGACGGCACAAATAGCCACCTGTGCCTTTCAGTTAGGTCCCCAGAGCTCCTGGGTTGCTCTGGATTTGCTCCAGCTCTTTGTGGCAGTATCACTGCAAATAGATACTGATACACCAAAGGTGCGTGTTATCAGAGTGTGAAATGCAGCTGGATGAGCAGATAAAGATGCAGGAGGTGAGATATACACTATTCAGCAGCCTAGCAGATGCACATCCCATAAAAAGGAAAAAAAAATGTGGCATTCAGCCTGCCACAACTGCTTCCTTGTAGTCCCACAATAACTGCAGCAGGAAAACCACCTCCTTCCTGCCTCCCAGCTCCGCGTTGCAACCTTAATTTCCATGAGGGCTTCTTGTCGGTGGATGTCATGCTTGCAGGCAATCAGGCATCACCTCTATCCTATGCAGGCCTATACAAGGAGTCAAGGCCTTCCTGAAAATGACCCATGGATCCCTGGAATGGGCCTGACTTGGTGCCAACCTGGAGGTTTCTATTCCACTGCGCCTCCTGTGCTCATATGGAGGGCTTCTGAGGCAATGGGGTCAACATGAGTCCCAGAGCATGAAAGACGCTGCAGCAGATGCTGCCTGAGGAAGAGGATGGTCCATGTCAGGGACCTGTGCAGGGCTCCCTGGCACCATGTGGTGCACAAGCTGAGGCATAGCTCATCCCCCATACCTGCTGCAGGCTCCCAGGCAGGGAGCAGTGCTCAGATCACCAAACACCTTCTGGTACAGCTGTGCAGGCGATTACACATTGGTGGGGTGGACAAGATGCAAGAGGCGTATCCGAGACGCATATATGGGCATGCATGTGGATGCAGAAGTTTATTGGAGGTTGGGGCTCTGTCACATGGGAGATAACCCTCCTGATAACGTCTCAAAAGGTGTTTGCTGCACTGATTGGCTCCCCTGGCAGTGGGGCTTGCATCTCTGCGTATATATTGCCCTCCCCGCTACAGGAGCAGTGGTGGTTGAGGAGTCAAGTGGGAGCTGGGAACTGCCCCTTAGGGCAGGATAAAAACAGGATGGCCACCCATGCCCTGCTTCTTGCCAGGGCACTGGGACTGCTGCTGTGCATGCACCTCTGCTGCGGTGAGTACCTGTGAGCTCCTTGGGCCTGAAGTTACTTGTCCTCCTGCTGAGAATGGGTGGCACTGATGAGTGTCTGGACTACCATGAGGGCTGTGCTTTTGATCATAGGGCCAAACGCTGAGTATATGTGGCAGGACATGTACTGGTCCATGTCCACCTTGCAATTGGTGATTGCTGTTTCTTGGGGGGCTGGACATTGGTCTGTGCACGTCTGGCTGCATGTCTTCTCATGGATGACAACAAAGATCCCACCTGGGCAGCCCTCAGAGGGTCATGGTCCTTGCGCTGCTATAGAAACTGTACTTTCCTGGAAGGAGTCCAAATGCTTAACACACAAGGCAGGACTTGTACTGAGGCATGTTCCCTATTCATCAAGTGATGGGCATTTAGTACCTGGGTATGGCCCTGCCTTTCTTTGCACCTGGTGTACTGCAGTTCTATGGGACTTTTGCACCCACAGAAGCATATATTGAGGCCAACGGCCAGGCTTAGAGCTGGGAGTTAAGCCCAATGGCAGCGGCTAGTCGTAGGACATATTTCCCTGAACCAACCTGACAGGGTAGGCTCTGCCAGTGACCATGGCACACCATGCTGGGGCTCTGTGTCTCCTTTACACTCCTCTGTTGGCACCTACAGGCACTGGGGAGCTGAGGCTGGCTGATGGAGGCAGTCGCTGTGCAGGACGTGTGGAGGTGAAGCATGAGGGCCAGTGGGGCAGCGTGTGCAGCTACGACTTCGACTGGGGTGTCCCCGCGGCCTCCATCGTCTGCAGGCAGCTGGGATGTGGCACTGTGGCCAGGGCATCCTCATATACACCTTTTGGAGCTGGAGTTGGACGGATCTGGCTTCATCCCTTCTTCTGCAGTGGCACTGAGAGAGGGCTCCACGAATGCCGCCATTTTGGCTGGGGTCAGCCCTTCTGTGATCATGATACGGATGTTGGAGTGACATGCTCAGGTGAGGGAATGTGTGACCATGCTGCGGTACAGCCACT
>JAWLRI010001213.1:0-13282 GCA_034781795.1 Crypturellus tataupa
ATGCTCCATTACGGGTTCGTCCAAAGGGCACCATTGCACCCAATGGGGACCTGAACCCCCAGTTTCAAACCCCAACAGTGCATGGCCTCCCTAACTAGATCTTTCAACCATCCTTTTATCCCAATTCCGCCGAGCCATGAATCCAGCGTTCCTCCATCCATTTTGATCTTTTCAAATTCGGATTGTAATAATTTCAATTGGTGATGTATAGAGGAGCCGTGGCTCGAGATGTTAAGGCAACAGAGACCTTCCCACTCTGTAATAAAAAACTCCGCGGGATAATCCCCCAAGATGGTAAATCCTGAGAGGTCTTACACCGCTGCGCAACGGCTGTCCCAAGACGCTCTCGGTAACACGCAGAGAGGGATATCCCGGGGGCGCCTCCCACCGCACGCACTGGCTTTCCCAAAGCCGCCCCCCGATGGACCACGTGTTCTTTTTACGGTCACGGGCACACGATGTAACTGCCACGTGACAGGCCTCCCAGCCACACTGAGGGCGAGGCTCCCTCAGTACTCACAGAGAGTAGCAGACGAAGGGGAATGTGACTGCTGCCCTTCTCTGTCCTCAGGTAAGTAGGGTGTCCGCGATAGGGTGCAACCCGTGGGGTGTGATCTCCCACCCTCAAGCCGTTCAATGAGACTCAATATGAGCTAGAATGGAGGGTCCAACTGCAACTTTATTAAAGGTAAGGGGTTTATATAACTTCGGTAAGGGGAGGAGAATGGGAGGAGAGTAGGAGGAGATTGGGAGGAGTTCGGTGGGAGTGGGTGTCGATTGGAGGTTCCTTGTTGCTGGGCGGGCGGCCTGGAGCGGCAAACCACTCCAGGCCCCCACCTTTGGGGTCTCCAGCCCCCACCCTCATGGTTCTGGCACCTTCCAGAAGGTGCCAGTCCACACGTAGTCAGGCCTGCAGCCTGACTATGCGTGCGCAGCCTCCAGGGGTCGTACAGGAGGCACCGGGACTCCCCTGTACACAGCCCTGGTGCGCATGCCTCACACAGATGTCATATAAAGTTCACCATTATATTCTATGGAGGCTCACAATCCCAATTTTAACCTCCTACACCACTCCTCGCACCCTGATCCGTGTGCGAGGAGGAGGAAGTCTATGGCCGCTCGATTTTGTAAGATGGCCTTTCTTAAGCCCTCCTGATCCTCGAGTAGATCAGATATAATATTGGAGGTTATGTTTAATTCTTTACGGGCCCAGCAGGCCAGAGCTCTCAGATTCGTGTGAGCCCCCATGGCGGAAAATGGGTTGAGCAGAAGGCTCATGAACACCTCCTTTGTCTTTGAATACAGGTTAACGTTATCATCACACTCAGGTCCGAGGACCTGAGTGGTGATAGCTCTCTTAGATCGATGCCCGGTGCCTATCCAGTTGCGGACATCCTGAATAGAAGGTGAGAATAGGACTAATTTTCCAAAATAGCAGGGTCCTCCCGTGATATAGGCAGGAATACCCTGCCAAGCCTTCAGTCCGCAGATTAGAAAGACACCGGGAGGTAGGGCCCAGCTCTTATAGTAGGAAGGGATCAGCGGAACAAGCAATTGCCTGACACCGTCCGATCTAGTTCTACCTTGTAGGATTATACCATCACAGAATCCGAGTGCCTCTCCCTCCAGCGCAATTTGGGCCCACCCTATAATTGCTTGCCCCCGGTCTCCCCAACTAACGGAGTTAGGGCTAAAGGCAGAGAGGCAGTTGCCTGCCCGGGGTGACCAGCACAACCACTTTGGGGAGGCAAAATAGAAACACCCTGTTCCACCTGGGGTGGACCCACGAATGTTTAATTGTTCTGGAGGCAGAGGCAGAGGAGACTCCAGTGATTGAGCCATCAGCCCTGAAACTACCCCTATGTACAGGTAGCAAGACACTTGGGCCGGACTTCGCTTGTTCATGCTGATCGATGCTTCAACCCGTTCTTAGGTATAACGTCGGTCAAGGAGACACCTGGTCGCCTTCCAGCGATACAGGCCTGGTGGATAGCCTCATCGCTAAATGTTAACGAGGTATAATTATCCCAATCCTTCTCATTCCAATATGGGATGCCCATTAGACATGTCCGCAATGGGTCTGCGGCAGACCGCATCCCAATACAAACAGAAGTTTGATTTACAGATCGAGCCCAATCAACCCATAAATTCGATCGTTTTTGTGGGTCAAAAAGGGGTGGATGGACTTCTGCAATCTGGGTGACGCAAATAAACAGACCTGTTAACACTAGCGTGGGTACCATATAGTCCAGTCGAGGGAGGATCAGGGATCGGTCAATACTTCCAGATTCTCTCTCGACGGCACGCTTGGGTCCGTTCCTCTCTGATGGAACTCGCGGGATGGTGCGAGTAACCGGCTTCATCTGGCCACGGCCCATATTATTCCTGTGAACATCATAACAAAAAAAGGTAATTCAGGCCTGAAGTCAGCGCCTCCACCAGCCTCTCACAAGTCCTTCCTGATAACCTTAATGCCAGTTAAGAGCTGGTGCCCCATTCTTGTCAAATCCGGTCAATCATTACTCAATGAGGGAGGGCTGCCCTTACTCGATCGGTAGATCAGATGAAAATGACAGGTTCACTGCATCTAGACCTGATGATGACTCCCAGGTTCACCTGAGGGTTGATTTTCGGAGGGGCCGGTCTTGTCCAGCGGGCGGGAACCCACAATGGGCCCGCTGGAGTTGAAACACAGACATAGCCCCTTCTGAAAAACAAAACCTCTGCAGGTCCCTGCCATTGGCCGGTCCGTGGATCCCTGTAGTGGACTTGGACTGACTCATGAGCGCGGACCTCAGTGATTCTGCGACCATGAATCAGAGCTGGCGGCTCTCTACTATCTCCGAAAATGCAGAGGTGGTTGATTACAAACAAGGCTTTCGCCAGCCGTTCCTGAATGTCGGATATGTTGCCGAGCTTAGTCAAATATGACTTCAGGGTCTCGTGGGCTCTCTCCACGATGGCTTGTCCAGTGGGGGAGTAGGGGATCCCAGTAATATGACTAATCCCCCACTGGAGAAACCATCGCCGAAGGCCCTGACTAATATAGGCCGGACCATTATCAGTTTTTATCTTCCTCGGTACGCCCATAACTGCCATACACATCGAGAGATGCCGTCTAACATGCAACACCCTTTTGCCGGTTTGGGTGGTGGCCCGCACAAATTTTGAGAAAGTGTCAACTGTGACATGGATGTATTTGAATCTACCAAATGGACCTTAATGGGTCACATCCATCTGCCACAGCTGACACGATCCCACTCCGCGGGGATTCACACCCACCCCCAAGCGAGGTCCCTGCCCACAACACTGGGGGCAGGACCTCACTATACCCTGCGCTTCCGAGGAGGTCAATCCGAATTGCCTCATCAGACCCCTAGCATTTTGATGAAAATTCTGATGGGCAATTCTGGCCGCTTCAAATTTATTTTCGGGGCATTCCCACTCTAGCCCGACCGATACTAGAGCGTCGGCTTTACAATTCCCCAAGCCTAGCCCCTTATCCAATTGATGACTCCTTATGTGGATAATGCAGTAGGGAGCGGAGCGCTGCCGGATGGCCTGTTGCAGCTGCCTAAACAACTGCACAAGGCGCATCCTTCCCGATGACCGGATGGCAGCATCCTCAATCCGCTCCACTACGCCCACCACATACAAGGAGTCGGAAACGATGTTCAGTCTGCTGGACATCCAATTTGTGAATGCCCAACAAACTGCCATCAGCTCGAGGATCTGCAATGAATCCCCCTCAGATCCCTCGAGAATTTGGTGTTGCCAATTACCCTCCCGCAACCAAATGACCGCAGCCTTCCCCGAGCGACCTCCTGCATCTGTATAAACAGTAACGGCCTCTGCCAATGACCGTTCCGATCGCAATGGGATCCCCGCCCATTTTTCAGATTTGATAAAGTTACCAGGTTTCCCCAAGGCGATGAAGAATTAGCCAAAGCCCATTCTAATTCGGCGGGAGCCATTGGCAAATGAATGCTCTCGGGCTCTTTGCCAGTTATAGTCACAGTACGCAATCTAGCCCGCTTAATCAAATCCGCCATGGCTTCGAGTGTGGGTGAAATTTGTCCTCCTGCCTATCCTGCCCTTCCCGCCACTGGGCAATGACCGCATTCACATGCGGTCCGGCATGGAGGACGAACACAGAAAACGGCACGTGCTCCATAGCTCGGTGAGTCCACGAGCTATTGATCTTATCTGCGATTATTCGGAGAGTTTGCAGTTGCTCAGGAGAAACCGAAATCGGTTGAGCTGGGTCTGTTCCTTTTAACAAAGGCAACAACGGAGCGATATCCTCGTTCCGAAGACCCACAACGAGCCTTACCCACTGCAAATCGCCCAACAATCGCTGAGCATCGTGCAGTGTTGCCAAATCAGCCGAAATAGATAACTTTTGGGGTCGAATTACCGAATCCGATATGAGCCAGCCCAAATACTTCCAAGGCTGACTCAGCTGGATATTTTCCTTTGCAATTTGGAGGCCGAAATAATTAAGGGTGTTGACTATTTGCCAAATTTGAGCAGGTTCAAAGGGCCACTTTTGACAAAACAGAATATCGTCCATGTAGTGATAAATTAAACACTCGGACCACGCTGACCTGATAGGAGCCAGAGCGGCAGCAACATATAACTGACAAAGCATTGGGCTATTTTTCATACCTTGGGGTAACACCACCCATTCATACCTGTGGGCCGGTTCTGCCCGATTCACGGAGGGCAACGTAAACGCAAACCTCTGAGTGTAGTCTGGGTGCAATTTGATATTGAAGAAACAATCCTTCAAAACTATTACTAACAATGGCCAATTTTCCAGAAACAATGCTGGATTGGGCATCCCAGGTTGCACGGCACCCATGGCCTGCATCTGATCGTTAACCCTTCGCAAATCGTGCACCAGGTGCCACTTGCCCGATTTCTTGGGTAAGACAAAAATGGCAGTATTCCAGGGGCTAATTGATTCTTTTACATGACCCAGACCCAGTTGCTCACTCACCAATTGATGAGCTGTGGAAAGACGCTCCTTCGTCAGTGGTCACTGGTCCACCCAGACCGGCTCGTCCGTTACCCAGATGAGACGTCGGGGTGGAGGCAGTTCCCCAATGGCTGCCGAGAAAAAAACGGCGATCCCGTGGACAGTGTGATACCCATTTGGACCATCACGTCCCTTTCCAGCAACCCTGCCAGCCCTTGCGGCAGTGGGCAGATGTATACATGGTCACTGGCCACAGCCTCGTCAGTCATGATCTGCACCGGGTGTGCTGAGACCTGAGCTGCAGCCATACCACCTAGACCGGTGATATCGCCAGCAGCAGACCTCAGGGACCAATGGTCCGGCCACACACTCCGGGCAACCATGGTGACGTCCGCACCAGTATCCATGAGAACGTCGATGGAAAATCGCTCCCTGCTCTGGGCCAACGTGACCTTCAAAGTGGGGCAAGCCCGTAGGTTGAGGGAAAGGCACGCGACAGGCCCAGATGACCCAAAACTATGATTGCCTCGCACATTGTCCACGGGTTTCCCCAGCATCATCGTGTCAAACAAATTGGCAATCGGAACAAGTTGGGCTAGGCGACTCCCAGCAGGTACCACAATAGGTGGATGGAGGCTATATACAACAATTTTAACCTCCTCTGTGAAGTCTGCATCGATTATCCCCGGTAACACTATGAGTCCCTTTAATCCCGCCGAGGATCGGCCTAAAATCAGGGCCCCTAGGCTGTCCTTGGGCTTATGCCAGCCTGTGGGCACCGCTTGTGGCTGGGAATCAACCAAAACATTGATGTTGCCAGGTCGATTCCGAGGCTCCCCATCGTTGCCGGTGAGCCCTATTCTCGGCAGAGGGAGTCACTTTTGTCTCGGCGCAACTCCCCGTTGCGCTGGCTACCCCATTTCCCGACCCGAAGCATTGAGCGGTTTGATGCAGGCGATGACGACCACGGTCGCATTGCCTAAGGCAGGTAGGGCACTGCTTCTGAAAATGGCCTGTCCCCCCATACGCAAAACACCTGGCGGGGGGGTCGCGCCGATGCGGAAAGCCCTGCCATTACAGAAGTAGTGGTGGAAACAGCCTCTGCCATCTGGCCCAAAGCAGCAGCCATAGGCCCATCCCTTTTTCTGGATGACCTCGGCCAGCAATACATGCTGCTTCTGAACATTGGCCCTTGCTACCCTCTCCAACATCTCTCCGATCGAAGCCTCCGCAGGAAGCGCGCCAATTATTGCCTTGCTCTTAGCATTGGCATTCTCTAAGAGCAGGGTACGCAAAAAGGTATCGCGCATCTCTCGGGGGACATTCTGGTCAGCATCCAGAGCGCCGGTCAATTTGTTTACAAAATCGTCCAATGACTCTTGGTCGCCCTGCTTGATGGCTGACCAGCCCGGTCCCTTCCTATCAATAGGTATGCGGAGCTACGCCTCATGGGCGGCCTCCGCGGCGGCAATAAGGTACTCCGCCGGCAGTTGGAGCTGAGCTGACTGGGGGAGATATTGACCTCGGCCCAACAATATATCCGCATTCACCCCATGCAGTGCGTCACTGGGAGCCCTAGGGAGGTTAACAATCCTCCTACACTCCTCCTCCCCAAGCCTCTCCCAATGAAGCAACTGCGTGGGGGTACACACTAATTTAGCAAGTCCGCTACAGTCATCTGGGGATAATAATTCAGCCCCAAACAGGTATCCCAGCATCTGCTTCACCGCCTCGCTGTGAAGCCCATGCTGGGATACGGCTGCCCTTAATTGAGTAATCACTTTCCAGTCAAGTGGACGGTAATGAGCCACTAATTGACCATTATGGTCCATACCCTGAATCACTGGGAAGGCACAATGCCCGCCCAGTGATTCAGCCAAGGCCACATCTCCCCTGGTCAGGACATCCCGTAACAATTCTCTCCAACCATTAATATTACAGTCGTGTGTACCCACACTGTCTGATCTTCCCACCATCATTTCCGTGTCCCGCTGTCCCGCGGAATCCTACTACTGGTATTGCTACATGGTAGCGGAACCTGTGCACCCGACGCCCCACCCCCCACACCACCACGCAGCGTCGGGGGCTACGCAGGCGACGATTGCAGATCAGGCAGTGTGCAGGGGCGGATAGGAGGCGCATCTGGCGAGGAGGTGACGACTGTGGGAGGAGCCGATGATGCGGCACTAGAGGTGGGCGGTGTCTTCCGGGACGACTCCGTGATGTCGTCGTGGCGTGGCATGGATGGTGTCAATGGCGGCGCGGTGCCCGATGGGAGGGGCGCGTCGCAAGATGGCGGCTCTATCTGAGCGAGCTCCCTCTTGCGACGCTGCCGCGCCGCCCACACCACACGCTCCCGGGCCTGCTGCTCGCAGAGAGCAGCCATGATTTCTTGATATGTAGCTGCCCGCCTACGTGCCGCCCTGCCACCCCCCGCATGTCGCCCCACACACTCCCCCAGGCGCTGCCATCCAGAGGGTGATAGGATTCCGCCCGTTTCGAGGAACTGCCCCGCAGCTTCAGCCCACACCAGGAGCTCCCTGATCCTTCTTCTAGTAGCTGCGGGGGCCCGTTCAGCTAAGAAACGGTTTAATAATTCCCCCGCTGCCCGGTTCTCCTGACTGGAAAAGAGCAGCATGTTAGGTCGGGAAAAGATGTTAAAATATCCTAACAATAAATAAGCACAACACCCTGATACAGAGAATAAAGAAAATTAAAAACCCCATCCCATTCCTATCCCATGCCAGGGAATTTAATTTTGATTTCCCCCCATCGACGGTCGCCACGCGTGCGGCTCTCAGGGCAGACTCCGCTGGATGAGGGAATCCGCTGGCTGCCCCCCCTCCATCGGGCGCCGCGCGCGCGGCTCACCACCCTGGACCCCTTAGGGTAGGACAGTCAGGCTTCCCTGTTAGGATAAGTGGGACAGATAAATAAATACATACATTGTATGTGTAAATGGGCTCTAATCTGGATACCAGCTACGCCCGTAGTGTGGCTGGGTCCCGGCACCAACCTGACAGGCCCAGCGACAGAGCAGATACTGCCCCATCCGGCCTCACGCCCCTCACCTTATGCAGAGGCCCGTGCATAAGGGACAACCCCGGCACCAACCTGGGGCCCAGTGCCTCACCCCATTTGGGGACTCAACGGGCCTAAGGGCTTTAAGCGCCTGCGCCCACAATCGGCCCGCCCGGGTTTCTTGGCTCCCCAAGCGAACGACCCACCTGCAGGCTAATTCCCAGATGGGTACTTGGGGTTCCGAGCTCCACCCCCCAGGGTCCCTTCCTAACCTGAGGCCTGCTGCCTTGAATCCGCAAGCTCCCATCTCTGATCCGGTAGGCCTAAACGGACCGGGGATCGAAGCGGCAAAGCGGAGCAGCAGCAGGTGGAGGACCGCGACGCCGGAGGACTCGACGTAAGTGATCCTGGTGCGTTGATGTCGCGTCACAGAGGATCACGTCGGGGTCACCAAATCTGGTCCCGCGCGGCGCACCAACGTCCACGCGATGCCCTGGCTGCGTGTTCTTTTTCTCCCGGGCGCGACGCTATGATCTTCCCTCCACCAGGGGTTGAGGCTCCCCCTTACCCTTCCCGGGAGGCCCTCTGGTCAGGAAGTGACGATGGGTGAGTGAGCTCGTTGGGACGCGCCCTTGGACACCCGGCCGTGAAAACACTACACAGTAGCTCGGGTCGGACGCCAACTTTATTCAGGAAATACATGAACTTTTATAAGGCAAGGAATGGGAGGGGAAAGGGAGGAGCAAAGGTCGTGATAGGCTGCATGCTAATTAGGGGCCGTTGGTGGTTGGCAGAGCCCCGCAGGTGGGTGGTCAGGTCGCCGGGGCAGACTGCTCCGGCCCCCCGCCTACAGGGCCTCCGGCCCCCACCACCAGGCTTCTGGAGCATTCTCCATAGCTGTAATGAGTGGCTCAGTCAGGCCGGCAGGCCTAGGGTCGCACGGAGGGCATCGAGACTCCCCCTGTACAAACCTCAAGGAGCATGTGCAGCTCAGGGGTCACATAGGGGACACCAATGATTTTCTATGGTACCTCAGGTGTCCCTTTAATAACGGAAAAGAAATATGCAAAACGCAAACGCAAAACCCCCAACTAAAACCCACGCACGGTATCGATGGGAAAATAAAACCTATACCAAATAAAGTAAATAAAACAAAACTCGCGGAGGTCCCGACGGTGCGTGTTCTTTATCCCCCCTGGGTTCCGGCCCCTCTATCTATGGTCCCTCCCGGGGCCCCAGCTTTATTCCTCCCTCCTCCCCTGGGGGATGAGGCCTTCCCCCTTACCCCTCCGGGAGATCTGCGCTGGGAGATGAGCACAACCTCAGGTCCCTGCTGGAGAGGATGTGCAGGTCTGGCCCGTCTACAGGCGCTCAGGGATGGCCTACCGGTGAGCTGCCCTTTCGCCCAATATGGGCCTAGTCAGCTCCCAAGCAATACAGCGTCGAGCAGACACGACAACTCTGAACCAAGTGGAACAGCGAAGCCTTTATTGTTCAAGGGGAAGGGTTTATATAAGGTAGGTAAGGGGAGGAGAGTGGGAGGAGGAGAGATGGGGGAGAGCGCTGATTGGTGGGAACCCCGTTGCTGGGTGGGCGTCCAGGAGCGGCAGATCGCTCCTGGCCCCCACCTTTGGGGTTCCAGGTGGTTCTTTAGCACGTAGCCGTGCCGGACCCCCCAACTGGGCATGCTCAGGAGCGGAGGGGTCGCACAGGGCGCACCCTGACTGACAGGGACCCCCTGACTGACAGGGACCCCGCTGTACAAAATCCCTCCGCGCATGCCCTAGGACGGGGGTCACCCAAAGGGCACCCTTTATTCCCTATGGGACCTGATATTCTAAAATCGCATTTCCCAACATCCCTTTACCTGGTTTTCGATTCCCTACAATGCTCGAAGAGCAGGGTCACCAGGAGGTCACCGATACTCCCTATGTACATGCTTATTTTACAACAAAACATACATTTTCTTCACCAAACCCTCCCGTACCTGATCCCATATCTTCCTACATCTCCCCCATTTTTCTTAAAAGAAGGGGAAAACAAAACTCTAAATTCATAACAAGAGGCAACAATAACAGAAAGTTGGAACAGTAACAATAACAACTGACTCTAGAGAGCATCCAAAGGCTTAAGCCACAACAGTAGCAGTTAACTCGAACTCCAAAAGAGGGTTGAGAATTATAACAAATCCTTCATACTCTGGAAATGGGGTCTGTAAGCTCAGCAAAGGGGCTATATCCTCGTGAAGCTCTTCTGTAGATGCTTCTTCTTTCTGGGCTCATTGCCACAAGCCTGAGGTAAGACACCGCACGAGAGCCCACCTTACAAACACATCCCAAAACAACTAAACATATTAATAACATAAACCCCAACTGTCCCAACTGCTTAACAATGTCTCTAACCCATCCTGTGAGTCCCAGGTTACCGAGCCAGTTATCTAAAACTCCGGTGTCCATTTTCAGATCATGGAAGGCATATCTCAGCTGCTTCAATTGCCGGTGAACAGATGACCCGTAATCACTGACGTTCGTGTGGCACATGCCCTCAAACTCCTCACAGCCATGGCCATGTGCGAGGAGCAAGAAGTCTAGCGCTGCACGATTTTGTAAAATGGCTCGACGTAGTCCCCCCTGGTCCTCTAACAGGTCAGAAATCATATTAGATGTTAGATTCAATTCTTTGCGGGCCCAGCAGACTAGAGCCTGCAAATTGGCGTGGGCCCCAGCTACGGATATGTGGGGCAACAAGAAGCTTAAAAAAGCATTCTTGGTCTTTCCATACAAATCCGCTCTGGAGTCACAATCAGGACCAAGGTCTTTTAGGGCTCTTTGGACCCTGGTATTAGGACTCGTCCAGTTCCTCGCGAAGAGGACTAGCTTACCTACGTAGCAGGGTCCCCCTACGATATTGGCGGGGACTCCCTGCCAGGCTTTGTCCCCACAAATTAAAAAATATCCTGGGGGCAAAGCCTTATCGGAGTCGTTGTTCCATAATTCAGGAATGCGGAACCGGTCGGCAGCATTCTGACCTTGGCCTGTTAGTGTTAACACTCCATCACAATAGTTTTTTGGCCGGGGGCTAACCGTTGCATTTACCCAGCCCCTGGATTTCACCTTGACTTGTTCCAGCCAGTTCTTCCTCTTAATTGGGTCTGCCAAGGTTTCGGCAAAGTATATGCAACTTGACTTGCCTGGTAGTGACCCTCTTAAATCCAGTTGCTGAGGTGGCACAGGTAAGCTCGCATTTAAAGACTGGATTGCAAGGGAGGTGGCTGTTCCTAGATAATTCAAACAGCTTTCCTTTTTAGAGATGATCTTTACCTCCCTTTTCCTTTTTCCAATTCCTGAAAATATCCCAGGTGACAAACGCCGGAAAATCTTCTTGGCTGTACTTTTAACGGTTCCAGCTTTGGGGATGATCGGGGAACTCTGCCTTGGGGAACTTGTGCCTCGGTTTAGTGGCAATGTATCCATTTTCGAGATGCCCCTTTTACACTCCTTTTCGATAGTCAAATCGTCAGAGGCTTCCCAACCCATCCCGACCAGTCTTTGCCGTCCCAGTAGGGAACTCCTATTAAACAAGTCTGAAATGGGTCACTGGCATTCTGCAGGCCTAGGCAAAAAGAACTTTGATTGACTGCTCTAGCCCATTTCACCCACATATTAGGTCGTTTCTGAACTTTAAAGATCTCAGAGTAGCAATAAGAGGTGCCAAACTGACCCATCAGTGTCCAGCAAATAACACTGGTAGTCCAAAGGTATTGTGGAGGTCCTTGGAGGTGGCTGTTTCCTTGTTGAGCGGCGTGGAGGTGTTGTTCTCCGGCGGTGCCGGTCGCGTCCACTTTGCAGGGACCCATGTCAGACCTGCTGGTGTCAGTTAACAGGTGTGACCTCTCCCGAAGAACAACACCTCAGCGGGCCCCAACCATTGGCCCGACCTCGGGTTTCGTACTTGACCCGAACTATGTCATTGGCCCTGACCTCTGATATTCCTTTACTATGTAACAGTGCTGCTGGCTCTGTGCTATTGTCAAATATGCATAAATGATTTAATACAAAGAGGGCCTTGCTTAGCCTCTCGGATGTATCGGGTATACTATTGAATTTTTCTAAATACTCCTTCAGGGTATTTAGGGCAGTGGTTTCTCCAGTGGGGGAGTAAGGGATCCCCGTAAGGTGCTTAATTCCCCACTGGAGAAACCACTGCCTGAGACCCCGGCTGGCATGGGCGGGACTGTTGTCTGTTTTAACAACTTTCAATTTACCAAATTTGCTATAATGAGTAATGTCCATTTGCCAGATTTGTAACAGCTTCAGTCCCCGGAGATTAACCCCTATACCAAGACCGGGACCTTGTCCACTACATTGCGGGCAGGTCTTAATTATTCCCTGTGCCTCCGAGTACGTTAAGCCAAGCTGCCTCACCAGCCCCTTCACATTTTGGTGAAACTGCTGGTGGGCAACCCTTGCCGTCTCGAATCAGTTTAGCAGGCACTGCATCTCTAACCCTAATGAGACTAGGGAGTCGGCCTTGGCATTCCCTAGGCCTAGCCCCCTATCCCACTGGTGGCTTTGTATATGAATGATACAGTAGGAATGGGAACGCTGCCGGATAGACTGCTGCAGCTGCTGGAACAGCCACAGCAGACACTTTCTACTTGTTAACTTAATGGCAGCATCTTCTATTCTTTCCACCACCCCGGCCACGTATAAGGAGTCGGTGACTACATTTAAGTTGCTGGACATCCAGTTATTAAAAGTCCAGCACACGGCCATTAATTCAAGGGTCTAAAGAGAATCAGACTCAGACCCTTCAAGGATCTTTTCATTCCAAGTTCCATTCTCCAGCCCGACCACTGCCGAAGGAGGCGACCAGAGTCAAGAATTCACTCAATGTGAGTTATCATCAAGCTCGTTTATTCAGCCCGAATAGCATATATTTAAGCACAGTTCAAAGACAAGCTTAGTTCATGATTGGCTGTTATATTGCATCTTACAGTCTGTGGATCTGGATCATTGGTCACCGTCGCGAATGTTGTCCTCAGGTGGACTGCTCCTTCGGGCAGTAAGGCCTGCCCCTCATGTCCAGGAGGTGGCGGTTTATTCCGGTACAGAATGGGCTTTCTTCCCACCTCCCACGCCAATCTCCGGTGACTCTTCACTCAGTCCACAGCTTCCTATCAGGGATTGTTCACAACAGCTTGTGGCCTCTTTCCTCTAGGAACTCCTCCACAATTCCCCCTTTTTCTTTTTGAACAATCCAAACATGATCAAAAGTTTT
>JAWLRI010001214.1:0-13278 GCA_034781795.1 Crypturellus tataupa
ACATGGAAAACCTAAATATTCACAATTACATTTGCACCATGTTCTCCTTGCAGCTGTGTTCCTGCAGCAGCAGGAGAAACCAAGTGACAGTGTGTTCAAGTTTGAGCATGAACTAAACTGAATTGCTTTGTTACAGCAGGGAAAAAAATCAAAAAACAGTTAGCACAACACACAACTTACTGTTAACTGAATAACAAGATGCTGTGTGTGTTCTATTGCAGATCCAAACCTAGATATGAACGATGTCATCTGTGTTGAATTATTGAAAACCTCTGCAGGCTTGGGATTCAGTCTTGATGGTGGGAAAGCTTCAATTGCTGGAGACAGGCCCTTGCTTGTAAAAAGAATATTTAAAGGTAATAGACACACATAGGCAATAGGTGTTATCCCACTTTTTTTTATGAAGCATTGTTCAGACAGAAGCGATTTTCTTTGTCTCTCCCATTTATTATTGCTTATTAGTCAAATGGTTATTTTAAAAATATTCCCAGGACTGGTTGGGGTCTGCCTGTGCTAATATAAATTTAGTAGAGAGTTTGATTTATGAGTTAAGATTTAGTTCCTTCCTGGAATTGTCTGCTGCTGTCAGTACTGAGTCTCAGCAGCATCACATGCCCGGGTTTGAGAAGCTCCTGCCTTGTGAAAAGCATAATACTGATAAAGAACATGTTTTCAAAGCACTATCCTACATCCTAACTGCTATTCTTCCCCTTTTTTCTGCCTTTGTCAAATTTCTTGTTAGTTACAACTATTAGCCAAGAATATGGGATGTGCATTTGATGTTCAAAAACTGTCACTTTTTCATGCTGTGTTGTTGAACGTGAATGAGCTGAGTATAGAAAGAAAACTAATACCGAAACCATTACGCAATCCTGTTTATGTGGGGGTCCAGTTTAGTGAAAAGAACCTTGGTACGTAGCTTCTAGGGGAAGCTATTGGTGCTCAGCGTGTTCACAGGAGCAGATTTCAGTTTCCTGTTTCCTTCTAAAACGGAAAGAATTAAACTGCACTTTCCTGAGTTCTACTTTGTGGGTCAGGGTGTGTGTGTGTTTTTTCTCTTCTTCCAGAAACAATTCTGAGGGTGGAGGTCATGTTTAATTTTTGAGGTGATTAACTTATGGCTTTGGTTACACTTTTCTTTCCCCCCACACCATCTCTCTGCCCGTGATTGCTAACTTGAATAAATTGTACTGTTACAGAAATGTGTCTGGAGCAGCAGCACTGGGTGCAGCTCTCATTAGGAGGCATTTGTGTGCCAGCCGGGTTGTTACTCAGGCTTGCTGTGACCCTTCCCACTAGCCAGGCTCAGCAGCCCTCGATACTCATATCCACCTGTGGCACACAAAGACTGTTTGATGGAAGAGTGGTCTGTGTTGCACGCAGCCTGCATAAACATATATATACATACACACACATATATCACATATGTACATGTATGTGTCTGTCAATATATATGTATATATGAAATATGCTCTCAGGCATATTTCTTCAAAAACACAACTTTTGTCTGAGAGCAGTAATTTAGCTTTATCTTGGTTAAAGTAACCTTCTGCACGAGATGCAGCATGGACTGAGTTGCTAGTACTAAAGATAAGTGACTAGTGTTGAAATTACTTCTGTTGCTATTTGTTATACTGGAAAAGGCAGTTTTATAGATTTTTCTTTTACTTTGACTTTGTTCCCCTTTTATTCCTAGGTGGTGCTGCAGAACAAACTGGAAAAATAGAAACTGGGGATGAAATTCTCGCTATCAGTGGAAAATCATTACTTGGCCTCATGCATT
Organism: Crypturellus tataupa; assembly: GCA_034781795.1. Classification (NCBI taxonomy): domain Eukaryota; kingdom Metazoa; phylum Chordata; class Aves; order Tinamiformes; family Tinamidae; genus Crypturellus; species Crypturellus tataupa. The sequence goes on from JAWLRI010001214.1 coordinate 1,784, forward strand.
ACGATGCCTGGAACATTATTAAATCTGTACCGGAGGGTCCTGTCCAGTTGCTGATCAGAAAACACAGAACTTCAGTATGATGCAACTGCTGCATCTAACTGCACCTGCTAAGTCAAAACATTTTAAAAACATCTTGAAGCTGTCTTTACATTTCTAATGCCACACAGAAGTGTCTTAATGTCCTCCTGGACAGTGTGATGGGCCCCGTGAAGCCCTGAGCATGTGTGCAATGGGCCTCGTCCCGTCTCACCTAGTTACCAAGCGCGTCGGAAGCCGAACACTGCGGAGGATTTTGTGTTACGTGACAGTTTTGCTGGAACTTCAAGGCATTTGTCTAGGCTTGGCTTAAAGTATTTTGACCGAGATAAATAACACTGTGCCTGTCCCTGATATTTTTAGTATCTGCAGAGTGTTGGGAGAGTAACTTAGTTGCCCTCCTGTTGACAAGAATGGATATTTAGACTACTCTATATCACTTAGCTATGGCTGAGCTTACTAATTTGACTTCAGGACACTTGTTTAGGGTCTGGTCTTTATTTCTTATAATAAGAGAATGTCTGGAACAATCTCATTTTATTCTTCTAAGTGCAGTTTTGCTAAAAATGGGTGACAAAAGAGAAGTATAATTTTGCACAACTTTTTAAGCCTAAAGCAGGAGTGTTTTATCACAAAGTTGAAAAATTCCCGTAAAATTGATGAACTAACTCAGCATCCATCACAACGTAATCTGTTCTAGTGGCGATTTGTATCCAGAGGTTACTTGACATCAACACAGTGGAGATCTGTGTTCAAATATCAGGTGATTGCCCACCAAGAAAGGGTGCATTGAGCGGTTGTGATTAAAATGGGAGCAATTAAAGATTGGGGTCTGAATTTTAAGATTTGGGCTTCAAACTTCAGGCACCTTTAAAATCTGTATATTTTAAAAATGGGGATAACTGCAAGTGCCGAGCACTCGCCGATCGCACAGACTTTGGCAATTCCTAATGGCGTCCAAAAGCTGGGACAGTTTTCTTTGACGACGAGTGGTTTATGGCTGCCTAACTTTAAAAACACAAGCTGGAAAACAGTGGCCCAAGAGTGTGAATTTAACAGACTGGCTCTGAGCTGGCTGTGTGTGGTACTTCCCATCACCCCCCGCTTCTTTCCCTGTCCCCTGTGTATTTTTCGCCCGCGGGTGAGCACATGTGCCCTGCGTGCGAGGTGCCAGGGCCCAGTGTGGTGGGATGGAAGGGTGTTCTAGACCACAGCTCGAGGCGGAGCCGCGCGGGTGAGCAACAGGAGCTACCGCTGAGCAGCGACTAGGAGGCACAGGAGGAAGCAGCCCTCCAGCCTTAGCAGCTGAGGACAGCTCCTTTGCACCCGAGCCCTGGGGCTGTTGTCGGGGCTGCTCCGGGAGCCGCTTCGGGCCTGCGGCACTGCCGACAACCGCGGGGAGCCAGGAGCCCGGCAGCCGCGGCAGAGGGGCCTGCGCTGGCGGCGGCATCCTGCCCCGGCCCCACTTGCTGATAAATCCAGAGGTTTCAGTCTTTCCCGGGGACACGCTGGGAAACAGAGCTTAGCTGCGCTTGTCACTCGAAAGACAAGACAAAGACGTTTGGCAGTGATGAACAAACTGTGAGGCCTCGTTCAGGAATGCCCCAAATCTGATTGTAGCCGGCAGTGTGTATAATAGATACATAAAATGCATGTGGAGTTTAATGCAGCGTAGTGACTACGTACCTGTATGTGTAGAATACGTACAAGTGCAGTACTGACTTTTTGCTACTTCCGTAGGGTAGCTCACAGTTGTGTTTTAGGAAATGGTATTTCTTTCCTTTCCATGGTTTAAAATTCCTACAGTCCCGACCCAGGGAGCACGTTACTCCCTCACGCCCCAGCCAGTGTGAACTCCAAGGTGAAATCTTTGTTTTGTAAATTAAACTTAATTTGAGGTGTCTTAAAAGGAAATGTAGTGACTATTTTCAGACACTTATTTGCAGGTACTGTTCATTGTGAGTGATTTAGAGAGCTTTTGTTTTTCAATAAGCAAATACTGTTCAGTATTTTCTTTTACATGCACGTAGATGTGTGTTGGATCAGTAACAGCAAAGCAAGGGGGGGGATTTTTGTGTGTGATTCAGTAGTGACTATAATTTAAAAGAATTAATGTTTGAAGTCTAGTAGTTGATATGGATAGAATGACACGCTTCTGCACTAACTTTACAGCAAGAAAAGTATTACTTTAGCCCTGATTGTTTCTGTCCCTGAAAACAACCATTTTTTTGTGAAGGAACAGGAAACATCTTAGTGATGCTACTATTGGGGATATCATTGCAGTAGCATTTCTGAATGCCTCTGTTGAGGTGACATTCCCTATAAAAACCCCAGAATTTGTGGGAGATGGTTCTGCTTTATTAAGGACGGGTTGGAAAGATAAACTGAGGTAGGGAACCTGCTGTTACGCAAACTAGCAATCTGGCAAAGCAAATGTTATTTTCTGATTGTCCCATAATGCTAAAATGGCAGAGAGAGTTTCGTTAGTTGATCAGTGTTTGGGAGGATTTTTAGCCTTGCTGATGGTGTGTCGGTCCCTCAGGCAATTCTGTCTGCCCAGGAGAGTTGCCCAAGCCCAAGGAAGGTGGTGGTGACTCAGAGCTACCTCTAGGAAGACAAGAAGTGAAATTATAATTACATGCTCCATCCCAGACGGGCCGAGAGGGCTTTCCAGATGTGGCTGAACTTCCTCCTAGATGGAGTGAGTCTGGCAGGGCTGCTGTTTGCTGCCTCCTGGGCCCAGAGCAGCTCTGCAGGATGCACATCCCGGGCAGGAGAGCACAGTGCGGTAGCATGTCCTGCGGCATTTTGCACATGGAAGCAATATCAGCTGGGGAGGGAGCCATATCAGGGGATTTTCTTGCCAAAAAATATTCATTTAAGGGCAACTATGTATTAAGAAACTGTTGAGTGATTCGTGTTTCCTAGTAACTCTCACTTAAAAATAATGCTGGTTAATATTCTGCAGTTTTTCTTGTCAAAAGCAGAGGAAGCCATTCCCAGAGAGGAATGTTTACATGCTTCTGCATTTATGGTATTTAACTTTACACATGGAAATATTGAGCAGGGGTAGACTAGATCATGTGAGAAATGGGGATCCCACTCTAGGTAGATTTTGTGTATTAAGCCGATACACTTGTATGATACTGTATATTTACACTTTTATTTATATAAATAAAACTTCTTCTAATGAAAACTGTTTAAAATGCCTTTGATATTATAAAAAGTGAGTGCAATAACATGAAATAGATTGTACATTTTCAAATTTGCTGTCTCTGTTATGTAAATCTGTATCTCCATAAACTGTTTTGTTTGGGTTTTTTAGTGATTTTGAAATTAAATGGTATCCTTAGTAGTCCTCTAGATATTTATTTCTGTTATGCCAAAGTCTATCCTGTTCTGAGCCAGAAATGTGACCAGGGTTCACAGAGACCAGGCTCTTCTGGAGAGCATGGTCAAAGTCTGTTGAAGTTGTTGAGCTGTGCGTGTGCTACATGCACCCTCTTAGAGCTGTCATTCAGTATAATTGTGATTAACGCATTGGGGAGTGCCAAACACATTGAGAGATATTCAAAATACAGTGCTACCTGAAAATAAATGGACACACCAGCTGGTCCCTGCGAGGCAGGACGAGCTGGAGGAGAGACCTTGTTCTGGGTGAAGAGCTGGTACCCACGTCGCAACCCTGCATGGGGAACCCGGGTCCTTCACTTGCTTTAGAAATTTGCAAAGGAGCGTTGCAGCAAATCACTGCAGCTGCCTGAGAGGGGGGAGTGTGTGCTGCCCACGTGCACTAAGCACCTTCTGGCAAGAGGCCGGTTCTATTGGGAAATTTTGGGGATGCAGAGCAGGGGCACCATGTGGGTTCTGCCAGGCCACCAGGGAGGCAATGGGTGAGCTGAAATTAGGTGAAGGAAGACATTGTTTTTTTGTGCCCGTGGCACTGAGGGCAGCTCATTGAGGGCCTGCTGTTTCCCAGGCTGGTTCCTCAGCAGAGTGCGGAGGCACTTCCTCACGCTTGTCTCCAGCAAGGGCATGTCTGGCTCTGGTAACATGAGCAGGCCCTGCCCGTTCGCTTTCAGTTTCTGAGTGCTGTGCGCTGGAAGCATGACCAGATAACGTCACATGCGGAGGGAGACGTCCCAGCCCTTCTGCTGAGTCACCCCACACCCAGGCAGATCACGAGCTGGGGAGGCCACCCATGTCCCAGCGTGCCCGGCACCGGGAGGGGGAACTTGGCACTCTCCCAGGCCCGCCGTGTGCCGCACTGCCTTTCCCCAGCAGTTCCTCCCTGGAGGACAGCTGCAGCTGTGGGTGCTACCCTGCTGAGCCAGCGCACGGTGGAATCTGCTCCTGCTCGCTCCTGTTGGGCAAGAATGGACCAGGTGCAGAATGCTAAGAAATAATAATAAATGAGAATCATGAAAATCACAATAATATGAGAAGGTGGCTTGTTAGGTGCAGCAAGATGTACCACAGAGATGTCTTGGGTGACTTCTGACCTAGGATGGCTAACTGCAATGCATCTGCACTGCGGGAGCCCTTTGTCTCCTCTAGCGTGCACCACAACCCCTTTGTTGCTGGGAAAGAGGAAAAAAAGGGCATTTTTGCCAGCATCTCCTCTGCTTTCCCCTCTCCCTGCTACCCTCAGTGCTGGAACAGCCCCCTCCCTCCCTCTCTCCTCTCCCCTGATTCCCCCATATACCCAGCCTCCGGTCTCACCTTCCCCTCTTTTTCCAAATGTCCAGCAGAGTTCAAGTGTCAAAGAAGGGGGTTTTCCCAAGATCAGCCTTCAAAGCCTTTAATTAAAATCTTGGTTCCCACAGATAGTGCCCAAGTGAAAAGGAATACAATGCAGATGAGGCCATGGGCTTAATGCCTAAATGGATTAGCACCATGACATTGTTTATGCACTAAACCATCCAAAAGCAGGAGAAAATTATGTTTGTAATCTGGTCCCCTTAGGGACTCTACTTTGCCTAATGCAGATGCCTTTTGGAGACCTGGTGTTTTCTGAAGACCTCGGTGCTTCTGCGGATAGGAAACTGGGTACTAAAGGCAGGAGAAGTTTGCAGTTTCAAATACAGCTTCTTTTATTCCTGTAGCACTAACATAGGCAGCTGTTATCTAAATGAGATAAGTGGGAATACCTAATATGTTATTTGTGATAAAGCTTATGATTTGATCCAAAAAAATTCTGTCATTTGTCACATTTGCTGCCTTTCCTGAATGTTGCTTCCTGTTAGGATCCGTCATCCTGGCTGAAGTCCAAAGATAGTCCATGGGTCTCTGAGACTTGAGGAATTCATGAATATTTCTCTTCTCTATTTCAAATTTACACCGTGCTAAACTCACCCAAAGGCTAAATGTCACATCCCTGCGCAGGGGTGATGTAGGGGAGAGCTGTGGGAAGGGAATGTTGTTGTTGTGCTGGGGAGGAGGGAGGAGAAGAGGGCGTGCAGCAGCCGGAAAGTGGAGCCTGTTTGTGAAGGGCAAGGTGACACCACGGAGAGAAGCATGTGATGGCAAGCAAGGGCAAGCGCCTGTGCTTGGGTGCCGGCCCCACGATTCCTGGTGGCTGAGGCACAGCGCGGGGCTGCTGCCACTGCTGCAAGGCTCCAACCTCTCTCTACCCCAGGGCTGAGACTCTGCCAACTCAGTCCAGGAGTCTGTTGCTTTTCCTTCTTCCCAGGTGCTGGGCAGCTCCAGCAGCAGCTCTGATGGCGGTGCCCTGGTGTTGCGTTACCACACACTGATCCCTGCTGCTTCTGGAGGAGAAGGAGGCTGTGCCATGGCTGTCCTTGAAGAAGTGCTGTCATTGCCTGCCCTTTGCAAAGTGCCTTGGGCCCCTTCAGGCTCCACGTCTACCGGGAAAGCCAACCAGGACTTCCTATTCCCTCTGTAGTGATGCCTTCCTCAAAATGCTTGTCATCTAAAAACCATTCCCCAAGTGACTCATTATTGCAGTGATTTCTGGCAATTCTTGTTTATATATTTATTTATCTCTTTAAGTGATCATCAAAACAAACAAACAAAAAAAAAGAAAATGAAAACAAAAACAAAATTCTTCCTGGTGCAAATGCCCCTCCCCTGCTGAAATACCTCTCGCCCTTGTGTCACGCAGCCTGCCAAGCTCTGACACCACAGATGTTTTTCAGCAGTCAGGGCATTTCTCAAGTTGATCAATAATATAAACATAACCCGTCTGCCTTTCAGTTTACAGCACCGCGCAGACTGGCCTCACCTCAGCGTGAGGCTGAATCAGTCTCAGAAGACAAGTCTGAGCAAACAAGCTAACCCAAGTTTGTGGCGCCTCGGAGCCTCCGTGGTGCATGACCACTTCCCTGCAGGATGCAGAAGGAAGGTATGAGAGGAGGAATCTCCTTCCTTGTCCTTGGCAGGCTGCAGGACACAAGGCAGCAGCTGTCATTTAAAGGCTGGTCCCACAGTTGACACTGATGCAGGAGCTGCCAATGGGGCCCTCAAGCCAGGGAAAGTGCCCCAGTGCAGACAAAACTGAAATGCCCAAGGAGCCTGTGATGAGTGTAGCAGTGCTCTCATCAGAGCCTCCCCAGGTGCTCATGGTGGTAACTCTGGACACCTACGCACTGCCCTCCGTCTCCATGAAGCCAGCAGGAGGATCAACTCCAGGTGCGATCTCCATAGCCCCGTCATCTGCCCAGTGATATCCGATGACATTAAAGGGAACCATATTCTTTCAAATTTTATGACGGAGTCTGGCGACACCTCGGTGCCTCTACAGCACAGCCGAATCCCTGTGGGACATGGAGCGGTGCTAGAGGAGGAATCCGCTCCCTTGTCCCCAGTAAGCTGCAAGACACAAGGCAGTCGCCATCTCAGGTCTGTTCCCATGTTTGGTGCTAAAGCAGGAGCTGCCAATGGGGACCTCGAGCCGGGGAGAGTGCCTCAGTGCAGACAACACTGAAATGCCAAAGGAGCCTGTGACAAAGTCAAGGGGAAGGTGAGCTCCAAATGGGACCTCTGTACCCCATCTTCTGCCTAACAATACACAACAGCATTAGAGGGAACCCTTTTCTTTCAAGTTTCAAGACATGGGCTGTCCCCTAGAGGCTGGTGTTTCACTTAGAAAGCGACGTGGAAGAGCTGGGGGAGCAGGGATGATTTTTGCAGTGCCACAGGGAATGATCCCAAAGCCCTCCTCAAGGGAGACCCACAGGTGACATGCATGAGTCAGGGAGATGCAATAGCAGCTCTCCTGAGCGCATAAGGAAAGATCCAAATGACAAACTGATGAAATGCAAGAAACTATTTGGGGTTTCTCCACGTTATGTTTTGATCTATCTGCTCCTGCCAAAGGGATGGGTGAGGTTTTCCCTCATGCCTTTGGAGGAGCTCAGCTGCAAGACGCCTTGCACTGTGAGGGGAGCAGGCAGAAGGGGCACCCTCGTCTCCATGCTGGCTCCTCTCAGCGTTGCCCTCACAACGCCAGTGTGAAGTCCCTTGTTTCAGCTGGGTCGACTGCCAGGGCTATCACTCACCAGCAGCTGAGCCCTCAGACTGTCACTTGCCTTGTGGAAATCCCGTAGAGACTGAGACGTTGCCTCACATTCCTGAGCCTTTCTTGTTCGGCTGCTTTGGGGCCCTCCAAGTACCCTCGATGTAGTGTCAGGTGCCTCCATAGGTGACTCCATCTCAGCTCTATGAGCTAAACAGAATTGGCAGCATGTGAGGAACCCCTTTTCACTTCACTTCCAAAAAAGAAAAACATCCTGCAGAGAAGAAGAGGGAGTTGCTGCATTGCCATTTGTTTCCTGTTTGAATTGTGGATAAAAGTACCCATGGTATCACCCAGCACCTGTCTGGTGGCCTCCTCTAGGCTTGTTTGCTGCTATCTCCAGAATGGATCTTCCACAAAGCCTCAGCGGGCAGCCAATAGGGCAGGGGTGGGAAGAGGAAGGGACTTGCTTTGCTCTGATTTGCTTTTCCATCTGCTGAAAAGCTGAGCCTTTGGCAAGGAATCTTTCTGTTCTCCGCACCCTGGGAACACGTTTGCCCAGGGTGTTGCTGCCTGACGGTGACACAGGGAAAAGCAGCGCCAAGTCCTGGGAAATGTCTGGTGGTGCGGGGCAGCTGGCAACAACCTCGAGCCCTCCTCTCCATGGACGCCTCCTGGGAGCAAGACTTGGTCAAGTGAGAATAACTGCTGCAGGATCCCTTTGCTAGTCTCTCATGGTGTCACAGAATATTCCCCTGCTGAAATTCCAGCTTCCAAACGTTTTAGAGAAAGCCAAAACCTCCCCTTGGCAAACTCTCTCTGTTCCCTTCTGCCTGTACCCACACTAACTCCTTGAGATGAATGTGTAGCCCTCATGAGTGCCCACAGCTAGATCCTCTTTCTCCAAACTGCACTGCCTCCTGTAAAGGTAATGGTGCCACTTAGGCTGCCAAACTCTTCCAGAGGCAAACACTGCTGGAAAACATTGAAAGAGGGAAATTTTCTTGAACACAGGTTAGGTCTCATTCACCTTAGAAATAAAAACTAATGCCCACTAAATACATCTACTGACAGTCTCCTCATATCTTAATGTGGGACTTTAAATTTCTAAGCTCTTGGAATGAACTTACATTATATAATATATTAGTTATGTAAATATTATTACATAGTTAAATGAGTTTCATACTTACGAATTTTTAACTTACTCAGACTGCTTCAAAAAACAGAGCTATAAAAAGAATGACTCACTTTCTTTGCTAGCACATCATATTTATTAGCTCAACAACAAAGACACAAATACAGGCAGCATACACAGAAATATCTGGCACGGATCCAAGAGAGGTCAGGTTGATACAACCATGCAGCAGATTATTCAGAGATGTAACACAAGTGCATAGCGAAGACATCATCAACCTCTTGCTAATATACTGCAATTGATTGCTTGGATCTCGTTCTTTTTTCCTGAGCTCAAGGTGAGAAACACTTTGTGGAAAATAAGGAGTCCACACAGACGTAGGTACAAAAAATACAGCACTACTAGTCAACCACATATCTGGAGGACAATACATTCCCCTAAATTTCACAACATTCATCCCTTTTACAGCTTAAAATCCTCATAGGGCTCTACTAGCCTCACACCAAGCTTCCAAATTCCTGAAATGTAAAGTAGGGCACATAGATCCAAACACTTTCTTTCGACTCCATGTGTACTGGAGAGTATTAATGACTTTGTATTAATGTGCCTAGTAATGCTAAATCTTGCTGAGGGTCTGTCAGGCCTGATCAGTGACCAGCTTCCTGCAGGCTTGGGAAGGACCGTGGGCCTCCTCTGAGGCTAGCGGACTCACAGGGAATCTTTGCATTGAGTACAGCAGTGTCTTTAATCACCAGCTTTGCTACACGGCAGAGCCTTGAAACTTGTGCTTGGCCTAACAGCAGCTCTGCATTTACTTTGAAATACCTGAAAACACACTGCTGTACAAGTCAGCAATTTCAATTTGAAGTGACCCAGAATTCAGGAAAGCCAAATAGGCCCCGCTATAAAACAAAGTATTTATAGAGCAGTGTAGGGAGTAGTAAGAGCAGCAAGAATGGGACTTCAGGTTACTCTTCCCACTAGAGCTCCTAAAAGAGATGGTGATTTAGGAAAGGGCTATGCACTGATTTGATGGCAACCACAACTCGTATTCAGTAACAGCCATAGTCCTGCCCTGAAAAGCACTGCTTAGGGACAAACACATTTGACATTTGGGGCCAGGATCATTGCTCTTTGCTCTGCAGCCAACTAACCATTGCTCCCCACAAAGCAACCAAACAGAACCGTTCAGCAGAACAGGCAGAAAAGTCTATTCAGAAATCCAAGGTTTACCTTCTTAAAGGAAATGGGACATGCAGTTTCAGTGACATTATTTCTTTAAAGGGAGGTAGTTGTTTCCTTTGAGAAAGATAATGTTCTCAGGAAAACCTCACATTCAACTTTAACTTTGGCTTCTGTTACGATATTGTCCTTATGAAAATATGTCCCAGTGTTGTAGAGTTCTCCAGAAATTCTTTCCAATATCAAAACAATCCTTTCACCACACACACATATCCCAGTACCCGTTTATCTCTGTATAACATATATCTATATCTATATCTATATCTATATATATATCTATATATATATATATATCCCTTTTCATCATATTTAATGGTTTGGTAAAGTATGCTCCGCTCACTGATAGGAGCTGGAGATCCTGATGGGATTATTTCCTTTATTGTCAGCAAGAATTAGGCTTTCTTTCAGTTAATGAGACTCACTTCAGTAGTGAGTGGCAGAGGTCTTCATACTGCTTTTTGAGCCTCAATGTGTAACATCCACTCAGTAGTTCCACAATACACACACTTCAAACAAGTGGGGAGTATTTATATAAATATAGATGTAAATATATATAACATATAATAAATTATGCAGCATCCTGTTAAATCTGTGGAATCATAATTATTAGTCGGAGAAGCAATATTTTGGATTCAATGGTCTTTCAAGAAAGAGTAGTTTTGATTCAAGACATGAAGCAATCCCAGCACCACATGTGCCAGCAGAAGCGGTGCCTCGGGACAGGGAAACGGCTGCAAACCCGGTGCCCGGCACTCGCCCTGCGCTGCGGGATCCCTTCTCCCGCTAGGCGGGCGCCTTCCGATGCTTGCGGGAGGTGTCGTGGGACACAAGGCCCCGATCTCAGCTGCTCCACGCGGTGCGCTCTGCCTTGCCACCCGTTATTCCTGTGTCTCCGTGCGGGTGGGTGGGGGAGAGCTGTAGAATACGTCCAAGAAATCATGTTTAGTGACCTTCCTTCAGCATCCAGAGGCAGTGAAATGCAGCGGCAAAGACATCTCGCTCCACGTCGCCCCTGTAAGTCAAGTCTCTCGCTCCAGCTGCAGCAGCCCCGGCGTCGTGCGCATCCCGCCGTCCGCCGTCCTCGTCTGCGGGCACAAGGAGCTCCATGGGCAGGTTGAGGAGCCTCTGGCGCAGGTTCCACTCGTCACCGATGCGGCGCAGCTGCTTCGCACACTCGGCCACCACTTCCTGATCTGCAGAGCACAGCGAGACGGGGCTCAGCACCGGGACCACCCGCGCAACCGCAGCGCTGCCCCGTGCCGTCCTGTTTTTGTTGTTGTTAACTCTACAACTTCTACAGGGACCAGTATGTTCAGGATTTTTTCTAATTTTTTTTCTAGGAGATATCTTTTCTGGTTTTACGTTTTCAGTGTGGGGCGATCATTTAATAATCTTTCTAAATATTTTAAATTATTTGTAATAAAAATAGACGTATTCGGAATTTTAATTTCCTGTTTCCCGGCATTTATCCTTGCCGCTGGTTTCAAATCTCCTGCTAAGCCCCTGGCGCCGATCGTAGCCCCGCCCTCCCGACTCCCTGCGCCGGGGCTCTGCTCCGCCCCCGCCGCCCGCCCCGCGCTCTGCCGCGCTCCCCCCGCACGGCCG
>JAWLRI010001215.1:0-13274 GCA_034781795.1 Crypturellus tataupa
GTTTCTTATAATATTATAGAGAAGAAATGGCAGCTAATTGTAGAGTTGTTATACATTGGCTCTTGAAAAGTGGCAAAACTAAAAGGATTATATTTAATTTGAAGTTATTTTTAAAACTTAAAAGAATAAATCTTTACAGCATGCCCGCTGTAAGTTTTGCAGTGAAAAGAGGTTTGTCACTTATTGTAAGATTATCAATCCTTCAGGATGAATTATAGAAAAATGAAATGTTCACTATAGTAATCTATACAGGACTCCTATTTGCTTTATGAGAAGGAAAGAAAAGTTATGATTAGTTTAGAGACTTGCTGTGCAAGTTCACCACAGACCCTTAAGATATTGGCATTCATGTGAGGTGGGTTCCAAAGACACAGGGGCATGACATGAGCTGATTGGAGGTCACCACTGCACCGGAGCTGCAGGGCTAGCAGCAGTCAGTCTCTTAGCATCCCAAGGAATAACGGAGATCCTTTTCCTTGCCAAAAGGGACAGATTTGCTGCAAGAGAGTGGGATAGAGGAGCACAGTACACATCCGGAGTGCACCAGAGCACAGAAACGGCTCACTGCTAAGCAGCTATATGCACAAGGCATGGATCAAGTGCCTCCAACACTTCTATCCAACAACCAATCTCTCACGGAGATACCCAGACTGGTAACATCTCTCATGCAATCTGTTTGTTATTGCCATTTGCTAATGCAGGTAAACATGCCCATACAAAACCAACTAATATATTTTTTCCAACACGTTTGGAAGTTATGAAGCTACGTTTACAGTTAAAAAGGTATAACAAAGGTAAAAAATGCAGAGACTTACTTTTTTGTCTTCCTTTGAGTGAATGTTGAGATTCTGATCTAATCAAATATGTGGTGAAAATCTTCTGTGTCTCCCTCTTATTCTGAAAAGAGAAAAAAATCCTGAAATTTGCTAATAATGAGGGATTAAAATGGTTAATGCAATGTACCAATGACTAACAGACACTGTAAGAAAGAATATATTGATTATATAATGCAGAAGCTCCTTGCCCACTTAAAAGAAACTGTAAATGAGTATGAAGTAGGAATGAGCCTTAATTTCCCAGTACTGTAAAATGAAATACAAAGCAAGACTCTCCATATATTGCTAATGAGCAGGCGACAGTTCATTTCAGTTACACTCTTTTCATTAAAAATGCTGCTTAAATCCTTCATAACCCACATCTCACCACTACAAGCCAAAGAGGAAGGACAAAACCTGATGACCACTTGGGGAGCACTCCAGAGTGAAACTCAGCCCAATCCCAATTTTAACTAACTCACAAAAGTCAATGGGAATAAGGCCCTAATTCTACTGCCTGTTGGAATAATATATCCAGATGCCCGTAAGCCTTCATAGTAAATGGCCTGGGAGCCAATATGCAAGTATAAAATAGAAAGGCGGGCAGAAATCTGAATAAGATGTACAAATTCTTGTACATAGACAGGGAATATGCTTTTCTGCTTCACTTTTTATGGTGAATTTCCTAACTACATCAGATTTGTGGAGCTGACTCATAATATCATGTGCTGTGGTAAGTTAGACAGAGTTAGCTTGTGCAATAAGAAAACTTACTTACTGCCAGCACATTAGATGTTGAGTTTTATTCTAGGGGGAAAGCTCTGTTTCTAGTTAGATGATAAAATTTTTTTAAATTTTCTTTAACAAGATTATATAAGGTTCTTGTTTAAAGTAAACTGTTTCTCCAGAAAAGTTCAAGATTCAGATATAATTTCATGGAAATGATTCCAAAAATGTTGAAAAACGCATTTAGTATTAGAATACACATGCCATGTGTCCTTTTATGTGCAATAGATTTTATGCACTTTACACCAAATTGTACAATTAATTTGAACACATTTGGCGGGAAATAAGTTTTTATGTGTATAGGAATTGATTAAGTAATGCAATGAATGTGGCAGCTGAGTCAGACCTCTGTAAATGAATTAGGAAGGTTCCCTTTACTTTCCAGCAGGAGAAAGCAAAGATGTTTAATATTTTATAAGCATGAGTGTTTTAAACAGTTTGGAATGGTAAAACCACTCATCAGAGGCTGTGTGAACATTGCGGCGCATCATAGCGATGGATTTGCTGTCAAAAGGGAATTGAACACAAGTTTTTCTTTGCTACCACTTGCTCTTAAGAGCGTAATGATTCATGCAACTGGCTTAACCAGATTTGTAAATCTTCATGGGTAGCAATCCTGCAATATTTATTTCAACTCCTAGCATCAATACATGAATCTCTCCTTCCTCTACGTGTATATGGGAAGGTTTACTAATTGGGTAATCCTAGCACATCTGGAGAAAAGACTCCAATTTTTTCTTTCCTGAAAACAGCTGAAAACTTCAGGGATACAAGTAACCAGTTTTCCAGTCCTAAAAGGTTCCATAATCCAGTTAATCTGGGGAGAAAGGAAGCTTTGCGAGGATTCAAACACATCAAGGTCAGCTGGAAAAATGCTAGGGTTTCAGCTGAATTCTATTTAGGATTTCATTTTCACCTCTGATTGAGCAGGTTATTCCAACTAATGGAACAAAATAAAAAGAATAACCTAGGTCCAAGAGAAGGAGAATTATCTGCTATGAAAGGAGGAGTATATTATTCAAAATTTCCTTTTATTAGGTCACTTTGTTCACTGTGAGGAAACAGAACTACTTAATAAGAAGGAACAATGGGAGATATTAAGTACAACAAAATCAATGTAGAGAGGATCAGGATATGGAGAAGTCAAGGAAGGAAATGCTGCAATCCTAAATAGACACAGAATAGGCTGCTCTCTGGATTGTTTGAGAAAACAATCAGAATGACCATCTGTACATTTCCTTGCTCAAACACAAGTAAAGCCCCTGGATTTCTAAAAAATAAAACAGAAAATTGCTTACTTAAGAGTTTTTGAGAGTTTTTTTTCAAGGAAGGAGATAGCCTTTGATTTACAATAGACTAAAAATTTTCTTAAAATTACCAGAACTTCATCATGGAACGGAAAAGGTCTATGCTCATAAGTGTTTTTAAATGGTTTATGTGTTTGTCCAAATATCTTGGAATAAAATCTAGAAATGCTGCTCAGCTTCATTCTCTACTGCCATGCAAATGCTACCAACCGTCTTTACTTGGCATTTTCCCAGCAAAAGACACATACTCCTCTGAATACATTTGACTGAAAAAAGAAGAAGCTGTAGTTCAAAGCTAATTACATCTTGCAAGATCTTCTTTTCTCAGTCATTCATTTCTGCTCACACATGCTCCTGCTTAGCAGTCCGTACTGTTCTCGGCCTTGAGCAGAACTATCCTCATCTTTTTCTGCAGTTAGCTTGTACCATAAAAATACACACAAGCAAAAAACAGCAATTAAAAACTCAAAATTTTCTTTACTGCACAAATCAATCAATAATGGCTGGCATAACTGGCAGCATAAAATATGTTCTTCATGCAGCCTTTGAAATGAAAACTACTTTCCTCAGAAACTTCCAACTTTAGTATAGTAGATTAGAGAGGCAAAACAGATTAAAGAGTGCAAAAGTCTAGTTCATATCACAGTATATGGCAGCATATTATGCTTCCACTAGACTGGTTCAGAGTGGTTTAGGTGGTTGATCTGGCAATCAGAAGCACTATAGTCCTGGAAGAAAACCATGTGCCTGTGGGTGATTTCATTTTTCCTTTTCATATAAAAAGCTGTATCAACTTATGTTTCCAGCAGACCACAGCATCTTCTGAGTCCTGAATAATACTGTACCATTAAATGTCATTCTGTGACTCCCACATCACAGTCTCTAAAGGGAGGAATCATACTTGGCTGGTAACCCTTCAAGTGCGCATCAATTTTTTGCAGTTAAGATTTGATATAGTTAAGATGCACATTGAAAATCTGCCCACAGCGGCAGGGTGTGTAATATGGGCAGATGAGAATATGTGTGTGCATACTTCATGTATATTTTCAGCTTGCTTTACTTAACCAGTTACCCAGTAGTTACTGGTCACTGAAAAGGCACCACACAGATTACTCACTTGATCTGATCACGTGAGCAATTCCAAAGTATTCCTTTTCTGTGCAACTAATTATTTAATTTTCATACTCTGAAGTTATTGCCAAGCAGACCTCCAAAGCCTCCTGTAAAATAGGTCAATGTGTTCCAATGATATTGAGTCTCAATGATATTGAGTCAGAGATAATGATGCCACAGTAATGTGGATGCTGTCCTTACAGGTTTGCATAATTTTTTCACTACTTTTACTGTCTTTTCACCTGCTTGTCAGGCCTGCATGCTGGTGGGGTGCTACATTAATAGCATTTTCCTGAAACACTTAAGTTATAATACAAGTAGGGCAGAAACACCTGGTATTGAACAGCATTTCCAAGATACACATTCCTGGGCTTTACCACTACTCATGACCAACTGAAAGAAGTACCTGATGAAGACTGGAAAAGAAGGGAAGCTGAATGTGGAATTAGAAGGTGGTAAATTGTTACAAACACCCATTGCTAGTCTTTCCAGTGTTTTAGTGGTTTTGTGGTCAAGTCCTCTGTTAAGTAAGAGAGCAGAGAGAAAGGTGGACTCATCTGCATATCAGATCAATTGAAAGAAAATTGTTTTCATTCTTACAATGAGTTTTTCTCCATAAATCTCCATTTTCTTCTAATTCCTTACGTCCACTGAGATACTGCTTTAATTATTCTGCCCTTGGCCATTACTGATCCATTAAACAGTGCCTAACCAGTTTTATAGATGATATAATATTGTGGTTTCTTAAATAGGATATATTCATTTTCAATCTGATCCAAATTGCAGTGAAGCTGACAGAAAGACTCTCCTCAGCTTCAGTGGACTTTCAGCAGGGCACCTTGCATGACAGGAACTAAAAGCTGAACTGTAAATACTAGGTCTGGTCTTCAGACTCTGTTATGGCTTCTAAGTGTTCAAAATGTTCATGTTACAAATCTTGTGAGACAGGGGAACCTATAACAGCCTTAATAGTCACCAAATCTTTAGAGAAGTAAGAAGAAACTGTAAGAAGAGAGGAATAAGAAGTGACAGTGCAGAAAGGAATACCATGCTTTTTTGTTAATTTATATAACTGATGTCTTTTAACTGCACTGAATCCCAAAAACAAATAAGAGAAGGGTAAAAAAAATGCTGCTATCAAAGCTGAATAACCTTGGTCCTTGATAAGCTAATGTCCAAATTGTCCCTACTAAAATTTATAGCCTTGCTGTATTGGTACAAGTAAGCAGCTCCTGAGTGCACAATTGAGTATCTGACTGAGCGCTTGCTATTCGCTTTTCCATCAGCACATTCCCGTCTCCAGACTGCATCGCCTTCTGACTGAAGTTGCTCTGGTGCCCTTTGCTACAAGGTGGGGTACAAATGTATGTCCACGAGAAGGTAAAAATACCACCGCGGATCATGTAGACCTCCCTGAGCTGGCTCGCCTGAGTGCAACAGCAACGTTGCCATGGCAACATGGTTCTCTCTCCAGGTTTGCCATCTGAGGACTCACCAGCATCTCAGGCAAGTTATGAAGCTCCTGCTGACCTTCAGGCTGCCACCCAGTCAGTCTCTGGGGAGTCACCTGAAAGACAGTTAAAACATATAGTGCTGTTTGGACTATAACGGTCAGATATTCCACTTAGTGCATGGAAACAGAGAAGGCAGAATCTATGCCTTTCCTTAGTGAAGCACACATGTATTTTATTGTTAGCTTTATCTCGTGAGAACTGTGTAATCCAAAATCCATTTAGTATTGCAGAGCAGCAAGACAATTTTTTCGGTGACAGTTTGAAAGCACAGTATTACCATAGCCTGTTATCCCTACTTTCTATGAAAATGATTATAGCTGATAGATCAAAATTGTTTAAATTCAGATTTCTCTCTTAACACAATAAAGCTTTGCTAATGCCTTAGAATAACTGGATCTCTGGTCAACTCCCAAATCAGGCAAGAAGTTCTCAGGCCATTTCAAGAGTATGGCCAAAGACATCTCTTTATCAGGAAGACCTCAAAGCATGATAGCAACTGCCATTCCTTACTGTGCCAGCTGCTCCCTCTCTATCTCATGTGCTTAACCATTAAGGTTCCTCTTGAAGTGACACAGCTTGGAAAAGGTCAGGGTGCCTAAGGATTATCTAAGCACTGATAATCTCAAACCATGCTGTAACGAGTTTGCTGAATTACCTTGCTATCCAACTGAAGGACACCTGGAATTTCAAACCATGTTCTAGGGTCAGGACATTTCCATCAGTTATATAAATTGCCCAGTACCACAGAGGAAAAACTCAGATAGAACAGAAACAGGAAATTTCTTGTCTCTAAAAAACCTGTTGCACTCTAGCATGGAAACCCCTTTCATAGTGCCAGAGGTTTTCCTTACTGTAAATAGCCATCACATAAACCCAAAATACAGAGTTATTTCAATTATTTGGGAGTTATGCAGGAATTATTTGATAAAATTCTGTAATGATCTTACACATACAATTATAGTAGTCCATTTCTGGCTTTAAACTTAGGAATCTATAAATCTGCCATAGGTCAGCACCAGACCAACAGGCAGGTAAGAAATTGAAGTGTGGTTCTACTCCTGTCCCACTTGAGCTCATCCCACACTGCAGCTGGGAGCTCTCCAGACCCTCCTTCTTGTGCTGTAGGCAACAACAAAGGCTATTTCAAGAGATGCAACATCAAGCCAAAGGAGTTCAGTGTTAGTTACTGAGTGATGTTTTCACCCTTCCTGTACATATGTACAGTCTGAAAAATATTATTGAAAATAGCACATTTACATGTTTTATTAGATTTACTGGGCCCCCTGAAGTATTTGAATGACAAATTTAGGACTTTGTACTTCTGAAACTGATGGGCTGCTTCTTCACTGGAATTATAAGTCCAATGGAGACTATGCACAGACTAACAGGTATGTTATCCTTAATGTCTAATTACTTTATTATGGGATTTCAGTCCATTATTTCTACAAAATGTCTTATGTAGTCATAATGTAGACATAATGAGAGCTTACCACTATTTCTAGGGGCTAAGAAAAATAATTTCAACTCGTCTATACTTGCAGAAAATATGATGCTCTTAAATGTGAATGCTTTATGATCTAATTCAATTGCATTTAAGATGCATCTTTCCCCTACAACTAACTTGATCCTACTGTCCTTAACAATACATACTAACAAAGAAATCAAAGCTACAGTCTTCACTATTATGTTGTCTTTTATGAAGCTGCTTTTTCTTTTTGGCAGTCCCACATCACCTTACGAAGTCAGGAGTATAAATTCCTGAAAAACTATGAACTGTGCATGAAAAAAAAATGAACGAAATAGAGTTACTAATAAGGAGGTGTCAGTTGCAAATAGGGATTTCAAGGGCTTGAATTTGGTGTTCAACTTTGGTCTCATCTCTACTCAGAAATGAATCATACAGCCTCAGAAATGCCTATAGATTCTGAAAGCATTTTGAGATCTATATTGTTGCTTAATGATTTTGCCAGGCATTTTCACGTTGTCTAGGGATTTTTTTCCTTGTGCTTTAATACTACAAGTAATAGCAACATTAATAGTAGCTTAATATGTTATAAATCTCAAATTGTAAAAACATTCTCAGTCATCAATCAGGCAGGCTTTAAGCACATGTCATACACGATTGAAGCTCTCAAACAGGTATATGTCTTTGCTTCTTTGTTTGGCTTTTGCACATCAGAAAACGCAAAAGAGAATTTGTGGAGAGAGAGCTGAATATGAAATGTCAGGTTTTTTGCAAGGCATGAATCTGACTCTATTAAAACTTTTGATGATATACAATAGTCTAGAGCTTACTAGAGAAATCAAGAAGCTAAACGTATTTTCATAATTGTATTTCGTCTCACTGCCAGTTCTGGAAAAGGTGAGAATGGCACAAAGTAGGAAGCTATATGAAGGTTCATATGATACTTTTATCTGTAATTAACTTAAAATATACAGATTGAGCCAGGAATACATAATTTAAAACCAATGATGGATTCTTTTACTGAAGCAAAAAATAATTTATTGGCTTCCCAAATGTGTCAGAAATGCATCTTGTGCATCTGCAGCAGAAAAAAAAAAAAAGAGGGAGAGCCAACTAAAGGAAAAAAAAAAACTCCTCGAACAGGAACAAATCTCAGAATAAATCTCTAGAAGAGAACAAATCTGGAGCAGCTTCGGGACTGCTCTAACTCATGTCACCTGAAAGAGTCCGCCTGATGGGCTCGGTATTGGTTCAGGCCTGCAGATCCCGAAGCATGACCCAGCCCACAAGCGAGGGAATGGCACTGGCCTGTGCTGAGCTGCTCTCGCCAGCTTTATGCCGCTTTAAATCTACCCCCTGCACCCGCTTCAGGAAAACCCGAAGCCAACGTCAGCCCTGAGTCGCCTCTCTGCGCGGCTTTAGGCGCTCGAGGCGAAGCAGGAGGCGAGCTGTCCCACACAGCCGCTGTCAGGCTGCTCCGCGCTGCCCCGCTCGTGCACGTCCCACGTCCCTCGGGCCGCCACGGGGACCGCCGGGAGCACTACCGCCACCGGCGTGGCCTTCCTCCGCCCCGGATTTATCACAGTGATTAGTCCTGAAAACAAAATGGGCTTGACAGATTGACACCCTCATTTTGCTCTAATATGTCTCTCTATTAACTGTGAAAAACAGTCGGAAGATTTTAAAAATTAAGCACTCTTTATAACTAGAATATTAAATGAGTCTAATCATACTTTTTAGATATGATTATTTTCCCTAATACCTCTTTTTTCCCCTAGGAATGCTAATTTTCAGATTTAAAATGATTCTGGACCAGACCCAAATTATTTAGAGTATTTGCTATTGCAGTCACGTGCTATTTCCTTCCTCAGATGTTATAGCTTGCTATTGTTTTCATGTATTGTTTCTTAAAAGATGCTCTCTCCCAGACTACATTTCAGTGCTGGGTACAAGCTGTGCTGACTTACCTCCAACACTGAGGTCAGGTTTAGGTCAATGCAAATGTAATGATCTAAGCTGGACTCAGCCCAACTCTACAGTAATTTCTCTTCCTACCTCTGTTCTGGAAAAATATAGGCTGAAAAATATCTCCCTCCACACTTCTTCCTCAAGTCCTTTGTTGAGGCTGACAAGATATTGCTATTTCTGACTGAACTGTTTGTGAAGTGATAGTTGGTTTTAAAGTACTGTTTAAGAGAGAAAAAAAAAAAACAAAACACAAAAAACAATGACAAACACTTTCAGTCTCATCACTTTTAACTATTGGTGCTAGGTATTTTGGGCTTATGGGCTTTCCTAGAATTCTTTGTCGATCCCAGAGCTCCCATTGGCCTGGGCAAGAAGTCTGGATGCTAAATTGCCATTGCAAGGATGGTGCCAGACTCAGACTCTGAGTGGCGTCAATTTGGGTGTACTCTTGTATATGTGAGAGTGTAATGACAGATCCCTCTGACATTCAGGGTATTTTGACTGATTAGTGAGTACTTCCCAGGCTCTGATCCAGGGGTAGTTTGCTAAGTTTTTGTATCCTTTAAACAAAACAAACATGCAAATAATATGCAAACACATAAGCAGCAAAGCTTAATAGCAGATGATATAACTAAAAATGCCCAACTTGCCTCTTCATTGAGTAACATTGCAACAGCCTGGGCAAGGGGCATCACTACTTGTCACCGCCGGCACAGCAAGGGGCATCTGGAGGAACTGCAATAAACTCAGTCTCTTCTATTTTTATTCACAGTATTTGTGGTTATTTTGCGTGAATTTTAATTCCTACAGGGTACTTAAGAGTGTCCAGTAAACATTCAAATTTCTAGTGTAAATGTTGGGGATTATTAAAGAACTTATTATACAAGAAATATTTAATGAATGCCAACTCTCTTTTTCTGCTAATAGTTTAATGTGACATCCTTCACTAATTATCCCTTTAATGTGACAGATGAATGGCAAATGGATCTTTCTGCATATTCTGAGGTCCCTGAATAGTATTGGTTAGTTGTAGTCAGCAGCTAAGTCTCATGGCATAGTTTGTGCTCCTTAGTAGATAAATTTTTTTTCTACATAAGTAATTTTATGTACAATTTTGATGCTCAGATTCAACAATCATATTCATTTGACTGTAAATATCTTTTTTTGAATAAATTTGATTGGTATACAGCATATATATTCAAAGGTTGAAATCCATAGTAAAAGTACTACTGCTATCACTTATTTGTAGTATTCACACAAGCAAAGCACACTTTTGGGCAGTCTTCCCCAAAGCTAGAGTCCTTCACAATTCAGAATGTTATTCATCCATGAGAGCTGCATGATCCAGATACATTCATATTCATTTCGGTAAATTTTTTAATACCACTTCTACCTTTCCAATGACAAGCCTTTTCAAGTCTTGTTTAAAAGAATACACGTTACAGTATATGGCAAATATTGTATTTTAGCTGAGGGCAAGAGAATGGCTCCATCCCAGTCTAGTAAGGCCCTACACAGCTGCTGGTTTTATTAGTGTACTAAATTTACAATTGATTCATAGAAGTTCAGGTTGCCTATTGCACAGATAACAATAATATTTACCAAACTCTCCTTCATCGCTTTCCAACTGAATTAAAATTCTTATTTTAAAGTTTCATGCTACTTGATCCATAGTAACTGATTTAGAGTAAGGTTTCTATTAGAGAAAAATTTAAACATGATGTTTGGTTTAATGTAAAGCTAAATTATGCTTTAACTGCATTACTATATATGGAAAAAGCACACATTACCTCTGGCTGTAACAATTCCTGCCAGATTATTTTTCTTTACATTTCCTGTCAGTCCTGCCTACAATTGTGTCCAATATGAATATGAAGTAGATGGTTACATAGATAGAGGGATAGATAGCAGGATTTTTGTGAATGATATTTGGACTGTAGCTTTATGAGGAAGAAAAGAGGACTTGTGCAAGTTAAAAATTGATCCTTCCATCTAGAATCTCTTGGGGGGATTTTGGAGGGAAGTGGTGGTGTACATATTTATGTGCATGTATAAATAAAAGACTATGTATAATACAGCAAGTACAAAAAAAAGGCTAAAGACCTTGAAATGGCAAAGTAATAGAGAACAGTCAGAAAAGGGGAGGAGGAGGGGAAAAAGAAGACAACTTTTAAGGCTCCTTGGGAAGTTTGTGTTCTGTTTAGTGTTTTCGATAGGAGGGTGCTGCAGAGGTGAGCCCAACAGGGAGCAGCCCAGCCTGAGGTTGGTTTGACCATGATAAACTAGGGGTGAGATGACCGCAGTGGGAATTACCCAGTGACAGCTATGTAAGATGCTAAACTGGGAATGATTGTGCCTTATTTTTCACAACCTGTCTGTCCTTTGCAAATACAAAGCATAAAACAGAAGTACTGAAAAAGAAACATTTTCCATGGAAGAGGTATCATTTTTTTAATGTAATGAGATTTGTAATTGTAAAAAAAGTCATTGAAAAACAGGATAGGATGTATTTCAGCAAATCCATTTTTCCCCTTGTTTTGGGAAAAAAATAATGCACTTTTGACAGAGATTTTAAAAACAAGGATCTTTTTCCAAAATGGTCTCCAAACATTTTTCACTACAAATTTTGTATATCCTCTATATATCTTTGATAAAAAGATGTATAAAAAGATAGTATTGTACCTTAAAGATAATGTACAATCTTTGAGAAAAATACTACTTTTGTTAGGGGAAGTGTAGCAAATAGAAAAGTGAGTAAAATTAACCCTGTGAAAGGAAATCAATCACAGGTTTGTGAAATTATTTGCTACGTATTTCTCATGTGTCTGATTTTAAAACAGATAATATCTTAATCTTCAAATAAAATCTTCTAATCTTTGGTGTGTGTAGGGGGAAACCATTAACTAGGACCTTGAAAAATTCAGAAAGTTTTAATTGACATCTTAATCCGTGCATTTCAGATATCTCTATAAATCTTGGTGAAAAAGTTATGCATGACCTTAACAATCATATTATTTTACTTTGCTGATGACCTTACTTAAATGAAACAAGTCTAACCACTAATTCTGATCAAACTCATTCGAAACCATTCTAGATTCCCATCTGCAAATGCAGTTAGTGGGTTGCTGGCAAACCTTAGCAATCTACATTATGAAAAAATGTTTGAGGTGTTATTTATTTTGTACAGTGAACAAATTGACAGTTTTGGCTGTTCAGGTAACTACAAATTAAGATTCCTTTACCAAGGAGAGAGAAAAAAAACAGAATATGTAGAAATAAAGTGGCAATTCTATCTTTTAGTGACAACATGCAATATATTGCTTTGGCTCAACCTAAAGAATTATCAGATACAGTAAATTCTTTCAGTTAATTTGCAAGTTACTCTTAACAGAAAAAATACAGTCAGAAAATATGATGAATATATTTTTTTTTCAAATTTGATGTTATACTGTCACAGACATTAAGTCAACAAGGAAGAATGCATTTGGCTATTTATAGCTTCCCATGACTACAAGAAAGGATTTTATCAAGCCAGAGCTTTTGGTTTTGGTGGTGATACCTAAGTGCTCCAGTTTATTCGCTTTGCAGAAGTGAGTATCAGTACTGAACAAAGCAATAGGTAGTGACTGGGGCTGGATCCTGAAGATGTGGAATGCTAACTAACTTCAAGCAGATCCAAAAACAAACATAACAGGCCCTTTATTTAAGGGTATCATATCCACAGCGTTGAAAATTACTGGGTCTCGAATCAAGCTAAGACTGAACTGCTAAATATTTTTTCATAAACCCTCTGTGAAGTGTCTCATCCATCCATCTATGTATATCTATCTATATGAAACTGACAGCTTACTTTTCAAATTAGAGCCTAACACTTTCCAAATCGCTATTGAAGAGAAAAACATGTCATGTGATCCTTTCTGGAATAGCCAGAGTAACTTGTGAAACCATCAGATTCTGCAGTGATTTGATGATTAGCAACTTTGCTGTCCCCCATTATCTGGGCTGGAGAAATTCATTAGGCTTTTGGGGTAATAAATAATAGGTTTTACTTGAGACTTCCGACAAATCACAATAAAAAAAGACAATTACATCTCTAGTTCCACATTTGTTTACTGGGCCAGATCGTAACATTTTAGCATTTCAGAAAGGTAAAGTGAAAAAAAGAATTAGTCTTTCCTGGATATACAGACAAAGAGCGAAAAATGACTCTATTGCTAAATTCTCACTTATCATTTGACCGCAGAGCAACATGGTCTGAAATGGAAAACATGATACAGCTACTAAAACGCATAAAGAAAAGAGCATA
>JAWLRI010001216.1:0-13242 GCA_034781795.1 Crypturellus tataupa
CGACTCCACCACCTCGCCTTCCCAGCCTGTCCTTCCTAAAGAGCACATAGCCTTCCATGACACTGCTCCAGTCGTGCAAGCTATCCCACCACGTCTCTGTGACCAGTCCCAAGCTGGAAGTTATATGTGAAGGCACGGAGTCCGACCCGGGATCACTAAAGCCAAAATCAAGATTAAAATTGTCACGATCAGAATTAACAGGATAACAAATCCCGTTTTTCCCAGTCCTTCGCCCAGTTACTACCGCGCCTGGATGTAATAAAAGGGGAGTCGTCATTCCCCAGGCCGCAGCACCTTTTATATTGTACCCGAAAAGGCCACACGAAATTGGGAACACTGCAGGGAGAAGGTTCCAGCGCGAGAGAGCCCTGGGTCTGTCAGGTAAAGTTCCCAGTTCTTCCTCGCCGGACCACTGCTCCCATCCTCGAGGTAACACTTGTTCCCGTAACAAAAGGAACAGTTCGGGCACCCACTGGGCTTTCCTAAGGACTGAGATAAATGTCATGTCCGGTTTGAGGGAAAATAATTAATCACTTGAGGTAGGTCTCCTTGTCTGTACGGTGTTAAAATAGCAGGGCTAGACCTGCAGGGTCCTCACTAGATGATCCCGGATCCCTGGAGGGTTTGTCCTTTGGGAGAGCTGGCTTCGTCCAGCGCGCTGGGACCCAAAGCAGTCCCGCTGGAGAGGACACACAAACGTAGCCCCTCCCAAAGAACAAAACCTCGGCAGGCCCATGCCACTGCCCTGTACGGGGATCTCTGTAGGTGACTAGAATTGATTCATGTGCGCGGATTTCAAAAATCCCGCGCCCATGAATCAATGCTGGCGGCTCCTTACAGTCTGTGAAAGTGCACAGGTGATTTATTACAAACAAAGCTTTCGTCAGCCGTTCCTGAATGTCTGGTATGTTACTGAATTTTGTCAAATATGACTTCAAGGTCCGATGAACCCTCTCGATGATGGTCTGTCCAGTAGGAGAGTAGGGGATCCCAGTTACATGACTAATCCCCCACTGGAGGAACCAATGCTGGAGCCCCTTACTTACGTAAGCCGGACCATTATCTGTCTTTATCTTAGTCGGCACACCCATAACTGCCACACACATCGAGAGATGCCTTAAGTGACAGCTGGGCAGACCGAGTACGATAAGGACCTTTGCCCAGTAACATCTCGGCATTCACCCCGTCCATTGCGTCACTGGGAGACCTGAGAGCAGCTACAACCCTATCACACTCCTGCTCCCACAGCCTCTCCCAATGCAGCACCTGAGCGGGTGAACAAATCAATTTAGCTAGTCTCCTACAGTCATCCGGAGACAAGAGAGCCGAACCGAACAGGTATTCAAGCATCTGCTTCGCCGCCTCACTGCGAAGCCCATGCCTGGATACTGTTTCCCTCAATTGATTAATTACTTTCCAGTCAAGAGGCTGGTAGTAGGCTACCAGCTGGCCATCTGGGCCCGTAGTCTGGAGCACTGGAAGGGCATACTGTCCTTCCAGTGCTTCAGCAGGACCCAGGTCTCCTCTGGCCAGCGCGCCTGCCACCAGCTCATCCCATCCTGACTTATTTGGATCATGCACACCCGTGCCATCGGTATTGCCCACTATCATTACAATTCGCTTGTGGGCCACCTTATCCCTTAGGGACCCATTCCCCTCTAACGGGGGCGGCGCGTCCCACCTCCTGCTCCCATCACCGTCGCGCAGGACGGGTGCCGGTGCAAACGGCGATGAGTGCACATCCGGATTCCCCCGTCGGCCGATGTCGGTGGCCTTTGCGGGGGATGGTGGGTCCTCCAGTGGGAACACCTCAAGCTCGGGAGGCGGTGCGGTGGGTGGCTCTTTGGGCGGAACTTCCGGGGCCGGTATCGGTCCCGTGGAGCGACTTCCGGGTCCTCGCGCGGCGCTGGTTGATTCCGTGGCGCAGGTCCCGGTGCATTGACACGCGGCTGCTGACTTCCGGCTCCGCGACGCCGATGCTCCTGCGCCGCGCGCGCCACACGGTCACGTGCCTGTTGTCGCTCCAGGGCCGTCATAACGGCCCGGAACGTTCCCGCCCTCTGGCGCGCCCGCTGACCACCCCCATTATGCAAATTGAGGTATTCCCCCAGGGAAGCCCATCCCTCCGGGGACAAGATGGCTCCCGTGTCCGGGAATTGCCCTGCCGCCGCAGCCCATTCGAGCAGGGCCCGAACTCTCTTCTTGTCGACGGCAGGCGCTTTCTCTTTGAGGAAAGCGATGATCAGGTCCCCGGCTGCATCTCTCTCCACACTGGAGAATGCAACCCGATTAAGTACAGGGCATAGATGTAACAATCTTAATAAGCATAACCTTATACATCTATAAAACTAGATATAGGCTAATTTAGGAATTAATTACAAGAATAAATACCCCCCACCTCTGGATTCCAGCACCTTCTCCCCAGAGGCCTCCAGCACGTAGCTGGGTCCTCTGAGGTGTTGTGGGCATGCGCAGCGGGCCGGGGTCATCCAGGGGGCATCCCGGATACCTGGGACCCCCCTGTACAAATCCCCACTGCGCATGCCCCATATCCAAGGTCATCTGGGGGACACCATTGGCCCCTATGGGGCCCCCCAAGATTCCTTTTATCCTCCAACATCTCCCCTCTTTTTCTTTAAAAAAGGGAAGAGGGTTCAGGTAAGGAGGGAAGGGAACACAGTTAGGGGAATAACATAACATAACATAAGAGTAACAGTTTCTTCCAGGACGCAAGTCCTGAAGGTGCAAAACGCGTTACAGTTTCACTTTCCGAAGAAGTTACATAAGCGTAATGGTTACATTAACTCCTGTCCCCTCCACAGGAGGCACAAGCTTATTGGTTACAAAACTCTTCCTGGGGAACTTCCCCAGGAGGCAACTCTTACAACGAATATTTACATTCTTAAAACAGAAGGAAGTATACTTTTAAACAGTTACAAAACATAAAACTATATACAATATTTACACAAGTGTCTGTTGTCTGCATGGACGAGAGGAAGATTCAGAAGGTCGATTCCTTTCGGTTCCTAACTCAAACGCCGAAACGACCATCTGAGAAGGACCCTTTCTTATAACTCTACATATGCAGGGCAACAGACACAGAGCCACAATCAGGATACCGAGCACTATGAATCCTATCTTAAACCAATCTTTTAGCCAGTTTGGTATTCCAAATCGAGAAAGGAGGGCATTTAGCGAGCTATCATCTTGGGTGATTTTGTTAAATCCCTCCTTCAGCTGATCTAGCTGTTGGAATAAGGAGGACTCATGATTTGTGATATTTAAACAGCAAAGCCCTTCAAACTCATGGCAGCTCTTCCCATGAGCTAAGAGCAAATAATCAATGGCCACTCTATTTTGGAGAATTGCCCTCCGCAAGCCCTTTTCATCAGAAATTATATCATAAAGCATATTGGAGGTGATGCTAAGTTCGCGTCTAGCCCAGCATGCAAGCTGAGCTATTTCGCGGTGGGCTTGCATAATCCCGATTTGGGGGATAACAGATAACAAGAGGGAAGTCATAGTGCTCGGAAGTCGAACGTCCGGGTCACAGTCGGGAGACAGGACAATATGGTGTGCGTCCCGTCTCTTCCGAGACCGTAGTTCCTCTTTTCTGCCAGTCCTATCATTCAAGTGTTCGATAGATGGAGCGAACACCACGAGCTTTCCAAAATAGCAGGGTCCCCCAATAATCCCTGCAGGGATCCCCTGCCAAGCTCTATTGCCACAGATCAAAAATAAACCTTTTGGGATTACCCATGGTCTTTTAGGTGAGGGGGCCATGGGTATAATAATCTGTCTGGATCCGTTGATACGGGGTACACTTTTAAGTTCAATTCCCATGCAGTATCCCTCAGCGGATCCTTTATAGGCCTGTTGTTTCCAATTAACCCATGCATAGTTTTCAAACTCCCCCCACAAATCCATGTTCTCAACCCAGCCGGATAGGGTCCTCGACTGAAAGCCCGTATGGCACTTGCCAAGATGAATCGAGTCCCAGCACTCCCACGTATCATGCGCAAAGAAAAAGCAGGACGAGTTTCCTGCTGCGGAACCTTTGATGATTAGTTCCTGGGGAGGTTGGGACAAGGGCCGTGTTAAAAGCTGCAAAAACATGACCGCTTGAATTCCGGCCAATACAGGGCATCTAAACAGTGGGGTGGAATCCACATATCTCCTCCTCGGATGGAACCCCACTTTCACCTCGGATGTCATGGGCTCAGCTCTCAGGGTAACTCCTGGGGCCGGCACCGGGGTACAGGCCCTCTCAAATTGCTTAGGTGAAAAGGTGGCGCACAGCTCCGTCAACCAGTCCTCCGTGCGCCAATATGGGGCGGCAATCAGACACGTACGGAGGGGGTCCGTGACTGATTGCATCCCCAGGCACACCGAAGACTGGTTAAGGGAACGCGCCAAATTTACCCAGATGTTCTGGGATTGACTATTAGAGTCCCCTTTCGAGCCATAAACACCCCAGGCAGAAAAGATAACAAAATAAATCAACAGGGCAGCCAGGTGCAGAGATGTCCTCGGCCCGTTGGGGTTGGCCGAGAGAATCCCGACGCTGATGGCACGCTACCCCTTGTACTGCCTGCAAAGAAAGGTGCAGCTGACAGTTAATTCCGGCTGCTTTAGGGCAACCCCTAGGACTGGCAGACTTGTCTTGTCCGGTTGGTTGGAAGCTATCTAATTCCCCGAGGTTCTATTCCTCGTCCCGCACGGGTGTTAAAATAGCAGAGCTAGGTCCGCGGAATCCTCACTAGATGGTCCCGGATCTCCAGAGGTGTTATTCTTTGGGAAGGCTGGCTTCGTCCCAAAGCGGTCCTGCTGGAGAAGCCACACAAATGTAACCTCTGCCAAAGAACAAGACCTCAGCGGGCCCATGCCACTGCCCTGTGCGAGGATCCCTGTAGGAGACTAGTATTGATTCATGTGCGCGGACCTCCGAAATTCCGCGCCCATGAATCAACGCTGACGGCTCATTACATCCCGTGAAAATACACAGATGATTGATAACAAACAGAGCTTTTGCCAGCCGTTCGTGAATGTCCAAGATGCCGCTGAACTTAGCCAAATATGACTTTAGGGTCCGGTGAACCCTCTTGACAATGGCCTGTCCAGTAGGAGAGTAGGGGATCCCTGTTACGTGACTAATACCCCACCGGAGGAACCACTGCCGGAGCCCCTTACTTACGTAGGCCGGACCATTGTCCGTCTTTATCTTGACCGGGACACCCATAACCGCCACGCACGCCGAGAGATGCCTCTTAACATGGATGACCTTTTCACCAGCCTGGGCGGTGGCCCACACGAACTTTGAGAACGTGTCAACCATGACATGGACGTACTTCAATCTCCCAAAAGGCCCAAAATGGGTCACGTCCATTTGCCACAACTGGCACGATCCCAACCCTCGCGGGTTCACCCCCAATCCCAAGCCCAGACCCTGCCCAGAACACTCGGGGCAGGACCTCACGATACCTTGAGCCTCGGAAAAGGTCAAACCGAATTGCCTCACCAGCCCCTTAGCATTTTGATGAAAATTCTGGTGAGCAATTCTGGCTGCTTCAAATTTATTTTCGGGGCATCGCCGCTCTACCCCGACAGATACTAGAGCGTGGGCCTTTTGATTCCCCAGGCCAAGCCCCTTGTCCAATTGATGACTCCTGATGTGGATGATGCAGTAGGGAGAAGACCGCTGCCGGATGGCCTGTTGCAGCTGCCTAAATAACTGCACCAGACGCATCCTGCCCGCCGAGCGGATAGCTGCGTCCTCAATCCTTTCCACTACACCAACCACATACAGCGAGTCCGAAACGATGTTCAGTCTGCTAGACATCCAATTATTAAATGCCCAACAAACTGCCATCAGCTCGAGGATCTGCAACGAGTCCCCTACAGATCCCTCGAGAATTTCGTGATGCCAATTACTGTCCCGCAGCCATACGACCGAGGCCTTCCCTGTACGTCCTCCTGCATCCGTAAAAACGGTCACCGCTTCTGCCAAAGGCGTCTTGGACCTCAACGGGATCCCTGCCCATTTCTGAGTCTTAATTATGTTGCCAAGCTTCCCTGAAGGAAACTTGGTTGTCAGAGTCCCTGACCAATTCAGAACGCTACTTTGTAGCGATGGTGAATTAGCCAGAGCCCACTCCAACTCAGTGGGTGCTATTGGCAAATGAATACTTTCAGGTTCTCTGCCGTTTATGGCCACCGTACGCAATCTGGCCTGCTTGATTACATCTGCTATGGCCTCGAGTGTCGTCTCGATACTCCTTTTAGGATTTATTGTGCCAAACACCCATTCTAGTAAATAAAATTTCTCTTCCCGTTCTCCTTGCTCATACCGCCACTGAGCAATAACCGCATTCACATACAGTTCCGAAAGGAGAACGAATATTGAAAACAGCACGCGCTCCATAGCCCTGTGAGTCCAGGAGCTATTGATCTTTCCTGCGATTGCCTGGAGAATTTGCAGTTGCTCTGATGTTACTGAAATCGGTTGAGCGGGGACTGTTCCCTTAAGTAAGGGCAACAGCGGAGCGATTTCCTCGTTCCGGAGGCCCACTACAGGCCTCACCCACTGTAAATCCCCCAGCAAGCACTGCGCATCATGCAGTGTGTCCAATTTAGCCGAAATAGTTAGTTTTTGAGGCCGAATTACAGAATCCGAGATGAGCCATCCTAGGTACTTCCAGGGGTGACTCATCTGGATCTTATCCTTTGCAATCGGAAGGCCGAAATAATCCAGGGTGTCGACTATTTGGCCAATCTGAGCAGGCTCAAAGGGCTGCTTTTGGCAGAAAAGGATATCATCCATATAGTGATAAATAAGACACTCAGGCCAAGCAGACCTAAGAGGAGCCAGAGCGGTGGCGACATATAACTGGCAAAGAGTTGGGCTATTTTTCATCCCCTGGGGTAAAACCACCCACTCATATCTGTGGGCCGGTTCTGCGTGATTCACGGAGGGCAATGTAAATGCAAACCTCTGGGTGTCAGCCGGATGCAATTTAATATTATAGAAGCAATCCTTCAGATCTATTACTAACAACGGCCAATCTTCCGGAAACAAAGCCGGATTAGGCGTTCCAGGCTGCACGACACCCATCGCCTGCATCTGATCATTGACCCTTCGCAAATCATGCAGAAGGCGCCACTTGCCCGATTTTTTGGGCAGGACAAAAATCGGAGTGTTCCAGGGGCTAACTGATTCTTTCAAGTGACCTAAACTCAGTTGTTCCTTCACCAACTGGTGGGCTCCGGAAAGCCGCTCCTTTGTCAGTGGCCACTGGTCCACCCAGACCGGCTCGTCCGTCAGCCAGACGAGACGTCTGGGGGGAGACGGTTGTCCAATGGTCGCCGAGAAAAACCTGGCATCCCTGAGGAAAGCGTAACACCCATCTGGACCAAGGCGTTCCTTCTCAACAACCCTGCCACACCTGGCGGTAAAGGGCAGATGTACGCGTGAACAGTGGCGACGGACTCATCCGTAATGATCTGCACAGGTGAACTGAGACCTGCGCAGCGGCTTGGCCGCTGATGCCTGAGATGTCTCCGGCGGCAGCCCTCAGGGGCCAATTTTCGGGCCACACCCTCTGCGAGACCATGGTGACGTCCGCACCAGTGTCCACGAGTCGCCTGGTCATAAATTGCTCCCCTCTCTGGGCCACAGTGACCCTCAAGAAGGGGCGTGCCCTGAGGTTGAAGGAGAAGCATGCCATCAGACTCGATGAGCCAAAGGCCTGATCGCCTCGGACACGATCCTCAGGCTTTCCGAGACCCATCGATCTGACCAAGTTGGTTAAAGGGACAATCCAAGCTAGGCGACTCCCTGCGGGTACCACAATTGGTGGATGGAGGGTGTACGTAACAATCGACACCTCCCCCGAGGAGTCCGCATCAATAATCCCCAGGACCACGATAATCCCCTCCAGCCCAGCCGAGGATCGACCCAAAATTAGTGCCCCTAAGCCGTCCTCGGGCTTCCTCCAGCCAGTGGGCACCGCTACCGGTCGGGAATCAACCAGCGTGACATCTACTGATGTCGCCAGGTCGATTCCGAGGCCTCCCGCTGTGGCAGGAGAGCCCCATCCTGGCTGACAGGGGTCATTTTTGTCCTGGCGCGACCCCCCGTCGCGCTGGTCACCCCGTTTCCTGACCTGAAGTATTCAAGGGGTGGATGCGGGCTACGCTGACCTTTGTCGCGTAACCTAGAGCGGTGAGGGCAATCCTTCTTAAAGTGGCCCATTCGTCCACACCCAAAACATTTGCCGGGGAAAGGCTCCTGTGGACACCCTGCCACCCGAGAAGGACCGGCACAAACTGCCTCGGCCAAATTATTCAGAGCAGCCGCCAGAGGTCCATCCCTTTCTGCGATGGCCTCGGCCAACATCACCTGCTGCTTTATTAACTCTGTTAACCTGCTCCAACATCTCCCCTATTGAAGCATCAGGAGGCAATGTAGCTATAATTGCCTTGGTCCGGGAGTTGGCATTTTCCAAGATCAAGTTACGTAAAAAGGTATCCCGCATCTCTCGTGGAACGTTCTGGTCGCTCTCCAGGGCGTCGGTCAACTTATTCACAAAATCCTCAATAGTCTCCCGATCACCCTGGCGAATAGCCAACCATCCCGGTCCCTTCCGTTCCACTGGAACGCGGAGCAACGCCTTAAGGGCAGCCTCCACGGTGGCAATTAAACATTCCGCGGGAAGTGACAGCTGAGCGGACCGATCGCGATAAGGACCTTTTCCCAACAGCATTGTGGCACTCACCCCGCTCAGTGGATCACCTGGGGCCTGGGGAGCATCCATAATTTGCTCAACCTCCTGCTCCCAGAGCCTCTCCCACTGAAGCACCTGAGCGGGCGAACATATCCATTTTACTAACCTCCTACAGTTGTCGGGGGATAGAATACTGGCACCAAACAGAAACTCAAGCATCTGCCTCGCAGCTTCGCTGCGGAGCCCATGCTTAAGCACTGTCTCCCTCAGGTTATTAACCAGCTTCCAGTCAAGCGGCTGGTATATGGCCGTTCGCTGGCCATCTGGTCCCACCGTTTGAAACACTGGAAGGGCGAGCTGCCCTTCCAGGGCCTCTGCGGGGGCCAGGTCCCCACTGGCCAGCGCGCCGACCACCAGCTCCTTCCATCTTTGATAGTTATAATCCTGCACACCCGTGCCAATAATTCTTTCCTCCTTAACACTTCCCGTTAGAGGAATACTATTCCCCATACCACCCTGCCGCGAGCCCGCCTGCCGGGCCCCTTCCCAGCCGCTGGCCCCCCAAGGCTCCGACCCTCACTATACTAACTTAAAACAATAACCCCCCAAAATCCCTGGTTGGGGTTCCCCCGGGTCCCAGCCCCAAAGGAAGCCCGACACAATAGACGCAAAATAAAATGGCAAATAAAATAAATTGGGGGTAGGGATTTCAGGGTCCGACGTGTTCTTTTTTCTTCCCGGGTCCCACCTCGCACCCGGGGCCCACAAGCTTTATTCGCCTCCCCCTGCCCGGGGCCCTAAAGCGGTGCTCACCACCTCCTGTGTTCGGGAGCGGAGAATCACAGAGGGTGGCGCCTCGGTTTGCAGCAAGCCGCCAGCAGCCAATGGACGATCGGGCTTCGGCGCGTCGGCAGTTCGCCCTTAAAGCCGCTCGATACGAGCACCAGGGAACTGCCACCTCGGGGAAGCAGTAGGCCCTGAACTCCGACCTGTCCTTATGCTAAGTTAAAGAAAGCAGGCGCAGGCCGAAGTTCAGGTGGGAAAAAGCCCCAAGTTTATTAAAAACACCAACATTTATAACTTTCCATAGGGGTGGACCAAGGGAGGAACGAGGGTCAGGATTGGTTGGGGGAGTTGGGGGATTGGCTGGAACCCCGTTACTGGGCGGGGTGCCAGGAGCGGCAGACCGCTCCTGGCCCCCACCTTTGGGTTCCAGCACCTTCTCCCCGGAGGCCTCCAGCACGTAGCTGGGTCCTCCGGGGTGTTGTGGGCATGCGCAGCAGGCAGGGGTCGCCCAGGGGGCATCTCAGGCGTCTGGGACTCCCCTGTACAAATCCCCACTGGGCATGCCCACAACCAGGGTCACTTGGGGGACACCATTGGCCCCTATGGGCCCCCAAGATCCCCTTTTTGTCCCCCAACACCACCCACATTCAATCCAACCGCCACAAGGGGTGGCGGTGCGTCCCACTCCGCGCCGGCGCACGCTGATGTTATCGGCGCCGTCGGTCGCAGCGGTACTGGTGGAAGAGTCCCTGCTGCGGCCTTCATGGGGGGAGCGGGGTTTTCCTGGGTGAATATATCGGGGCACGGCACAGCGGGCGGCTCCAGAGGCGGAGCCTCCACGGCCGGCTTCGGGATCTCTGGGGTGGCCTGTGGGTCGCCGCGCGGCACTGATGGTAATTGCGGCGCAGGTGGGGCCACATCGGCGTGCGGGTCGGAATATCCCGCTTCCCGACGCCGATGATCCTGCGCCGCGCGCGCCACGCGGTCGATCGCCTGCTGCCGCGACAGAGCCGTCAATACGGCTTGGTAGGCCGCCGCTCGGTGCCGAGCCCGCCAGCCTTCCCCATTATTTCCCCGAATATATTCGCCCAGGGATGCCCACCCCGCAGGGGACAGTATCGCCTCCATTTCAGGGAAGTGCCCAGCCGCCTCCGCCCATACGAGAAGCTCCCGTCCATCCCCTCTCTTGACAGCCGGGGCCTTCTGGTGGAGGAAGGCCATAATAATCTCTTTCGCTGCCTCTTTCTCCTCGCTGAGGGAAGACGGGTGATTAGAACTAAACTAATCAATAATACCCCTTAACATCCATGAAACTGAATGGGGTTAATATAAAACCTTTCCCCCACCATGGGATCCCATAAAATAAAAATAACTCATTACGCATAGACCCTCCCTACTTTCCACCGTGCCCCACCCCCAGGGGTCCGTCGGAGGTGCGTCCCCGCATGCACCGGCCACGGTGATGGCGACCAGCGACGCGCCGCCTGTCCCGCGCCACCAACGCTTTCCCGGCGCGGACTGCTGGGCATGGCCACAGCCTAACATGAAGTACCCCGCTACCGCCTCAGCACGGCGT
Organism: Crypturellus tataupa; assembly: GCA_034781795.1. Lineage (NCBI taxonomy): Eukaryota > Metazoa > Chordata > Aves > Tinamiformes > Tinamidae > Crypturellus > Crypturellus tataupa. Next base: position 11,086 of record JAWLRI010001216.1, read on the forward strand.
TATAGGGGTCCCCATAAGCGGGAAGCCTAGGCTCCCATAGGGAGTAAGGGGAAATAATAAAGTACATGCACAGCATGTGTATTGGGATTCCCGCCCCATAGGGGCTAACACCTGCGGCCTGCTAAGGGGCTCCTGGCCGCCCCTACGGGAGCAGATACTGCCCCGTGGCCTCTGCGCTGGACTCAGGACCGTTCTGAGGCCCAGACCCGGTCCCTGCCTGCCCCCCAGTTGGCGCTGTGCCCGGCCGGGCAGGCTACGGCGTAGACAGGGCCGCGACGTACTAACGCCGCTAACCCACCTCTGGCCCCTGACCCTAAGGGCCCCGCCGCCAGTTCCCCCCTAATCCTTTTACTAAAAAGGTAGGTACTGGGGATCTTCCCAGCTGTGCGGCCCACCAACCTGAATCATCCGGGACGGGAGTAGCAGACGCCCATCTTCGAAGGTGCCAAGCCGAAAATGCGACCGCAAACTCCCTGGGAGGTGTGGTGCTGTGGGAGGAATACCACCCCCAGCCCTGCAACCCAAAGGGTGATCACGTCAGGGGTCACCAACTGTAAATTAAAACTAAACTCCCCCGGCCTACCCGCGGCCTCCCGCGCCAGGCCGGGTTAACTAAAATGTGGGGTGAACTTAACCCGCCCCCGGCCTAACTCCGAGGAGGGCGGTCCGGGCCCTGGGCAAACTCCGAAGGGGCCCGTGAAACCAAAGATAAAGGATAAATAATAATATTAACAGAAAAAATATAACCCCGCCGGGATCCTTATCGGGACTTCCCCAGCACCACCCCCGGAAAAATCCCGACGAGCTTACGACGGTAAAGCAAAATAAATTAAAATAATAAACCTTATGAATCCCGGCGGTCCGGCGCGATCTTTATCACCCTGGGTTCCACCTCCCTCCCGGGGCCCACAAGCTTTATTCAACTTCCTCCACCCTGGGCCCAAAGTACGAAGCTCACCGCTCCGAAGACCTGTGGGGATAGTGGCTCTCCAGTGCGGTGCTCGGGTTGGTGGTCTGCCGCTAGGTGGGACCAGCGCTTCAGGTCGCCCTCTTAACTAGCTCTATGAGAGCCCAGAGAACTCCCTTGCCTGGCGTTGTAGCAGGCCCTGGGCCTAGACCCCCCTGCTAAGAACCACAAGGAGTCGGGCCTAGGTCCGGTGGCAAAAAGCCCCCCGTTTATTCAAAACAGGGATATATATAACATAACAAGTGGGTGGAACATGGGAGGAGTGAGGGACAGGATTGGTTGGGGGTGTTGGGGGATTGGCTGGAACCCCGTTACTGGGCAAGGGGTCAGGAGCGGCAGACCGCTCCTGGCCCCCACCTCTGGGTTCCAGCACCTTCTCCCCAGAGGCCTCCAGCACGTAGCTGGGTCCTCCGGGGTGTTGTGGGCATGCGCAGCGGGCCAGGGTCGTCCAGGGGGCATCCCGGATACCTGGGACTCCCCTGTACAAATCCCCACTGCGCATGCCCCATATCCAAGGTCATCTGGGGGACACCATTGGCCCCTATGGGGCCCCCCAGATTCCTTTTATCTTCCAACAGGCCCGCATACCAGACTCGATTGGCGACCCTCTTACATGCCGCCAACCCAGACCCAGTCTTAAACTGCAACAGCCGAAGAAGCCGGGCATGCCCTACCCCTGAGCCCGCTTCACCAACCCGCACTGCAAGCGACCCCCTATTCCCCCTATAGGGAATGGGCTTATGCGGGCGCTTGACTGCCCACTTGGCTAACCTGAGATCGCTGGTTTTCGACCCACACAGGCCGATCTCGTGGCGCAGCCTTTCTGCGGGGTCACACTCCCAGGAAGAAAAACGAAGGTGGGTAAATGGGAGGAAACTCGGGCCTAGGGCTTTACTGGGAAGTCCCAAAACAAAAAGGGGTATCACGTCGGGGTCACCAAATGTAAAAAATAAAAAAAAAACAAAAAAGCAAACCCCCTCTAAAACCCGACGCCAATATCACCGGAAAATAAACCTTGCAAAGATAAATAAAACAAATAAATAAAACCCATGGGGTTACCGACATAGCAATGTTCTTTATACCCCCTTGTTAAGGGCCCTCCCAGGGCCCAGACTTTATTTCCTCCCGCTCCCAGAGGGTTGAGGCCCCCTCTCACCACTCCCAAGGATCCTGCGGAGCTCAGGTTCAGG
>JAWLRI010001217.1:0-13053 GCA_034781795.1 Crypturellus tataupa
CCCCCACACACACACACACACACACACAAAGATTAATCAATTCATTTCTATGCTACCTGTGACTAAAATAGGCTAGGTAAGTTCATCCTTCTAGCCTGGTTTCCTTAAGAAAGGTGACTGCTGTAATCATACTTGATGGGCAAGTAAAGCATTAACAATATGACATGAAATCAAGAGAGAGGTGTTTATAGATGAAACAAACTGAAAAAGCCTGAGAGGACATACAGGAGAGAAGGATTTAGTGAAAGAAAGCACTATGCAAGGACGACCTATAGATTTGGCTATGGCAAGGAAAGTTATTACTGCGTGCCAATTGAGGCTGCAGAAGAACCACCCTGAACAACAGCCTTCCCTCCACATTAATAGGGGCAAAACAACTGTGGCAAACAGATCATGTAGTACCCCTAAGACCTTCACATGAGAGGAAGTGCTTATTAGTAGGAGTAGCAGTCATTCCCTGATTAATCAGTCACAGCCACCCAAACTGCTAATGGAGATACTACTGTAAAAGATGTTACAAGAAAGTTAATTTTGATTTTGCTAGGCTTATGAATCATGCCTATGCACCTGGGAAGCTACTGATAATAGCAGCGCAAAATTAGTGCATGATGAATGCTGGCTTTTTTGTTTGTTTCGTCTTTCTCCTTTTTTTCCCCCTTCTTGCCAAATGGGGTAACCTGTTTGGCCGCATCCCACCAAGACAAGTTTTGTTTTCTCTTGCAGCGACCCTCAAGATGCTAGACGAAAGCGCTATGTCTGTGCTGCTGGACTGCAGATCCACTGTAGATTATGCAGATCTTGTATGTACACCAGCCCTTGTTCTTTTTATTATTGTGCTCGTATTTTTCATAGGAATTAGAGTGTGTAAACCCAAATTGTGGTTCAAAAGTAATGGCCTGTGCTGCCATATCACCTCGCCTTATCGGCACACTATGTTTAGTAGCTCTCTGTTCTTATCTTCTGCACCACTTTAATACCACTACTTTTAGCCGATATCTCTATTCCTTACACCCATTGGAAGTTGCTAGCAATCTTGCAAGGCAGTTACCCACACAGCCCTGGATTATCTAGAACCTTACAAATCAATTGCTGTGCTTTGACTATCCACAAGCTGCGGGTAGGGGTATTATCTTTGAGGGAATTCCTTTTAATCTGACAGAATACCTCAAGATCACTAATTTAAAAGATAATTATGCACTTGAAGTTGAGCATGCAGAATCGCCAGTTATTGGTACTGTGCTCGCACATCGCTACGATTATGATTTGAATGCCACCTGGTACTTCCAGATACCAGATAATCCAACAAATACCTGCCAAACTAAAGAATCTTCCTCTGTAAATTGTATACAGTCTCTCTCCAAACTACACACGCAGTCTCTTTGGCACAGTTGTTCTCCATTTGATGAGAATATTAGATGGCAACTAAACAATGAGTGCAAACACAAACTCACTTGGCACTGTGATACCCTGATTTGCTGGGACACTGACTCCCTATTTAAGAGATCCATTGACCAACATCGTACTTGCCAAGCAGTCATGGAATGATTTTCCCCCATAAGTCTGGGTGGTCCCAGCCTTGAGCCAACTCCTCCAGGACACATGCATCCGTAGTGGGTATTTATCTTTAGACCCCTTCTCACATACACTTATCGTCAATATTAGCAACCCTCCAACTAACCTAACTAATTATGGCATAGCCCAAACTGGTAAATCCTGTCACAGTGATTTATACCCAGCTCCATACCACACTTTGTAGTTTTGCTCTGGTAATATGATGCATTTGCACTTATTGCCCTTGGAACACCAAGGACTGCGCTGTACCTCCGCTGTCCCGACTATGTATCCTACAAAATATGGCAGCTACACTTTTCACTGAACTAACCATCGCTCTCATTGTGAGGCAAATGCTTTCCACTGCCTGTAGTGGAAGCTTATCTTGCCTGGCCTAAATTATTTATCTTGCACAAAATCCAGATTGAGGCATTAATGTATCAGGTCTCCACCATAGCCACTTGGACTATGTCTGGCTTTGAAGCATCAGATCGACAACTACAACATACTGCAAAGCTGATGCTACAGAATATGTTGGTACTGGACATACTGTTATTAAAGGAACAAGGCACGTGTGGAATCCTTAATAAGATGCTGGGAGAATGTTGCATCACTGTAGAAAATGCCTCTTCCACAATTCAGGATGCCTAGAAAGCATTAAACCAATCATCACAAGAGCTTGAAAAGGTGAAGACTTTAACAATCCCTTTTGACTTCTCCATGATTGACTGAAAGCCAGTGTCTTGGGTCACCTCTGTGCTAAAGCAACTAGGACTGACTAGATGGGTGTTACAGTTACTAACCTGGTTATTCCTCATCAACCTTATTTTATGCATTGCATTCTCATGTTTAAATAATCCCAAATACCTTGTCTGTTAAGATAAGCTCTCTCCAGGTGTCTTGCCAACCTTTGCAACAAACAGACTGAGATCAGGCCTGTGAGTATCCATAGGGGCACAGTGATGGAGATGTGTGGCTGTGACTATGGTCATGGAGTGGAGTTAAGGGTGAGTAAAGAGTTAACAACTGAAATTGCCAAATTGCACCAACTCTGTTGATGTGGCAGAACAGTGGGGAAACTTTAGGTACTGTCCCCAGCAAGGTAGGAAAGCAGGAAGTCTTGCAGAGGCGGGGTAGTCTCACTTCACTAAAATTTGCAAACAATCCCCAACTGGCTAAAGAACTAATACACTGGCACAACACTCGATAAGGGACCAAAATGCATCTTGCTGGCAGTCCAAAGAGCAGATACTCTTATTGATCTCGCCTGAAGATTCTGGAAGGATCCCCTCATAAGGATGACCATAGCACAGTCACGTACATCTCCCCTAAGGGTATAAAGGACAGGGTCTAGCACTGTCAAGTTAAGCAGGGATTGGAAACAACACCTGACCAACTGCTCCGACTGGACCATAAAGATCTCTCCCCTTCCCTTACATGGGAGCTGGGCTAGGGTAACTCCTTATAAGGGTGAGAGACCCCTGCACATTCAGGGAGAAGTAACACTATAGCATTTTATACATTTTATATATATATATATATACACACATACATAAACATACACACACACACACACACACACACCCCTGGGGCAAGCAGCATACTCCATTTAGTTGTGCTAATTGCTATTTACTAATTGCTAAGCCCATTCCTATAAGTTGCATCAGTTCATGGTGGATGTTGTTACCACAAAGATCTTGCGGTGGTGAATAAAGATTAACTGAAGCCCAGTGGTTGTTGCCCCTCGGGATTATTTTACTGTCTCCTTTAGTGAGCTAGCAGGACAATGCTCTCTCTAATCCATCAGTCAGTGCTGGCACAGGCTCCCTTACATTTCCTTCTTCCCCAACAGCAGCCCTGGAAGCTTCTGCAAATTTTCACAGAAGTGTCATCTAAGGGTCAAACACAGAAGAATGTTCCTAACCAGCATCCCAGCATCAGGAGACTGTGCAACTTATATTCATGCCTTATTGAACAGCAAAGTGTACATGGAAATGCCTTGAGGTATGGTACAGGTATTACACAGGAAACTGCATTTAGACCTTCTAACACTTTGCTAGTTCTTCCATGAAACATTTCCAGGAATTAGTGGATATGATAACATAGACAAATATGCCCAGGAATAAAGAGCAAGAAACAGCCAAACAAAATGAAATACTAAAACTAGAAACACTAGCAGTTAAGTAGGTATTTGGTGATCTGTAGGTTTTGAAAGGATTTCTACTACATAAGAGCAAGCTTTAGACATCCATAGCCAAGAAGTCATGAGAATAAGATTGATGTTAAAAAAAAAAAAAAAAAAAAAAAAAAAAAAAAAAAAAAAAACCACATTTAAAGGAAACATTTTTTCCATGCTCCATCTTTCCTGAAAGCTGCCCATTAAACAATAAAAGAATAATCAAAGTTTAAAAAGCATTTGAAGAAATAATAAAAAGCAATTAGTTTGCCTGACTATTTAACTAGAACTAAAGGTATGTATTTTTTTTTTCCTACCAAAGTCACCAAAAAAAATTTACTATAAGTTAAAACAGATTAATGCAGAGGCATCTATTATTAAAACAAATTTGTCTATTTCCATATTCAGTCTCTTAGGCATCTCACACATTATGCAAAAGAAAAAAATCACTTTTCTTCCAGATAACTTTATACTTTTATTTAATTCCACATCATAAAAAGACTTAAGAACTTAAGATATTTTCTCCTTAAAAACTATAAAAGCTGTGATTTATTATTTAAGAACTATTTTTAACACCTTTATACATTATGTTCTATCCCCTCAGATTTCCAATTCACAGGAAAAAAAAGTTACTGTATAGACACAGTAATTTCACAGGTTCTGTAGCTTTATTTATCAAAAAAAAAAAAACCTCAAAAATATATATATTTCACTGGCATCTTTTCCTTCAGCAACCTGGGATTAGTGGGAAAGAGATCCATTTCAGGAAGTTAATTCTAAGCACCCTATATTATTGAAGGGTAGGTTTTGTCTCAAACATTTGCAAAGTATGCATCTTATTCTTTAATCTTATCCACATGTGATAAATCATCATAAAATGTGAGATTTTTCCAAATGCTTTCCAGCCCAAGAATGCAGTGAATGGTTTTGACTAGTGCTGCCTAGAAAAAATTCATTTCTTAAATGTTGCTGCTTATAATTTAATAAATTAAGGAAGAAAATTCTCCCCAGATATTTAAAAAAAAAAAAAAAAAAAAAAAAAAAAAAATCTGAAATTTCAAGGTATATAGAACTGAACTCTTATTTTATAGGCATACTAAGGAGGTATTTTTTTTCAAATACTTCTAAATCTTGCTGAAATCAAAGGATTATTTCAAACATTCTGATCACTGATATCACCTCCCCCACATCTCACTTGTTTAAAATTTTGTTAGCCTTAAGAATACAGTGGAAAATTCATAGCCAACAGGAATGTAGAATTCTACCCTGAAAAAGGGGTAGCTTCCAGAAGTGACATACAATATATGTAATTGCAAAGGATTCTCAAGAGTAGCATTGCATTCACAAGCATCAATTTCACTTAGTGAATCACAGGTAGAAAAAACAGAATAAACAGTGCAAGATAAATAGACCCTCAAATTCCTCAACTGGCACATCTTGTGTTAGTCTGGCAGAGCCCAATAGCTATCTGAGCATCCATATAGTGAGAACATGTATATACACGCACCTCAGTTATTTACTTACCAACACACACACAAAAAAAAAGCAAAAACCCCCCAAAATAAAACACACACACACAAAAGATGAAAGCTAGCACAGAGAGTTATAGTTAATCTTATAATAGCAGTTAAGATTAGGCAGTATGTACTTCAACACCTGTATGTACTGAAGACCTATATAGGCTTCATCATCTTTCTCTCCATTCTTTCCACCAATCTTCAAATCATCTTTTTATCTATCTAAATGCACAGACATCCACTTTAAGTTACCTTTGTTTTCAACTGCTGTTCAGATAAACCCTTAGAGAGGGCATATCTGTCTTTCTTGCTCTGCAGAATCTTTCACATGGATAAAAACAGTATTTTCAACCCATTTAAACACATAATTATAAAGAATGTCTGAAAACATCATAAGAGAACCGATATTTCCTTTCAGAGTTATAATGTCCCAGGTTGCACCAGTCCAGCTTTTCTATTTGGTCTTCAATGGGGCAAGCAAGAGCTCCAAGAACAAGCTGTCTAAAGATACCTAGCATGTAAAAATTAGAAATTGCATGTCTGATCCATCAAGAGAGATAGGAATAGCCTCTTAAATTTCCTGAGTATAAAGGTAGGCAGAAATCTCAACATAACCTATGAAAAGCTCCATTTATTAACTCACAGATAGCTCTATTTTTCTTTCAATTAGTACAAGAAATCACTGCACAGAAATATCTAATGTGCGATTATGTCAATGAGATCCTACACTCTGAGTCTATAGAGCAAGGAGATCAATGCTTCACAAGCTTTTAGATCTAGATATTTATTTCCTAGCATTAAGGTCAGAAAATAAGAATAAAGGATTAAGGATAAGTCTTTAAACTTTTGATCAAATTTAAGTGCCTTAACTGTTAATAAATTAAACAGCACAGCATCTATATCTTCACATCAACTTCACAAAAGAAGAAAGCACTACAATTACCAGATATTAAAAACAAGAGTTAAGCACTCACCGGATTTGGTCATTAGCCTACACCAAGCACCACACAGAATGGATTTGTACTAGATGCCTCTACTACTTAACAAGGAGATAAGCCCTCAGGTTCTCAAGTGCAGACTTGACATTATGCCTCATTATCTTCAACACATTTTGCAGCAGCTAAGTATAACTGCTAAATAATTAAGAGCAACAAATTTGAAACTGACATTATTGAATAAAAAAAAAATACAACTCAGCTTCATCACTTGGGTCATATGCAAAGCATTTTTGAATATTTAAAGTGATTAAAAACAGTGATTGCACAATCTTTTAAGAGAGTAAGAGTAATTAAGAGAGAGTCAACAAGAACCCCAAAACACACAGTTTTGTTCAAAGTTGTCCAGTAAAGAAGCTCACAATATATACATTAGAACAAAAGGTAGTTTTCCCTTCGCCTTTTTACTCTAAGTTTTTTTTAATGTTACTATGAAACCTATAAAACACATCCCAAGATCAAGCTATTACCAAACTGCAATATGAACTGCCATAACCTACACTTTTGAAACTCCATCATGATTACAAAACTGTATGTTTTTTACTTACCTTTTGTATTTTGCAGTAATAAAAAATAAATAAGAATTAAAATATAAAATCATCCTTTCAAAGAACATACAGAGTAACAAAGCAAAGCAGCAACATACAGTACAGGGCATCCTGAAAATAGTATAGTTGACTCTTGACCAAAAACTACATTTAACAGTATAATTCAAAAATCCAAACCCATAAATATCTATTTTAATTTCTATCTCTTTGCATACACACATTCCTTGATAATTTTAGAAGGGAAGACCTTTTAAAAAGATTATTTTAAAGTCCTCCTATTTTTCTGTGTAAAGGTGTTTTATTCTACAGAAGTTTGAAGTTTCTGGGAAATTTTTCTGTTGCTCTAGAGTATGTAGTTAGATCACTAGATCATTGCAAACTTAAAAAACAAACATACACACACTCCACAAACACACACACAAGAATCCTTAGTGCTTTCCACACCATACAGTACTATTAAATAAGAATTAAATATTGAAAGTCTTACACTCATTACATTTAATTCACTTTAATCACATGCTGCTTTGAATACAAAAATGAGTAATTTTTCTTAAGTTCTTTAGCGCTCTGCTCTTCTGACAGTCCACAATATTTTAAATATGTGAATGACAGTCTTGAAGACAGAATAAGCCTTAATGCACACACAATAAACACATCAATTATTATTGCATACATAGTTCACATTCTAAATCCATAAGGGCATGCAGCCTTCCTTAAGTGTTCATCACACATCTTGGAATGCAATCAAGTGTTTCCATCAAGGCTGTCAGGTTACATCCCTGCCACTGGCAGAACCTAGTTTGCCTGGCTCTACCCACATACATTACACACCAGTTTTCTTCCCAGACTGGCTAGGTCTCTTGACCTGCCAAAAACATTTGTTGTCAAACCATAGGTGCCCAAGCTACCAGGTACTCCAGAAGTTCAAGCAAAGTAAGTCTTTCATTTCTTTCTGAGCTTGATTTAAGACCTTGTTTCCCAGACACCGCCTACACAAAAACTGTGTATTGGGCCTTTCCAGACTTCAGCTTCCAACCCTTTAAGACTCTTCTAGCCATTTTACAGTGACCAGCCCAATCACTCTCCCAATTTTTCTGTGTGTCAATTCTTCATACCAATACTCTCTTGGGGATCACTGCAGCAATTTTTCCCAGACCCACAGCTTCTTTGCATATCTAGTTGAAACACATGCTCCTCTGTGGTGTCTAGTTTCTCACTGAAGGTTACTCATCACAAAGAACTATTAGTCAACCCTTCTGAAAAAAAATCTCTGCATTTCAGGCAGTGCCCAAACCATGCAAGAAAAGCATAAAGCACAAAATATGTATTTCTGGTCTTCAGTAGCATAACACGTCACACTCCCTAGTTGTGGTTATAATTCTACCCAGCCATACACTGCTAGATAAAAAGAATAGATAAGGGGGAAGGGAGAGAGCTTCACTGCCAAACCCCAGGGGAGTCTTTGCTAAGAACATGTGAAAAACAATTGCCCTGTGCTTGTTTGTCCAGAGTTGAAGAGGCTTTCATAAGTAAAAAGAAGCTATGTCTGTTCTGTATCAAAGATACATACAAGTGAGTTTCATCGTTCTGCTTTAAAAAGATGAGGTATTGGATCCAGAAGGCTATAGTTTTATTACAGGCAATAGTTTGGTCCATCCTACCCAAACATTGACTGCCTCTCCACTGGTAAAAACTTAATTCTCTTTCTTAGAGTCAGATGGTGGGGGTAAGAAAAGGAATCAGAATAAATTAACACTGAATAAGTATACTCTAGTATCACGTGATTGAGTGGGGCATGCTGTAGCACTGACCTAGCAAAAGAGTGGACAGTATTTGGGCCTCCATGCAGCTAGCATTATCCACAATCCTGAAGGGCTGCCATACAGCTAACACTACCTCACACTGCTTATCATTCAGTCTCATGGCCGGAAAGTTGTTATCGTGTCTGACTATTGAACTAACACAGTAATGGAATTACTTGCTTGCCAACCAAAGCTAGTTCAGTCTTATTGGCGAGACTTGAATAGCGAGGTTTATTGAAACAACAGAATTATCCAAAATAGTTGAGTTCTTTGGATACCAAGGATAGGGATCGTCTGCACAAGTCAGATGTTAGTAAAGGGCATATACAAATACATACACAAGAACAGGATAACTACTAAATACAATATTAATAAAGAATATGCATAGCTATATATTCAAGAATAGTTTTCTCTCTCGCCCAACCCAGCATCCCAAGGGATTAGGGAAGGGAGAAATATCCAGTGGACTGGTCTGGGAGAGGTTCTCTGGAGAGACCTCTCCAAGAGGCCTTCCCTCCTCCTTTTGCTTTTGTTAAGGAGTTTTTATACTATTGTCTACTAGGTTGGGATTTTTAGTGACTATTGCCATCTTTGTCTTTAATTCCCAATTCTTAAAGTTCTTCCCTCTTTGCTTCCAGCAGAGGCTGGAAACAGGTAAGGTCTGGGAGAGGTTAGTGTGAAGTGAAGACTTTGCACTACCCTCCCTTACGTGCTTTGAGAGGCAACGCATGGGTGCACTCATCTTCTGCAGGCCAGGCCCAGTTGCATCATTGTTACAGCTCCCAGGAAAGAGGCTAATGTGAAACTGTCTTTCCACACCACTCTCCCCTATTGCAGTCTTGAGGGGCAATGGATTAGATCACTAGGCTTGTATCTTCAGCAGGTCAGGCTCAGTTGCATCATTGTTCTTCTGACTGAAAGTGTGAACCAAACCTTGCTCTCAATACCATTTTTAGCAAGGGACTAAATTGTCACCCCACATCTAGTCACAATAAAATGGACAACTTCACTAAAAATTATCAGTCAGAAACAGAAACATTAACATTTTGCAAACTGATGCCTGACACCAATACAAAGATCCAAAACCTCTATCCAAAGCATAGAGAAGTTCCATTCTCCCTACAGACCTGATTATATATAGTTACTGATTTTAATTGACTACTCATGTCCATAAGCAGTTTTTACCCTGCCCTTGTACAATTAGAAAAAAAACATACAAACAAACAAAAACCCAACACACACACCCCACAGCACTCTGGGAAATGACTTCTTGCTTTTTACTTGTATCTTGAGTAACCAGTCAGTGAAGTGAATTAGACATACCTATTTTCTTCACCTCCAGTCATTATAGCTTAGATTCAAAGTAGTTTTTAATGTAAAAACATTCAAGTAACTGTTTACATTGGGAAAGTAAATCACTTGAGCAAAAGCATTGGCTTGTACTTTTTTTTGCAGCAAAGTGCTCTCTTACCAAGGGTACTAACCAATGGGATCTGGTATTTTTCCATTTAAAAAAGCAGAATATTCACCCTCTATGATGTTAATACAAATCTCAACCTAAAGAGACTATCAACCTTAAATGGTGAATAGCATTAACTTTCAAAGATATAAAATGTAGTAACAGCCAGGCACCAAAACCAAAATTTAGCACTAGCTTAGGAGCTCTAACTACAGCTGACTATGCTAGGTTTTTTGGATAAGTTTAGAGGGTCAGTGAAAAACAATTCTTAAAAGGCATTACTTTAAGACAAGTAGTTAAGCTCTAGAGAAAAGAATTCACATATCTGTAATAGTAATCATTTATGTGTGTCTAACACTGGAATCAGCAAGGACAATGAGAAGAACTTTTTTTTTAATTAAAATTGCTTATTACACTTTTTTCCCCCCTCCCTCAGCATTGTAACATTACATATTTCTCAACACTAACATTTCCTCTATTTATACATGTCTTCCAGACTTTTGGTGGAAAACAAACAACCCATCTTAGATGAGTAAAAAGTGGGGAGGGGAGAGATCAAGTGGTGAAACTGATGGCTCTTCTCAGAAGACCATAGAGGAGAAATGCACAAAGAATTGGCTCTGAAACTAATAAATATCTGCATATTCATGAAAATTATGAGAAGCAGAAGATCTTAAAGAAATATTTAAGACAAAGATGACAAAGAATCATTTCAAGTTTTTTGGTGAAAAGTTTAGTGGATCATAGGAAAAGGCATTTTCTGAGAATATCTGCATGAGTTTAAAAACATCTTTAGCTTAGAAATTAGAAAAATAGCTTAAGCCATAGAATTTTTAGCTGAACTGTCAAAAACAACTTGGGGTTCACTAATTCACACTATATTTGGTGTTCATGTCCCTTGCTAGAGTTTCCCGCCCCCCCCCCAAAAAAAAAAAAAAAAAAAAAAACAAAAAAAAAACACCATACCTGGTATCTTTGGAAAACACCACTCCCTCTGTGAACTGGGTCACTATTTGATAGCATTTACCAACACCTAGATGCGAGAGAGTTCAGTACAGAAACAGGATAATTTTGGAATTGTACTTCAGAAGATTATAAAACTAGAGGACTGACTATGTTTGGCCTTGAATAACCCGAGAAAAGCAACAACAGCTGCCTCAAATATTTCCTCTTGTCCTATAGTAGGAGAGAAGTAGAAAAAATAGTGGCAAGAAGCAGCCAAGACTAAAAATGAAGACCACCTTGGAATCACTTTTGTTCCCTACCATACCTCACCTCTCCTACAGAAAAGGCTCTTAAAATTTGATAATAGAAGCAAGATTGCTAACAGGAATTTAAATTATTTATTGTGCATGAAACAAACGGAAAAAAAAATGGTTTATTCTTCAGGATAGGACTTCGGAGTGAGAACTTTTATCAGAAAGAGGTATAGGTCTTAAAGATTGCTGCAGAAAGTTTTAGGTCTAACCAGAACTAGATTTACTAGCACAAATACTTTGTTATGTCTTACACTTTCAGCACAACTGAAAACCAGGATGTCTATTCATAGCAAAGAGTCTCCTTCCCCCCCACTTTTCCTCCTTCAGTTAAGTTGTATACAGTTTGGGAAGAGAAGGGGGAAAACATTACCTGGAATGAATCCATATAAATTCTGTTCTTCAATTAAGATCTATACTAAAAAGTTATCCATAATGCAACATGCTTCTTCCCACTTCCCCTATGTTTGAGGTAAATTATTGCTGTGAAAGAAAAACAAAAAATATGCTTTCTATTCATTATTACTACAGCAACATTCCCTAGTCATATGAAATAACCTAAGTTTGTCTTACTCTTCTCTCTATGCATGCCCACACAGGTATAACTAAGGGTAGAAATGAATCCTGAAGCACTTCAAAATGATCATTTAGGATAGCACATGAACCAGAAGAGAGTTTTCTTGTCCTCACCGCCTTGGGAATGGTACCTAATGGGAAAGTATGCTATTACCGACAAAACAGGAGAGCAGAATAGCAAAGATGTAACATGCAGCTTCTGATACCAGAAATAGGAGAGGCACCCTCCTCAGACAGCAGACCAAGAGTACTTTCCATGCTAGTCCACTTCCAGATTAGCCTCTTCCTTACAGCAGCACACAGCCCACTATAGCATCAGGACCAGTCTTTGGGAATACTCCCCTATCTACAAGATGTCAAACATGAGTACCCAATGCTCTCCAGTTTCCAAATATGTCAAAACATCTGCAGATTCCCTAACTGCAAAAGCATTGGAGAGCCACATTTTTAAAGTCTTTGTAACACATGAGAAAAAAAGTCTGTTGTTTTTCTGAAGATACTTCTGTCAGTATATACTCTGACTAATCAAATCTCTCATCACTGCAGTTCCATCAGTGGCGAGTCAACCATTATCACATTTTTGCATCTTCTGAGAAATACAGGTCTTAAAAAGGTACACACTCAGAGGGAACTGTCTTCTTAATAGACGGTTCCCAATGATACAGAGTTACTTCAACAAGGTTGGGAACTCAGGATTAAAGACTACCTGTGAATCATTAGAAAGACACTGGAAGAAGACAGACAGAAGATCCAATGACTTTAAATGAAGCAACAGTTTTTACAGGAGCACTCTAACACTAAAGCATTTCTGAAATTGTCAATACAAACAGTCTTAAGAAACTTCAGCAGACAGGCTTAAACGGACTCTGACACCTAGTCAAACAAATAAAAAGCTCCAGAAGCAAGTATTAAGAATAGCCTGGTTAATACATTCTGTTTAAGTATTTACTAGAACATCAAAATCCACACAACAACTCTTGAAAGCAAGACACACAAATACTGATGAGAGTCTATGCAGACCTTAAATAATAGATATCAGAATCCCCCCTCCAAAAAGACACACACACACACCTATAACACATCTAAAACATCATGCAGTAATTGCAGATATTAGAATGTGATTAGTTAACACACACACACAAGGGGGGGGGGGGGGGGAAGAGCGCCGCACAC
>JAWLRI010001219.1:0-13015 GCA_034781795.1 Crypturellus tataupa
CTGGCGGTCACTGACCTACTGGGGACCTGCCTGGTGAGTCCGGTCACTATTGCCACTTACCTGCAGAATCGCTGGCCGGGAGGACCTGCGCTGTGTGAGTACAGCTCCTTCATCCTCCTCTTCTTCGGACTGTCTGGCCTCAGCATTATCTGTGCCATGTCTATAGAGAGGTACCTGGCCATCAACCATGCCTATTTCTACAACCACTACGTAGATAAGAAGCTGGCAGGGCTCACACTCTTCGCTATCTACGCTTCCAACGTGCTGTTCTGTGCCCTCCCCAGCATGGGGCTCAGCAAGTCTACCTTGCAGTACCCCGACACTTGGTGTTTCATAGACTGGCGAGCCAAGGAGGCCACTCACGCAGCGTACTCCTACATGTACGCCGGCTTCAGCTCCTTCCTGATCATGGTCACCGTCATCTGCAACATCCTGGTGTGCGTGGCCCTCATCCGCATGCACCGCCAGTTCATGCGGCGCACGTCCTTGGGCACAGACACCACCTCCAGCCGCTTATCTGACTTTCGCAGACGCCGGAGCTTCCGTCGCATGGCTGGAGCGGAGATCCAGATGGTTATTCTGCTCATTGCCACTTCCCTGGTGGTGCTCATCTGCTCCATTCCTCTGGTGGTGAGTAATGTTGTGCAACCCTTCTCCATCACCCACATTGCTGAGTCTCTCTCTTCTGCTCGTCACATTTAGCCAGTGCTGCTGTCAGAATAACTTCACTACCTACCTCGTGATATAAGTTTATATTAATTTACATTTACAAGAGGAAAAGGAGCACACATTCAAACCTTTAGGCTGATTGCTAAAAAATCAGTGCCAGCAAACTTTTAAATATTTTTTTCTCTGTTTAAGTGGAATGCACACGCAGAAGGCATAGTCAGAGCTCAAGGCACTCCAAAGTTCACCTGTAAAATTAATTTGTGATGAGTGAGTCTTGGGGCTAACCTGCATTTCTGCATAGTACCATGTTTTTTAAAGATGTGCATGCTGTCACTGAAGGGCTCACGATTCATTACCACAAGGAAGGAGGAGAGATCTGTGCATGTGGTATCACCAAAAAACGTAGTGTTTTGCATCCTGACATGAAACAGAGCTTCCCAGCCTCAGCTATTTGCTGTCTTTGGGGTCAATCCCGCCACAACCTCCCAGAGAGAGAGGGATCAGTGAAACCACTTGTTAGTATAATTTTCAGTTAAGAGAGAGTTCAAGAATCTGGCCCACATAAGCCTCAAGATCGCACCAAACTGTCAGACAACATCACCACTAATTGCTTGCTAATTTCCTGAAATCAGCTGATACTGTAATTGTCATTGAACTGAACGTGTGGGATCCACATTCTTATATTCCTCCACTTTATCCTCAAGGAAGGGGAGAAAAGGGAAGAAAAACAACAGAGCTCTGGGCTCGGTTCCTGCTTGCCACCCACCATTATAAAGCTTAGCGAACGCCTCTCCTCTTCTGGCATGGAGACGTTAAACAAACATTTGGCTTGCTGTACTCGCCACCTTCCAAAACACGACTCAGGAGCCAAGCAGTAGTTGTTAAACAAAAAGTGGTTAATTATGAGGGGAATTATCACAGGTAGGAACACTCCCGCGGTAGCCCTGCATAGAGGGCTTACGCGGTGTGGGAAATAACTTGGCCAACTAGTGTCAAGAAAAAAAACACCATGTAAAATGCAATACGGAGGTTTAGAAAAATCAGTCTGAAGATGTTTGTGAGGTCAGTGAGTCCACCCCCAGCTCCAAAGGCGGCTCTAGATGTCAGGGACAGGCCAGTTTAGCCACATTACTGGCATATAGAGCAGGCAGTGAAGTGTGGCTGCGCCGCAGTGGGTTCTCCAGCTGCCGCTCCAGCCTCTTGTCCTTCAGGGCTGTCGCTGCGCGTTGCGCAGCTGGGCACATTGCCGTGTGGCCGTTGCTGGTCGTCCGCAGGAAACGGGCCGTGCTGCTGGTGTTGCACACAGGGTGTCTCTGCAGGGAGCGCGCCCATCAGCCCTAGGAACCTGCTCTGCGGCCAAGCTGTTTCACCACAGCCGGAGGCTCCGCTCGTGGGCTGGCCTGCCCCAGACAGGGCCGCGGGTGGTCACAGCTTCGTTAAACTAGCGCTGCAGCAGCCATTTCACAAACGCATGATACTCGTATTTTCAGAAAAGATGCTTGTAAATACAGAGAATAGCTCCTGGGAGTGAAATACAGTGGTGTAAGGCGATACAGGATTATCAGTTAGTGGGCTCCAGTGGTTCTAGAAAAAAAAGAAGTCTGTAGCCTCTGGAGGAACAGCTGAATAAGGCTGAAAAGTCCAATGTAAAATATAAAATTAAACTGTCCATATTCATTAGGTAGTCTCTTACAGAATAGCTTTAAAAAAGTGGGGGAGGGACTACCAGAAAGGGAACTGCATTGTTGACAATTAAAATTAATGAACCTGGGTGGGGCAAAAGGTTTATTATTTAAACAGTTGCTGGTGGATAACTTGCATATATCAGGTGGTGTGTGAAGGTGCAGGTGATGAAGTTCTGTAGTTTTCTCAGACCTTGATTCCCACTGTTTTCCAAGGCACCTTGTTGCCTTGGAACTGTTCACACATGTCAGCTTTTCACAGATAAAGCAGCACACCTTTTATATGTTTAAGATGAAATTAAAGACTTGGTCATTTCACTATGTTTGTATTTCACTTAGAAGCACAAGAAAAAAATATTTTTTAAAAAAGAAAACCCACATATGGATTAATCATTATGATGTCCAGTATGATTAAGTTTTGTTATTACAAAAGTAGCTTAAGTAATTTTGCCTCCCCTTGTGGGGAGAAAGCTATAGCCGTGCATTGCACGTTAATACCACAACGTGCTACTGTGCAAACCGCTTCATGCTGCACCCTCTGCTGTTGCATATACAGTGAGTTTATGAGTTCCAAAATAAGTTAAGAAGTAGCCGTGGAAATAGTATCTCTACAATATAAGTCCTTAGAAAGGAAGACTTCTGTCTCTAGTCCTTCGAAAGAGGAATGTAAGTCCCTCTTTCTAAGAGACAGAAAGATCACTCGGGTATATACATTTTTAATGACTCAAAGGAGTTCTGCAGAATTAAACGTGAGAGCTCTTCCGGCAAAGAAGGAAGAGAAGCAGCCTGGCAAACGCACTGAAACAGTGCAAGTAGTAAGTGGTGATGGTGGCAAAGTTCAGTTACATAAAGCAGGCTCAGAATGTGCTTTGTGACTTACATTTTTCTGATGGCTGATTTCCTACTGATGAATTAAGCTGAATAAACTAAAGTTGAAGACAAAGCAAAGCAACTTATGAAAGAGATCCCAAATTAACATTCTTTTTAGAATTAGAAGTTATTTTGTAATTTCTTGAAATCGTAGACAGGAGTTATATTTACAGGGTTATATTTATTAGAGTTTGACAAAAAAAGTCTTAGTCTTGAAATATTAAATTAAGTAAAGGCTTGTCTCGAGTTGAAGTGTATAAAGAGCAACAAACTGAGTCACAGGGAACAGCAGTTTTTCAAAATGAGATACAGCCTGCAATTGAGGCTGTCAGTGTTTTAGTGGTTTATTCAGAAAATCAGCATGTCTTTGTGACAAGTACTGTAACAAAATCATAAAGGATTGTCTAAAGTGAACTTGGCAGAATTGAAAGATGATCAAATTTATCTACAATAGCATTGAAAGAAATGCATATTAGTGAAAGTAAACTTGCCATATAACCTGATGTCCTGTCAATATGCAGGAAAGTGATGTGGAAGACACAAGGAAGAATCCGATAATAGTTTAAAAATGAAATAAGAAAAAAAGTGTGTGCTGGGCTCTTATTTGCACTTTGCTTTAATTATCTCACTTTTCAAAAAAAAATCAGATATAGTTAGAAGTAAGGAATAAGTTATATTTAGAGAGAATTTATGAGAAATCCAATAGAAATTATTAACCAGCCTTAAAAAAAATCTGTTTTTTCAAGGACACGAACATTTTATGATTCTGACAGCTGAAAATTGTTGTTAAATCAAGGTGAAAGAGAATATGTAAAATAGTATGCTTTAGATCTCATTGATCACACAAAAGAACTAGGAATTCAACTTAATGTTTAATGGATCTAAAAGTTTGGATTTGGCTTGGCTTGGTTTGCTTTTTCTTCTGTGCAGTATCAAGGACTGCACGCAGGCAAAAGCAAGGTGGTAGACAGAAGTTTGGAGCAATGGGGTGATCTCCTACAGCAGGCAGCAAGCCCTTGGAGGACAAAGGTTATTGGCTTGTAGAGCTGAAAAACTTGTTTCCTGCTTACTACTGTACCATTTTCAAAGCTATCAGTATGTGTGGACATATATTATGAGAATAGCTGGAAACTATGGAGACAACTACTCCTCTAATTATTCTATGCAAGTTGCTATATATATATGTGTGTGTATATATATATGTAAAACAAGTCACTTGACAGTACTTCATAGGAATAGAAATTTTGAAAGCAAAAAAGAGGGGCAGCAAGCAGCACAGGACTGTAGTTGATTCTGCAATTACCTATCACTTAAAGATAAACATATACAATTGCAAACAAGCTGCTAATACTTTTTAAAAATATTGCCCAAGTCCTATAGGAAACAAATACAAATTCAACACTTTTTTTTTTCTCCTAGGTTGGTCCTTTCCTAGTTCAATTGAATTAATGTGACTGTGAATTAAAATTCACATTGCATATATTCAATAATCAGATTAGCTTCTAGTGTGTGAAGAAATTAAGAAAAAAATGATATTTTTATCATATTTTGATTAAGACTCAATCCAACCAGGAGGCCGGAGTTGCAGAATGCCTTTAACATTCTTTGGGCTTGTATTAAGAGATGGCACAACCTTTCTGGCAAGTTGAAGCAGCTGTGCACAGTCCAAAGTTTTCCCTACATTGGGCCGCATTAGGAATCATTTACCCACATATCACGCACATGTCAAAAGGATATAAAGTGTCCAGAGATAAAGATGTGCTGAGTAGTTAGACACTGTCCTTTCCAACCACCGAACCAGTATTTAAACGTCTTTTTGTCTTCCGTGAGCTCTGCCAGATAGAGTGCCAGAAAGGTGAATTAGCTACCTGCATTTTAGATATTCTTTATCAAAACAACAATCCCACAATTAAATTCTAATCTATAGAAAACTATATCTAAATTAAAAAAGAATAGAAACATCTATGGAGTTGGACTATGTACTTCTTCAGCTATCAGAGTATAACTTCTGACTCTGTGATCTGGGTGAATTTATCAGTAAATACCCTTCCCTATCACTCCTCTAATCTTCCTGGTAATTAGTGCAGTTAGTAGTTAGCTTTTGGAAGGTCTCTACTCCCACAATACTGTCCTTTGGACTCGCACCTCCTAAGGGCAGGTAACTGTTCAATAGAAATGATCAAATACTTTGGCAGGCATTTACACACCTCCAGGGTGTATCCCTCTGCATGAGGAAAATCTTACAGAATACAAAGAGGAAAAGAACTGTAATGTAACTGTAAATCTGCTATTTTAAAAAAAGAAAAAAACAGCATCTAAAACCTCTCACCAGTTTGAGGAGGAGAAAAATCTCACACAAATTGCCAGTAGGTATTTTCAAGAATTGAGTTTAGCTGATGCTAAATACACTCACATCAACTTACTTTTCATCCTTCCCGTTCTGGAGTCTGACTGCTGCCTTTCAGGTTAGAGATTGTGCCAGAAAAGAGCAGTTGATCTGCCCAAGCTTATAAATGAAGTCTCAAAACTTTCGCACATCTGCAAAGTGTATCATTATAGCACACTTACTTTTTCTCGCCTTCTTATTTCATGCCACTGCTGCCTATCAGCCCTGGGCTGCCAACAGGGCTCCTTTCCCTGGGTTTTGAAGCCCGGGATGCTGTGACTGTATGACATCTGTGCCACCTAGCGGTGTGATACTGAATGCTGTAGATAAGGCAGATAAAAAAGTGGCTCTCCTGGACCTATCCATGGGCAAAGAGATTTTGAGTGCATTATTAAAAACATGATCAATAAGCACTAGCAAAATTGTAGATAGATGTAAGTTTTAGACTTCACAGGGATTGCTCTTCTCTCAGCCAGTGGTACATGAAATCTTTTACTGATGGTCATCCGGTGGCAATTGCAGCAGAATGGAGGCTAAGATAAAATGCCAGATGGTAATAAAACTCAAAGCAAATCTCAATAAAAGAAAAACATAAAAATAAGTTTGATATGTATATAGGAATACATTTAAAGTACCTCAAATCCCGATTTGGCTGGACAGAAAAAGTCAGCTCAGTAAGTATTTGTCAAAAAAATTTGCAGTAGTAAAAGTCATTAGAAAAGTAACTGAGAATAAAACTCCTATCCCTATATCGTTGGATAAATTAACAATTTTCCCATTTAAAATTCTGTGAGAAAGTGTTGTTACTCTTAAAATGAGGCAAAAGTACAGAGAAAGAAGAGAGCCAAATGCTGATTTGACACTCACTGATTTGAGAGAGCCTGTGCGTGTAGACTTGACAGTTTGAGGGTGGGTGTCCCGAGAGCTTACAAAGTCCCGATGAAAACAGCAGTGGGGAACAGGAAGAGCCACTCATGACTTCTCTTGCAACATGAGAGCTGGAGACCACCTCGGTCACTGGGCAACATAAGTCTGCCCATCAAACCACAGATTTAAAACAAACAGTAAAAAAAAAAAAGGAAAAGAAAATAGTTTTTCTCACAGCTCTGCAGATTCCAGGCTGTTCTAGAGACCATAAATGTAAATGCTCCAAAAGGTAAATTAAAATAAATAAATTGATCCAAATTCATTCTTCAGCTTCAGGAATCCTGGAATCCCAGTTCATGGCTGGGAGGACACGCATGAAAGGGACCACTCTGTGTTTCTCTGCTTCTTACACTTTTTCTTGGACCTGTTGTTGGCTACTGACAAGTTTTAGCAAGCCACACTAACTACCACATGAGTACAGAATATGTTACTGTTATATCAGAGCAGAGACTGCTTCCACAGCTATTGTGGTCCTCCTGTCATCATGCTCAGCAAAGGTAACGGCATCCGACATCACCCAGGAATTTTCAGAGCTCCTGTGCCTTTTGGCTCATCTAATCTACTGGTTCTCACCAGGGATTAGTTACTCATCTCTATGCCCATAAAACAAAGTACTTCAGAAAATACGTTATGTGGAAGCTTGTTGAGTATAGAGGAGACTCAGGGAGGAGACCTAAGCAGACTTAGGGGCAATTTGAGACCCCTCACCGCTTTGCATCTACCCCAAAGAGAGATTTCTGCATATATTTTTAAACTTTTTTTATATAGCCTTGGAGCACATTCAAACTCTGACTTCTGACAGGCAGATTACCAACCTCACACTGCCCTGCTCCAAAACAAATTGTCAAGTTTTTCACCAGACTTGGAGGGCTTGATACACACTACTTCTAATAAAAATGACTTAAGAAGGCTGTTTACATTTGGCTTCAGTTTATTTAAATGCTTGGCTGCCTCCCTGCCTATAATCTTCTCAGCTAGGCCAGACCATATTCTTTCCAGGAATCAAGGCCAAGGCCAAGATCAGACTTTAAAAAGCCTGCAGTACTGCTAGTATATACTTACTGTACCGATAAGAGAAATAGTGATTTATTTCCACTCACCTTAAAGAGTCTGAAGAAAATGGCATCTTCTGTAGGAAATTCTTTCCAAGGGCTTTCAAAGGACTATGTAAAATTCAGAGCTTAAATCTTGCTAAAATGGAAAGCAGCTATTTGAGATGCTCAGTGTAATAAACTCACCTGATATGATGCTCCTGGGTGATATTGGAAAAACAGCAATTGATATCAAAGGAACTGGACTGTTCCTTGTTTACAGCAGTATTTACAAAAATCAGCCATTAACCATGGGATGGCCCAGTTACCATTCTTTTCTTAGATTAAAAAAAAAGCTCTGAAGAAGATACTTCCATGTAGCCTTATTTTCTTTTTGTGCAATAAATTAGAGGTGATAGTCATTTAATCCAGCCACCTCTAATGCCTTAATATCTTGCATATTTCACTCTTTTTTTATGTGTTTTTAAGTAAAACCAATATGTTGGCTCATGTAGGAGAACAGAGTACTCCAGTGCAGTAGTCATCCGATCAACTAAAACCTGTGAGCTAGAGGGTCATTTTCTTTCTCCTCAAAACATGCAGCAACAAGCCCAGAGCTAAGGGTATTTCAACCTTGGAAAGTCCAGCAAAGGCAGCTGCTGGCAAAATGTATTTCTAAATTAGAGAATAGACAGTTCTGGACTTGTTCCTAGAGACCAGTTTACTTCTGGGATTATAATCGAGGTTTCAGTTTCTAACCATACAATTGCTAGACATTTGCAAGAGCAACCACACATTGGTTGAGCAGGTTTCTGCTGTGGAGTCAGACATTGCTCTACAGGCAGCGTAGGATTTGAGATGCACAATGAAGCAATAAGTGCAGCTCTAAAATCTTTGCAAGAAAGAAAAACAGTAGACAAAATTTGAACGTTAAAAAATTTCACAGGCAGTAGTAGTTGAAGTTGAATCTTTTAGCTCTGAGGTGAGTAAACTTTCCTATCTATCATAAAGGTCAATTTCCCAAACTAAACTTATGACCATTGATCTGAGATTCCTGGCTTGGCCAACCTCTTCTTTTGCTGTAACTTTCCGTTGCAAATCTAAATCTCTATTTTGAAACATAAACTTTCCTGATGTAAATTTGTCTTTCTCCTCCCCGCCACCCCCTTGTGCAGGTCCGCGTCTTTGTGAACCAGTTGTACCAGCCTGCGACAGTGAGGGACATCAGACAAAACCCTGACCTGCAAGCCATCCGCATTGCCTCTGTGAACCCCATCTTGGATCCGTGGGTTTACATCCTGCTCCGCAAAACTGTGCTCAGCAAAGCCATCGAGAAGATCAAATGTCTCTTCTGCCGAATCGGTGGCGCTCGGCGGCAGCACCCGGCAGGCAATTTCAACTGCGTGGACGGCCGCAGGACCTCGTCTGCCATGTCCAGTCAGTCACCATCCTGCATCTCCCGGGAGCTGAGGGAGATCAGCAGCACCTCCCAGACACTGCTCTACCCGCCGGAGTTAAGTGAAAGCAGCATCGGGGGCCGCGTGCTGCTCCCAGGCCCCAGTGCCGGTTTGGCTCAATCCGACACTACATCAGTAAGGACACTGCGCAGCTCAGAGACCTCAGACTCTTCGCAGGGGCAGGACTCTGAGAACGTCTTCTTGGTGAATGAAATCCAGTCTGGCAGTGGGGCTAGCTCCACAGCCAAGGGCAGCCCTCTCCAGGTGACCTTCCCCTCTGAAACATTGAACTTATCAGAAAAATGTATATAGCAATGAAAGTCACCAACCCTTATGATCCTTCCTGGTACATTGGAAAAACTGGTGCAATAGATAGGCATTTTACCTGTGCAAGGGGAGAGGGGTTCAGCTATGCTCCAAAGGGCTATTTTTCTCTTGCCATATGATGGGGATGTTGCTTTTAGACTACTGAGGACTGTGTGGAACAGACACTGCACTTGTCCTTGTCATCAGAAATTGTACAAGACAGATCTAACAGGACTGGAAGCACAAACTGTTGTGTTCCTGGAGATAGGAGAGCTATAGGCTCTGGAGTAAAAAGATCCATTACCTGTTTTTGTTTCCTTTCATTATCTGCCCAAATCTGTAGAACTGCTTTTTATCTCCCTGCGGCTGATCAGCTACCAAGGTTTCCAGCTTCTGGTACTAGAGCTAACAGGGAGGCAGCTACACGGAACTGGACAGAGCTCTACTCTAACAGCTACTGGGGATAGAATTTTAAAGGGTCTCACTAAAGCATGAAAATGTGAATTTTTACTGTTGTATATATGTCAGGATTGAAAATATTTAAAAGTGTATTCTTCTCTATGAGAAGGTTTTGTATTAATACAAGGTATGTAGAAATGATTGCCAGCCTTCTCTTCCCCCAGTACTGTCTGCTGGGAAGATATTCTTGTTTTAGGTTTGTTGGCTATCCTAGATTCACAAGCTGATGAGAGTTAGTTCTCTATCCAGGAATATATAAAAGCTCTGAGTGAAAGGGGAATATGTGCTACTACGAGAGAAAAAGAAAACATCCTTTCAGTAAAGAATATTCCTTTTCAGTACATGTACATACTAGAAAGCCAGATTTTATTTATGTGCTGAGAATGTTTCTATAACGTATCAGCTCCTCTTGGAGCACTCCAGCCCACATTCTGCACACATTTAAACACACAGTTAACATTGCCCAACTGAGTAGTCCCTCTGCTGCCAGGGAGACTCCTTTCATGTTAAGGACATATGCTTTTAAATATCAGGACCTAAAACTTTCAATCCCTGGTTAATAGGCTTACTATTCACTTTAGTTAAAACATCACTGATGTAGTAAAGGTATTTTTTCATAGCATTTATCATTTTACTTTAAATAGTAAATAGAATTTTTATGATTGTGTAATCTGATATTCCATCAAATAAACATACAAAACCATGGAAGCAGAATCTTCATTTAAAAGTACAGTTTATGGAAAACCATATCCTTATCTTGAACCCCTTGAAAATTACTTGTTCCTTGAGTTTTAATGGCAAATTCATCACACAAAAAATAACTGTTAATCAATGACAAAAAGGAATTTTGTGTTTTATTTTGTCAGGGTTAGATCTTGTTCCAGAAAAAAGCTGTTTTATCAAAATCACTTTCTGTACAGTTACCTGGAGGATGTTTTGTCAAATACTAAGCATGCTGCTTAAAGTGTTTTCATGTAAAATGCTTTATTGTTATGAAAATCTTGAGTGTTATGTCGATGATATGTTTAAGCAGTTGTATGGACCAAAATAATTTTGGAGATCACAATTAAATGGAAATGTTCTGCTTGATCTCAGAAGTTTATGCAATTCTGCCACCCAGTGCCAACTCCTCACCTTAACAAGCCACCCATTTTGGAACAGTTTGCACTTAGCTACTCTCGAGACCTGTGTTGCTCTGCAAGTTTCCAAAACACCATAGCACCATCAGCAAGAGGAAGCTATCTTGCAAAACTGCGCTGAGGACATTGACACAGAGCCAAAAAAATTCTTCACACAATGAAATAAAAATGATCAATTAATTTTCCATTAACAGTGGAGCAGTTGAGCTTTATTTGATTGGGTGCAAGGGCAAAGTGAAGTTAACTCTCTGCACAAATATTTGCTCCAGAAATTACTATTGACTGGGATTAGGTGGTATTGCCCAACTTTCTACTGCAGCTAAAGATAAAGATCTGCCCAAATTCTTTGCAATTAAACCACTCAGCTATGGTCTATTGCTTTGCTAGCGACCAACAACTAGAATACACTTGCCCTTTTCCCAAGGCAGGGTATAGTTCTTGGCAGAGCAGGCAGGCAGAACTGCCATCTGCAGCTATACAACCTGTGCACATTTGAGGCAAGACCTCTAGAGGTGAGATGAAACAGCGCACCAGTAATATTGGTACCGAATGTAATGACAGAATTAGAGAGTAACACATGATAAAAGTGTACAGTATTTAAATGCGCAAAGCCTATAGTTTACTGATGAAAAATAAATACACGTGGCCACCTTAAATAGCGGATATTCTAGAAAATGCATTTCTTAGCATGTGTGTGATGGGCATTTGGTGCTCTAGCTGCCACATGAATTAGACACATGAAAGTTAAAATAAAAGGTTATTTTCTTGCTAGGCATTACACATTTTTGAGAGGGTTTCCCTTTCTCATGCTTAAAAGCTGCCCTTCCACTCCCCACCTCCCAGAGACCCATGTACCCCTGATAGAGCCTGCCTTCCACATCTGCATCCTTTCCCCAGCCATCTAAGTGTTCGTTTTTTTAAAAAAACCCTGATCCAAATTGCCTCTCCTTGACTCTGTCCTGCTTAGTTCTGTCAGTACCAGCCTTGCAGCATTGCTCTCAACAGCCAGCCTGCATTTACAAATCTGCAACCACAGCTTCACAAAAGCCTTTCCATCAGCAGTAGTGCCAGACCCCTGCACTCCCTCCCTTTCCCAAAAACCCAATCCTAACTCAATCTGAGCCTGTATCCTGCAGCGGGGCTGCACAGGCCCACCACAGGCAGGATGAGAGTAAATCTCTGTTGGAAACAGAATTCCTAGTCAATAATACAGGCTAGCATTAGGGTTTAAGACAGTACTGACTGAACTGTAAGAATGGGGCTGTAGGAACCTGTAATAAGCCACATTTTTGCACCTCTCTTGCCTGCAAAACTAGTTCCATCTAACCCAGATTAGTGTTATACATGAAATGTCAAAGCCTAAGCAGTATGACTGTAACCCACTATCTTCAAATGGCAGCAGCCACCACCCTAACGAAGAAGCCTTCTATAAAGAATTGTAGTCCCTGTTCTGCTCCTAAACACAACAGTAAATTTAATTTACTTAGAATAGATTTAATATCAAAGCCATGAAATACTATCAGACGTCATCACACTTTAGGAAATCTAGAAATGAACTATTGTGCAAATACCATGCCGCAAAGCCAAATTCTGCTACTCAGTCTACACCTATGATCTTTCCCCTTGATCTGTTTTTTCCTACCAACCACGTAGCTCTGACAAACCAACCTTAAAGCTAGGCTGGCACATGTGAGAGCATTCAGCAGTCACCTGTTCTCATCAGCACCTCTTGCTTCTAAACCTGTGCTCCCTGGACACACCACAGTCAAGGGACTCCAATCCATTGGAGAACATGATGTTAAACAGCACTGATGTTTACAATAATCACACGCATTATGTGCAATCTGACAAACTAAGCCTTTAAAATTCTGTCTTCTTCACTCCCACTCCTAACTCCTCTTAGTTTCACAGACATTACATGAGCCTTAATTAAAGTTGCAGAGAGCAGTCCCAGCTCTGCGCCCCCCAGTAGAAGAGGGATGTGGATCTACTGGAGAGAGTCCAGCACAGGGCCACGAGGAGACTGAGGGAGCTGGGCCTGTTCAGCCTGGAGAAGAGAAGGCTGAGAGGGGACCTCATCAGTGTCTAT
>JAWLRI010001220.1:0-12952 GCA_034781795.1 Crypturellus tataupa
CTGTCCCTTTGGTGATCTCTGGTGGTCTTTTGAGACCCCCTGGTGGTCATCTCGCTGTGTCCACTTGATGTCATCCCAGAACTCACTTCCATATACGACCCTATTTTGGCTCAGAGGCCTTGTGTAGGTCCTACTGCCCAGTTCCAGACAGTCCTTCAGAGATACGGTGGTCCTTATCTTCATCTTCAACCAGTCTTTGCCGTTCTTGTTCATATTCCCTCATGATATCCCAGGAACATCTGCTATTCTGTTTGTACCTTCCAGTGACAACAGCAAAAACATGTCCTTGGGTACATCCTCTTCTGGGGTTACTCATAACACCTGTATACTCATACAGTTTCTCTATTTGCCCAGAAATATATTTGATTTTCCACCGAAGCCTTTTCTTTGTCATGCTTCCAGCAGAGGTCATCTTTTTGTTTATCCCAAAAGTACATCAAGGGTCCTTGTCCCATTGGGTACTGACACAGCCTTACCCCCTGTGATCGCAAAACTCCTTGTGGTTGACAGCTGAAGTCAGTTTCCTGTGAGTATGTATGTCAAGGACCCTCAGATATAGATGTCCAGATATATTTCTACATATATATATATAAAACAGTGCACAAATATGGATATATATATATATTTATACATATATATGCATATTATAGCTATAATTATCACATATGCATAAATAAATATATAAGAATATAGGCATTAAAAGATTGTTTAATTAGAGATAATAAAATTAATAAGTAAAGTTTAAAGATAAATAAATAAATAAACCACAGACTCAGGGCCACTGTTTCACCAATCTGTTGCACAAGTCCTGCCACCAAATTGGGGGTCATAAGTCAATATGAGGGCAGGGCTGCCATCCAGAGAGACCTAGACAACTTGGAGGAATGGACTGACAGGAATCTGATGAAATTCAACAAGGACGAATGCCAAGTCCTGAACCTGGGAAGGAAGAACCCCTGGCAATGATACAGGCTGGGGACAGACTGGCTGGGGAATATCTTTGTGTGGAAGGTTCGAGGCAGGATGAGCAACCTGTGTTGCCCTGGCAGCCAAGAATGCAAACAGACTCATGGTCTGCATCAACAGGAGCATAATCAGTAGACTGAGAGAGGTGATTATCCCCCTTTACTCAGCACCCATTAGACCACATCTAGAACATTCTGTACAGTTTTTGGCACCCTCAATACAAAGAAGACATTGACTAGCTGGAGTAAGTTCAGCAGAGAGCCACGAAGATGGTCAGGAGGCTGGAGCACTGTCAGAGTCCAGTACTCTCTCACCAGCTTCTTTCAGATATTCCAAGCATATGGAGAGTGCAAGGTTTAATATAAAAGTTTACTTTGAAGATATTTGATATTATACAGGATTTTTGTTTTAACAGAGTGATACAGCAATATACTGAAATCACAATACAAGTGTGCACTTATACAGTTGAATCACAATACTAATGTGATTGTCATTACTGGTCTCTATAACATGCTCACCATCACAACACTGGGCATCCCCAATCACTGGGAAGGAATACGTGGGTTGAAGCCAGCTCAAGCCCATTGGTCTCTTTGAAATTCCTTTGGTCGTTGTTCAGGTTTTATATCCTATGTTGGGTTGAACCATGTATGTTATGGTGAATTGTTAACATCTGGAGTCCTTCTCCAGAAGGAATATTATGTTCACGCTGATGGTTTCTTCTTCCTCACTCCAGGATTCACTTACTTTGGATCATTTTAATATATTTGCTAACACTTTGCCCTTTCTTCACTGTTCTGCAATTCCATGTTACAAGTGAATGTACTATATATGGTGTGTTTTATGCATGTGTTACTTCTTCGTTGTTACTTCTTTGTTACCCCTAAAATCAGTTTTGTCCAGCTACAGGTCTGCATTTCTTTAACTGAATGCTGGTGAGTTGTTTATAGCTGAGGACTGTCCAATACAAAGCCTGTGCCCCATCTCTTATGAACCTATGTCCCTACTCCTCTACACTGCATCCTGTGTCTCCACTTCTCAAGGCCTCTGTTATCATACCAAACATGTATTTCTCTGTACTACATCATTATGTTAGAGTTGTAAAACCATGGTGGAGCCATATAGATAAACAAAAGTAAAACAAATTAGTCATATACACCTGGGCAATTAGAAAAGCTAAACCAAGTCAAAACAAAGCTGTAGGCTGTTCAAGAAAAGTTCAGACAGT
Source organism: Crypturellus tataupa (assembly GCA_034781795.1). NCBI lineage: Eukaryota > Metazoa > Chordata > Aves > Tinamiformes > Tinamidae > Crypturellus > Crypturellus tataupa. The sequence continues at coordinate 2,195 of JAWLRI010001220.1, forward strand.
GCAAGCCTAACAAGTCCCAGTACTGAGGCCTTGCAAACTCAGTACAAAGCCTGTGGCTTGTTACTAGCAGTGTCAATATCATATTACAGGACTACAGAGCAACAAAGTGAAGGAGGGGGGGAAGCTCCTTACACTGAGGCTTATTCCAGTTCTTCCTTCACAACAGCTCTTATCAGCAAGCAATCTGACCTTGAGGTCATCAGCTAAACTCCTAGAAGTGGGAGAAATGTATTCAAGGCTCTACTGACAACTTTCCCCTCTCCCCTTAAAAAAGATATGTACTCACATCTCGCAAAGGTTTCAGTTTGGAGGGATGCTTGTTAGGAAATGTCTTGGTCTTACCTGGAACATGCACATTATCTGCTGGTTCCCATGAGAGTTCCTCAGGTCTGTAGTCCTATTAATTAATGACATACTGAAGATTTCCCCAAATGAGTTTATAATCTAAAATATGCTCCACACAACACTCGGGCTACCCTCACACGATAACTGTGGGATGGGAGGAGCTGGCAATGGAAAGACTCTTGATGAGGAGTCTTTAAGAGGGAGATGTGAAAGACTGGATGGCTATTCAGAGCTGGATTGATGGGCTGAGACCAACTGTATGAAGTTCAACAAGGCCAAATGTCAGGTCCTGCACTTTGGTCATAACAACCTCATGCAACACTACAGGCTGGGGGCAGAGTGGCTGGAGAGTTGCATGGCAGAAAAGGATCTGGGTTGCTGGTCAACAGCCAGCTGAACATGAGCCAGCAGTGTGCCCAGGTGGCCAAGAAGACCAAGAAGAAAGCACATCAATTTGACCGGGTGGCAGTACACGTGGGAAACAGGTTGGCTGATAAAGCCGTAAAGGAGGCTGCTGAACAAGGCATCCTGGCTCTAGTACCGGTAAAAAGGATTGAGCTCCCAGAGGTGAGGCCTAAATATAGTGAGACGGATAAGAAATTAACAACTATACTAAATGCAGCATTGAATGAGCGCATGCTCAGTGAGGAATGGTCATACCTCAGAGGCGGGTAACTTTGGGGATGGAGGTGTGTTTTGACATTATAATTAGCTTATAATGAGCAAAGTTCAAGCAATGTTCATCCAAAAGGAGTGATTTGCCACCCTTGCTGGCTCAGCACCAGATATCATATATTTCCCATTGGGCAGCTACTGTGCAGCTTATCAGCGGCACAGCACAGGGTGTTGTGCAGAAAATCTCGCTGTCAAGGACTGAATGTCCAAAGAGAAGACAGAGGAGACCTAAAACTTTATTCGAATAAAGGGAGAGTCCACCGGGTATATCCCTGTGGGGTCTCTCACAATGCTGCAGGACGCAGCCCCACTTTTATCCTAATATCCTGACCGAGGGATGCCCTCTCCTTTTCCCCATTGACCAAGGTACTCAGGAGTTACAGCCTTCCCGGCCTGCCTATACCAAACTCCCTGCTTCCCTCCATCTGTTCTCACCTAAGGTCACCTGACTCCTTTGTCCCCCTTGCTGAAGAATGTAGGGGAATTCCCTTATTTCCCTTATTTGTAAAGGTCCCCATCTCTTGGCAGATGTTCTTTTGTCCCACTCAACTCATGGCTCCGCTCAGTCTCCCCCCTCCCTTTGTCCTGCTCTTCAACCAGACTGTGGGGGGGTCTACTTACTGGTGAATACACAAACTTGAGCATTCTGCTTATCCCGTGATGGGCCCTTCTCCTCTAGTATGGGGACTTCCTCCTCTGATTCCCAAATATCCCCATCCCAAGTTTCCGGGTCCCAGTCAGGGTTGGTGATAATAGTCCGCACCCGGCTCTCCTTCTGCCCCGATTTTCTCCCTCAGCCGTTCTTTACCACTCGTACCGCGTACTGTGTCACCAATTTAGCACATTTCTCTTCCAGGAGTTCCCTCTGACCATTCGTCTCCAGCAGAGCCTGCCTCTGCATCACCTGGGTGGCTCGGACTGCCTGTAACTGCTCTTGGAGGAGCTGATTCTTCTCCTGTTCCTCTTTTAGCTGCCCCGTTACAATCTTATATGCACACAGCAGAGCACCTCCCATCTGGCCGACATGTTCCAGTGAGACCGAGTTCTTAGTATGGTCAGTCTCTACAAACCAACCCCAATACTGTAACAACGCCATGGGGTCCTTCTGGGTCCATGGTTCTGAAGATACCCGGGTGCAGGTCTCCCATTGGTCCCATAGAGTATTCTATGGTTCTGGCCCCCATTCAGGGTGCTCCCTCGGAGGTTCAGCCTCCCTGCAGTTGCCACTGCTGCCTGCAGCTCTCCCGAAAAAGAACCACCGCATGTCGCACACACAATAAAGACCACAAACATAAACAGCATGAACACGATTTCCATCAAGTGGCACAACCTCACCTAGCTGTTCACTCCACTAGTGAGCTCCACTGTTTAATTGCTGAATCCCATCCTCGTCACCAATTATGTTCCAGATAGGCTTGGGATTCGGCAATAATCACACCAGAACGAGGTGACTACATCAAGCTTTTATTCAGGTGAAAGCACATAAAAGCAGTAAAGTATAGATAAATACTCACGAGGTGATACCTGCTGGCGGGATCCTGGACCCGAACATCCTCTCGAGCTGACAGATCAGAGAGATGGAGTTGTTGACCGGCTCCCGTGGAGACAGCGTAGGCCTCACAGTTAGGGGTTTCTCCTTCCCCCTCCTCTCTCCTCACTGTCCTCTTTTATGCCCCGTGCATCCTGGCACATAGGGTCAGCACGACCCAGGAGACCCAGGAGGCAGGCCAGGGGGCGGACAAACTCCGCCTTCAGTTGCGCAGCTATCCCCGCTGTGTGCACAGGTGGGAATGCCAGTTGGGGGTCCCAGTCCTCAATTTGAGGGTCCTGCCTTCGTCCTCCTCATTTCTGGGTGTTTGACCTTCACAGCTAGTTTGGAGGAGATCTGTGGTTAAGTTGGCTATGAGCCCGGTCGAGCGGCCGCCTTCAACAAGTTTTCGGAGGGGGCTGCCTGTGACCTGGGCTGAGCAGCTGCATCCATGCTCCTTATCGCTCCGCCTAGGCAGGCAAACACCTTCCTTCTCAAGGCCTGGCCTCTGCTTGATCTTGCTAGCATGATCTTGCATGGAATATTACTCAGAGCAGAGCTGAAAAAGTGCCTGACCTTCTTTTCCATTCCCTATCCTTGAGAACTGTCTACCTCACTTTTCAGCTAAGGCTGTGTCCAGCCATTTTGCCATTTTTATGCTGTATGGACTTGGTTTATCCAGGAGAAGAGCAGGTATGTGGTGCACAAACATCAGCATGGCTGAGCCAAAAAATAAATAAATAAATAAATAAAAACCACTGGAAAAAAAAATTTGCAACTCTCTACCTGTATAATTTCTGAACTAACTAGATCTACCTTAATCTCCAAAGACTAAATTGGTCTATTATTTGGCTGCCAGAATACTTTCAAATGGCCCTAGGAGGAAGGGAGAGCACAAAAGCCTTAAAAACATCTCTAAATCTCCCCCTTTCTTATTTGGGCAAAATGTTCCGTGACTGGACTGGATGCTAACTCATTCCTGGAGTCAAACACTGAGATGTGTTAATGTGCATTCACTCCAGCTCCTTTATGCTTACTTATTAATTGCATAGTGCTAAGGAGGATATGGAGTCTCTTTTTGAATGTATTCTTATAGTCCAAATCTTAGTAATTGACTGTTGCTGGTAACATTTGCATATGTATTTAACTCTTGTCTTCAGTACTTCACACCATATTTAATTCCCCCTAATGTAGTAGTCTTGCATTGCCTATATTAACAATGCAATTACCTGCTTTTATTTAGAGTTAAGAACAATTTCAAAAGTTTAGAATAATTAAAAAGGGAATATAAAAAAGCAATGTAGAAATAAGTTTTTTTTCTGAGTCATTATCTGACAGTTCTCTTCAATCATTACCTATATTTCCTAAGTATTTGTATTTGCATATCACTGGGGAAGGGCAAAGAATGAGATTTGGACCTAAATAGATCTACAGAAACCAAAGTGAAACACTATTTTGTAAAATAATTACTATCCAAACTTTCTGAAGATTGTCCAAGTATTTACTCAGCAATTTCATTATTTATATGGTTGGAGGCACAAAGAGAAAGATTTCCACTTTCTTTTCTGTAAAGAATTCACCTGCTGGCAGGATTCTGCATGGATACAAAAATCATCAGCAAATAATATCCACATCTGAAAAACTGTTTCAAAAAGGCTTTCATTCTATGTTATGCTTGTGCAGTCCCTTGCACAATGTCCAAAATTTATAACGGCAGTATTTCTATTATTAAATATTTTTTTTTGTAACAACTTTCCATATTTATTTCCTGTAACCAGTATTTCTTAGGCCATATTAAATGTTATATATGTTCTTGTACATTAACTGCATCAACCTTTATGAGTAGACTAATTTCTATGTGAATTAATTTCTGGATGCTCATGAACATTCAAGACACTGAGATTTTCTGCCATGATTGTTTTTATCAAACATTTATCAAACATTTATTATTAGTAGTAACTGGAATTTTAAAGATGCAAATATTTTCAGTTAAATGTGCTTACTCTTTTACCCAGTGAAGCAAACTGTATTAAGATTATGCAGTTTCTCCAATTGCAAATAAGTACCCTGTTTAAACGTAAAAAAAAATAAAAAAGGGAGCACAGTGTCTCTACAGACTTAATAATAAAAAAAATAAGGCAGAAAAGTCTGCCAAATCATTTCAGATAGCAAATAAATCTGAGCAGGCTGTGATCTGCTTGGAAGTAGAAGAAAGCTAATTTGTCAAATAAATGATTTGTTGTGAATTGTTCTGTTATCTCTGTTCAAGGGGAATGAGCCTTGATTCTGGAAGGTGCCACGCCTGTCCTGCCAGCCACTAAACAGTCTCAAGTCCCTTTGTGGGAAAATATCCATTTCTTTTGCACACAGAGTGATTTTGATGAGATGTGACACAATGTTCAGGCCAGAGGAAAAGAAATCTGCATTCGGTTCCCACCTCCATCACGGGTCTGCTACATGACTTTGGACTTATCCTCTGGGCAGCACTTTCTCCATCTGAAAATTGGGCCTTGGGCCTGATACTATATTTTCAAAGCTCTTTTGGACCTGCGATGAAAAATTTCTCGATGTTATTATTATTATTATGTTTCATTGCTGACATCTATTACTGAATGTGTATTTCATGGTGACAGCTATCACTGTGTATATTCTATAATGACAACTATCACAGCATGTATATTTCTGGGATGACAACTACCATATTAGAGTGTGTATATTTTTGGAATTAAAACTATAGCAGCATGTATTGTTCTAAAACTATAGTGCTAATTGTCATATACTTTTCACAGATGAGCAGTGTGTTATTGCATCAGTGTGATCAAAATGTACCTTTCATTTTATAAATATATATAATATATCATAAACATATATATGCAAAACATTGAATATATATTCCACTTTTTGTTTGACATCCATCAAATTACCTTATCCTAACAAAGCACTCTTGTACAAAGTAATCTCTAGCAACAATGTGTAGAAATGCATGTAATATGAAAGACTTTTAATGGCTAACAATTCAGCATGGCACTATCAATGAAATCTTTCACAGAATATATTAGACATTTAAACATTGCAATCTGCTCTTCACAATAATATCCCATAAATAAAGAAAATGCCAAGATCAGTCAGAAGCTAAGGAGATTTTTTTCTTCTTTGTTTTCTTGCCAAATATACATATATATTTCTAAAGAGTATTTATAAAGTAGTCAAAGGAAGAAATCACATCCCTGTAAGATGAGAAAGGAATTGTTCTCTCCAAGCAGTGCAGTTTATATTAGCATTATATCCAGCTGACTGCTTGATAGCAGAATACTTCCTATATTTCAAATTAAAAAATGCTTACAGGATTCTATGTATTTTATATTATTTCAAAATAAATAAAAATGGGAGATTTACTATCTAAAATTATTATTATTATTTTTAAATAAGAAGATATGTATTTGGACCTCAGTTGCTAAGTTAATTCATTTGCTAACAGAGCAAGTTTCATGTTAAAGAAAGATTAAACTAATCCCTAGGAGAATACGTCATGGAAAACCTTAGAGCTGGAGCTTGTTTTGGATGCTTCTTTGCAGTATGAACAGAGATTGTCAGTATCCTAAATCCAGACTGGAAATTCATTATTCCAATTCTAACTAGAAATATTTCATAAAGTGAGGCTGAAGTTCCAGATTTGCTGGGTCTCTAAGCTGGCATTAATGAAGCTGGCAAAACCAAAAAGGCAATCAAGTGGTGAGTTTGCTTTTTTTTTTTCACTTAAAAAATACAGATGCATAACACCATGAAATATGTTTGTTTTACGCCTAATTTCATTCACCTAGGTTCGAAAACATTGATTCTTTGCACAAAACATCCTATTAATTCCTAGTCATCCTCTAGTTATGTGTTGTAATGACCTACATTGCCTGAGATACCAGTATGGCAATAAATTTTGAGCTCTTTCCAATTAAGTCCTGTTACAGGAGGGAGATTTGATGGTCTGTTTCTTAATAATAATAATAATAACCATAGCATACAGCTATGGTTGTCCCAATCTGCAAAGCATATTCCTTCCACTAAGCAGCTTGACCTGTGCCTTGTCAACGGAGTGGGACATCGCTATCTGTTTATGCTTCTGCCTGCTGATACACTGCTAGCATGTGGCAGCAATACTACTTAAGGTCATGTGTATATGGGTGATGCACCAGTGTTCCCAACAATAGCCTCCCACTACTGCCTCAATAATATTTAAACCCATATAATTAGCCAAATGACTGCTCGCAGCTGAAAAATAAAAATAAATAAATAAATAAATAAAACTGGCTGAATTGTGAACAGTATTACCCTTCAGTTGTACCCATAATAATAATAAAAAGCATGTTTCATCCAAGGCACAGCCTTGTACTTATTAGTATTAGTTCTAGAACCATTGCTAAGTCAAGTATTTTGAGATGCCAGGCCATGAACAATAATGCCACAGAAGTACAATAATTAATAGGACATGAGAATATTCCCTAAAGAGTATGAGCAGCATTGCAAGAGGTACGAATGCCTCTCCTTTGAAATTTGTCTGCTACGGTCTCTTGAACTTTGATTTTGAAAGGTGGGGAAGAGGTAAAATGAATTATACTTCATTAGCAATGTCGAGGAAGATGGAATCCTCCCTTCTCTGGAGAATCAACCTTCAATTGTTAAATTCCCAGAATTCCCCAGCGCACATCAAGCTGGATTCACTCCCTTGCTCCGAGTGAGCACAGGTGATGGTTTTCATTAGCCATTCTTTCTCTTGACCCCGATGTCATCATTGTTATTGTTATTTATTAAAGTGTCGCGTTCTTGTCTGTATTGCAGGCATTTCACACAAAACTCATATCCACTAAGCAAATATTAGCATAATGGCAGCAAAACAAACATTTCAGGAATGTTTTGTAACAATTTATCACTGACGGACCAAGATCCCTGGACACTCAGGTCTGCCTAGTCTGCCAGCAATTACAATCCCCTCTCACACACCTCTTACCAGTGTGACTCTAACCTTGACCTGGAAAGGGCATTTTCTAGGGGTGAGAGGATGTCTTCTTAACCTATTCATTACTTTTCTTGCCTTTTTTTAGACAGATGGAGCAAAATCATTCAGTTAGTGATGATCTTAGCAAGCAACAGCATATTAGCCAAAATGGGGAGTAATTCAGGATAGCAGTAGGAAGCTGCACAGAGGCTGAAATCATGAATTTCATATCTTTCTTCCCCCACTTGGGTACACAGTTTGGAGACTTATCAATTTTCAGGGGGCTATTTTTTTCCAGCCTCTCTTATCTGTAAAGGGATGAAGGGTGAAACAGGACTTCCATAGGAAGCAGTAAAACTAATAAATTTACAGAGCACCTCTGATGAAACAGTTACCATACTGGAAAGTGGGGGATAAGTTCCTTGGTCCTTTTTGCTTTCTGTTGGCTGTGCTTCTTTGAAGCAGTCCTGAAAAAGGCTCCATGCAAAATTACCACAAATCAAGACCTCCTATGAGTAACTCCAGCAAGGATCCACAAAAGCTCCTGGGACAAGGAGTAAATGGAAGGAGGAATGATATCTCTTGCACTTTTTTTCTTTGGTTTCTTGATGTGAATGTCACAAGACGTGTGTGAAGCCTTCTAACTGCATTTGTCTCAGAGAGAAAATTTATGGTCCCTGTGTACCACTCAGAGATGCCACCATATCTCCCTGAGGTACATGCAGCAGGAACTAGGACTGTTGGAGATGCTGATACCCACACTCCTCTGTTCACAATATCTGCTGTGGAGTCATTAAGTGCTACAACAGTATGAGAAGCTCTTAAGTATTTCCGTCCCAATATTTCAGCTGGGTGTTCACTTTGATTTCTACCCTATATGACACTTTAAAAACTCTCACCTCTTTCAAGGATTGAGTTTGTCTCCAGAATCAGTGGTACCATGAATGAGCCCATGTACCCACATAAACTTTGAAATAATCTGGTCAAGTTCAGGCAATGCAACTGAGAAACTGTGAAAATATTTGGATGCTAAGGTCTTTTTGATCTTTGCTGTAAGTTCAGTCCACTTGAAGTTTGGATCAGATTTATTTACATAACACTTCAAAAGTTAAGAAATTTTCATCCATTAATTTTGGAAAGCCTTCCATTCTGCAGTCATCCCTACTGAAATCTTTGAAAAGGCACCAAAGGTAGACACATAAAAACCCTTGTGTCTAATCATCTTTAGCTGTCCGACTTGAATTTTGAATTGCCTGGTTGTCCATATCTAGCTAGTTCCAGCGTAGTGTTCACATTGATGCAACTGAGGTTATTGAGAGTCCCTTTAATTGCCCTGAAACTTTGCCATTCAATGCCACAAAGGTGGTTAAGACTATGCTTGCCACTTTTATATGCCATTTTTATGTGTCAAGATTAATTTTAAAAAATGTTTTTTTTTCCAAAGGTCTATCAGTGCTGCAGCTTGGTCTAGAACCAAGAATGACAAACTCCTATGCTTAAAAAAAGCAAAATTCCAATTCTGCCCATGTGGGAAGTAGGAAACATTAACATTTGGATTTACATATGCCCAGACTGCTCCAACAGCTTGGCAACCAGGAATATTATGCTGCCTAGAGAATCAGAGACCACGTAAAATAATTGTAAATATAAGTACTTGGTGCAAAGAAGGGTTATGTGGAGGCAGGAGTGGAGAAATCTACATTAGGTGACCAGCTGTGTATTAGGTGTATAATACAATACAGAATGACATAAATTACCATAGCAAACAAATGGGCATTTAAGAAGATACACATAGGGGAATATGCATAAAAAGAAAGGCTGTGATTCCAGGCACTGTTTGCTTTGTGTCTTTCTGTTTGTGGAGGCTTTTTGTACACACACACACACACACACAAAAAAAGATCCCTCCCCTCCATATACACATTTACATAAAAAAATCCATGTTTTCTACACCTTATTTAGCTTATATGCTTGCCTCAGACTGTTCTATTATGTGGTAGCTTTTTTTTCTCTTTTCTTTGGTACTGGCAATAGTGTCTGGAGTTGTGAAAGTTAACGTGTTAGTGCAAATGGACCAACATCCTGAAACCTTCTTGGAAGGACTATATCATATGCAAAGACACCAAACAGCGATGGTTATGACAAATCTTTCTAAGTGAGATTAACAGAAGAGTTTAGGAACCTCAAAGATTGGTGAAGTTTATAAAGAATTTATGAATCTTTAAAAATTACTTAAGTGAGTAACCTAAGTATCTTTTCCATCTATGGAAAATTGATGTACTTCTAAACATATAGTTTTTTTAATCAAACGGATTTTTTTTGTTGGTAATTAGCCTTTTATCTAGTTTTAAACTTGAACAATGATGTCTACAATTTAAAGTAGTCTTCCCCAGAATTAGGTGCTTCACAACATGTTTTAGATTCCTACTTTAGAATGAAAGGAATAATGTCTTGCATATGATTATTTCTCTCCATTTTCTATAGACAGAGAATTCAGTGAGTAGCTCAGATGAAAACATTTGCTCAGATGAAAATATCTGCTCTGTAAATATCTATTCAAAATCCAATGAACCACATCTGATTCATTTAGAGACTTTAAATCCTTTGAATTCTTTATATTAAAAAAATACAAGTCATTCACTGCCTTACTTCCAGTTTAGCTGGGTATGTTATGCAAGACAGAACCCAGTCATCACCTCTTTGCACAGGGGAGATGTGGTCAGTGCCAGCTTTATCCAGCTCTGTATGAGAGCAAGGGTTGTCAGTGAGACCCATTTCAAATATTTATGCAGATGTTTCCCTGCTCTTCCATCTCTGCAAGCACTTGCACTCCTCTCTGATGACCTAATCCACACTTAACATCATTGAATATTCATTTCTGTAGAAATCTAGTGCCATTTTAGAAGGTAAAGGGTGTGACACATCCTGCACTACAGAAGATACGCTCCCTTCTGCAGTTGCAGCTAAAACCTAGGCATTAGCACTAAGGTGGACCCAGAAGGACCCCATGGTGGTGTTACAGTATTGGGGTCAGTTTGGGGAGACTGACCATACTAAGAACTCGGTCTGACTGGAACATGCTGGCCGGATGGGAGGTGCTCTGCTGTGTGCATATAAGATTTTAGCGGGGCACCTAAAGGAGGAACAGGAGAGGTATCGGCTCCTCCAAGAGCAGTTACAGGCAGTCTGAGCCTCCCAGGTGGCGCAGAGGCAGGCTCTGCTG
>JAWLRI010001222.1:0-12937 GCA_034781795.1 Crypturellus tataupa
CTTAAAGTGCCCATTTTGTCCCCAGATCAACTTCTCAATGCAAACACGGCACAGAATACATTACTACATGTGTAAAGCCTCTTCACTCTCTAACCCAATCTAAACATTTAAATACATTCTTAGATACATAGAAGAAATACAGCGTGCCTGTGAGATTGCCTCTCACTTTTATCAATACTGAGACTCCACTGGATACTTCTGCAGCCAAGTCTTAGAGTTGATTTCCTTAAAGTAGAAGAATCCCCTTCAGCCTAGTTACAAACTACCATTATTAGATATTAATTTCTTGGATTTACTTTACTTCTGATAGTGTGGATCAATCTAATTTTTTGTGCTTGCTTTATAAATTTGTCTGTATACACCTAACTGTACATCAAACAACTGAAAAACACCAACATATTATATTTCTTATGATTACAATACACAACATGTGATATTTAACATTATTCCGATTATTTTGACTATGGTAACAAAGCACAGGGTACTACCACACCTTTAAGTACATTTAACAAGAGTAATCAGGTTTAAGACCAATTCAGCAGATTAAGTTTATTATTTTTAATGGTACTGCATTAAAATGTGAAATATTTTTCATTTAGATTGAGTAATGAATTACAGATATTCTATGACAGCTATTGACCTCTAACATTGTCATGTTCTGTATGATTCACTGATTGGCCTGTTAATCCTGGGATATGTTTAACTGCAATTAAGTACCCTACTTTGCTACACTAAAACACACAATATTCTCAATGAACGCTATATCTTTATCAGGACCTAGGAAAATAGAAATGGCAGAAGAGTAAAGTTAAATTCACAGAACAAATTACCTTGCAAGAAGAAACTGGGAATTCTGGATAGTCTGCTGACTGTTTTCTGTGTTAGATGTGTTGGTTGCTGCTATAGATTGTGTAATAGTGGTGGTGATGCTGCTTGCATTAGTGCGCCTATTTGCATTGCGTGCAGTCTCCAGTTGTTGTCTTGCTGCCTGTGCATGCTGTCGCTCCAACTGCAGTTGCATCTGCAGTTGCTGTAACTGAGATGCAGAAGGGCCAGAGGAATTGAGCTGTCCTGCAGAACGCCTCACGCCTGATAACTGAGATAAAAGCTCTGCCAGAGAAGAGAGAAGTTTCTACAGTGAAATCTGCTTAAATAAATATTGTACAATAGCACAAACGTGTCCCGAATACAAAAATCCTTCATCAATTAAGTCAATAAAATCGCATTGATTTGAAAAGTTTCATGGGCTACCCACTCCAAGCATTCCATATCTCAAATCCCACAGGGTAAGGAAGATTAAGACTTATTTATGCACAGTTTTTTACTCTAGATAAGAGATTCAAAGCTTAAAGTTTTCTAAACCACCAATGAGAGTCCATCTGTGGGAAATGCCCTATAAGCAATGCACAATACAACAATAACATATTGCCTTCAAGTCAAAATAGATTTGACTAAACAAACGTTTCAAATTTTGACTTCAGTTGGTGGCTTTATTTTCCACCCTCAACAAATGTACCTTCAGTGTACAAACTCTACCTTCCCAATATTCCTGAGGGAAGCTGTAGAAACAACAGAAATATTGCAGCATTGTTTCAGACATTTATAGAAAACATTCAGTTCAGAAAGCTTTTTCAAATGTTGTATGATGTTAAAAACCGCTATGGTCAAATATTTTTATTGTGTGAATTTTGACTGCTAGAAATTTTCTGCTAGAAATAAAGAAACCCTAACATAAAACAAACAAACAAACAACTTTCCTGAATATTCTTTTCCTCCAAAGTCGAAGACCGACAAATTCTATCCACACTAAGTATTTCTCGAAATAAATATTAATAAATTATTTCTCAGTGATTTATTACAGAATATATTCTGCAGAATATATTCCATAAACAGTTGCAAGTACTACTTTGTTGTGTTTGACACAAGGAGAACAGAGAAGGTAGATTCTTTTGTTCCTCCGTCTACTTCCCTACCCCTCCCAGTTAAACTGCAAGTTGTTATAATAATTATCCTTCCACCTTACTTTCAAGAGAGAGCAGTAGCTCTTTGTGTCAGGAACTCAGAATGCAAACACTAAATGCTCAAGTCATATGTAGCCAGCACAACCATATCAAGGCTAACTACCAATAATATTTTATTTCACTAAATACTGACAATAACCATAAGGAGTAAAAATTAAAATAAATAATGTTTAGAGATCTATTAAAAGCATAAGTTCTAACTTCTGTCAACATGTACTATTTATTACTCCAATAAAACGGAAGGCTTATAACACCATCAGGCAAGAGATATCTGTCTTTATCCTCACTGATTGTAAGATTGCTTTGAGTATAGTCAAACAGTACTCTTGAGGCAGAGGAGAGCTTGAGGCATAGGCTTGACATGAGACACACACACAGTCAGACTGCACTACATTCTCTGAATGCAAAAAAAGGCATTACTTGAATCAAAAAAGAAAAGATTCAGAAAAATGCCATTTTATTACACATTTCATGCCTGTAAATGAGTAGGCCTTGTGAGGCTGAAACAAACCAAAACAGCCACTTCACATTTAATTGACCTGAACTAACAGTCACTGTAACAAAAAGAGGTCTTACACTCTAGGCCACACAAATATCCTCCTTTCCTAAACCCATTCTAGTGCATTTTAGATCCTCCCATGACCTAATTTAACTTACTAAGTAGGCAAAAAACTTTTCTTCCTTTTTTTGTTGGGATATTTTTTAGCAGTAAGAGTGTAGCCAGCAGGTCCAGGGAAGAGATTCTTCCCCTCTATTTGATACTTAGGAGATCATACCTGGAGTCCTCTAATTTTGAGTTCTCCAGTACAAGAAAGCCATAGATATACTGGATCAGGTCCAGTGAAGGGTCGCACCAAGATGGTCAGGGCTGGAGCACATGACATGAGGAGACACTGGGAGAACTGAGTTTGTTCAGCCTGGAGAAGTCTACTTTGGGAGAGACCTTATTGCTGTCTACAACTACCTGATTGGAAGATACAGAGAAGACTGAGCCAGACTCTCAGAGGTGCACAGAAATAGGACAAGAGTCAGACAAGTTGGAACATAGGAAATTCCAATTAGATGTTACTTTTTTTTTTTAAATCAAAAAAGCAGTCAAATACTAAAACAGGTTGCCCAGAGAGGCTGTGAAGTCTCTATCCTTGAAGGTGTTCAAAATTTAACTGAACAAATGTTTGAGTAACATGATCTAAATAGACCTGCTTTGAGCAAGGATTTGGGACTAGACAACCTCCAGGGGTCTCTTCCAACCTAAATTATTATATGCTTTTTTTTTTCTTGTCATTTTAATGAATTAAACAAGCTCACAGAAGGCCTGAAGAACACCAGAGCCAGTACAAGAGAGGCAAGGGAAAGGGGGAGGGTGGAACTGTAGCTTCCCCTTTCAGGGGCAATGTGTTATTAAGTTGTCTTACTCCCTCACAAAGAATCATAGCTTAATAAGAAGCTCCAGTTTAAATGTTCATGTCCTTGCAGTATCTGAAGCAAAGGTGGTTCTGAAGTTTCCTTGACACTTATTACCTTTCAGCCTGGCAGTATAAGATTAATGTATTAAGATTTTGCATTAGGAGAATGGTTCTTTTTAAAACCAACTTCTTGCTCAATTTTTATTTTAATCTCTTTAAAAAGAGGTTATTTTTGGAAAACACAAAGTGAATAAATACTTATAGATTATACCTATAAAACCTAAAAACATGCCCATGTGATTCTTGGAAGTTAGAAGTGAGACTTCCTGCTCCTCACAATTCCCCTGAACTTGACCAAGATATGCTACAAATGCTTTATACCAATACATTTACATAAGATTTTAAAAATACACTTAAAAGACCTCCTAAAATTATCAAGTCTACCATTGAAATTGCAATCTGGATGTAAACTGAACATTATTAGTATATTTCACATTGAGCTAATTTCATCTTCATGAACTCTTAAGTACAACACTGAGAAAAGGTTTCTAATCTCCTTCATAAACACCTCTATGCACATTGCAAATTAAAATTAGATGCATTCAAGTAGGTAATGGAGGTTAGAAACAATTACATTTAAAAATACACACCACTTGTGGCCAGGTCAGCCATCAGAATGAACCTAAAAGTGTCTAAATTTAAAAGAACAAGTTAAAGGCATGTTGTTTTTAGTTTCAGAAGTTCTAGGTTCAATATCTATAGACAATCCAATCAAGAATACTGTTCATCAGTAAACATCTCTAAATTACAATGGCACTGGGAAGCACATATACACATACAGCTTC
This sequence comes from Crypturellus tataupa, assembly GCA_034781795.1. Lineage (NCBI taxonomy): Eukaryota > Metazoa > Chordata > Aves > Tinamiformes > Tinamidae > Crypturellus > Crypturellus tataupa. Next base: position 4,273 of record JAWLRI010001222.1, read on the forward strand.
AAAACAGAAAATGGGGCAATTATTATCCCCTAGAATTTTTTGTCACAGCCTATTTAAGAAGGACTCTTGGGTAAAATTGGTGGTTACAGCTCTTACCAGCTATAGGATCCATGGCTTCTCTATTGCTTGGAGAATATGAACTCTGAGAAGATGAAAGTCCACCAGTGGAACTGCTAGTAAAGTGCATGTTTGATCTACGTGCGCGGGGGCCTCCTAAACCCCGACCTGGGTGGAACATTCTACGTACATGCCGAACACCACTAGATTCATCATAACCAAGCAGTTAAGAAAACAGCAAGAGCATTTACTAGGTGGAGTAATCAGGCAACACAATATTCTTCATTCACAAAGCAATGATTCAACTTTGCAAGTATAATGCAACCATAGCTTTGGTGCCAGTCAGATATAAAGGTCTGAACCTAAGATATCCAGGGCTTCTTGCACTAAACTCTCTTTTCTCAGTCCTTTTATTATGTCTAAGAAATGTCAGAGTGGATTTCTTGTTTTCCAGATCAAAGTTTTCTAGTAGGCAATTTGAACTGATGCTGAACATGCTACTCAATAGACATAGGGATTTGAACATTAAAACTAGAGAAGGGGATTTAAGTACTGAAAATAATCAGTTATAGTTTAACTCTTATCAAGAGTAAACAGTAATTATTGCATTCCCTTTGACCTTTTTATTTCATACTTTTATCCAAGGAATTTTACTCACTTCAGTCTTCAAGGAACTGTAGTTCAAGAGGATTCATCACTATCATACCCCTTTGCTTCATCTTCCCTCTCTTTCTCTGCACAAATTCCATTGACTCTAATTATAAAAACAATCTTTCAGTTTCTTATTTCCTCCATTTCCTAGGAGATGCTTATATTTCAAGACATAGCTTTTATAGACCCTTTCCATACACACTAAAGAGACTATCAACAAATCATTTGAAAATGATCTTTCCCAGAAGAGTGTTAACATACGTTCTCCCATAACAGTCTAGATAAAGCTTCCTTTTACCTTAAGTAACACTACTGTAATTAAATACTATACTAAGAAATTACATATTTTATTTTCCCATTTCTACATTAGTAGTTTATTCTTCGATTTTACTCTTTTAAAAATAGTATACTTATCACTTATTGAATAATATGTATTATTTGTAGCAGACTTGTGCCTAATGCACTTTTCACACAACATACAATTATGGCATAGTATTCATTGCCTTGGGATATCACTAAGGTCAAAAAGTTGAGACTGAAAAATCATTCTCTTAGCAAGTAAGAACATTCAGCTGTTATAATAAATACTTTTAAGGCTGTTTGACTCTAAAAGCATCTGACTTCCAGGGATTAGAGAGAAGGGGGAGGAAAAAAAAAACCTCTCCTTGACCAGAATATATTTGTCTAGCACAGAGGTTTTTGTTCATCTTTTGAGTCTGCTGATACTGGATACTGCTAGTGACAAAACATTGTGCTAGAGGAATTACAGTTGAAAATTCGATTAAGAAAGAAACTGGACTTTAAAGAACTGTTCAGTCTGTAGGGGTAAAGGAGATGTGTTTTAATGGTTGCACAGAATTCATCACAGGGAATATCTGCAGCCATTTTTAACAGCTAAAAGAAGAAACAAACTCTAATCTCTATACAAAAGACAAGGCGGGAAGTTAAATCGTTCATAGCTCTAAGCAACCAATCAAAACCCACCTCAGAAATTGCTTAACACAATTCCCTATGCTAGAAAATATACAGGCAAACAGTCTTCTTTCTCTCTATCCTGTATATGAAGACGGCAATTAGAGCAGGGGGATTTATTCTGCATATTTATGAACTGCGACTTATGCAAACACACATGTATAAAAGCAATAGTATGGTATCAGAGCATAACTTTTTAACAGCTCCCTGACTTTGATACATATCCTTTCCTCTCTCTTTTGTTCTTCCTTTTAGTCTTAGCTGTTAGGAGACATAAAATAGCACCTAACATGGAACAGGTAGTCCAAAAAACTTTTCCCCATCAAGTTTTGTGGACTTTACAACACTGATTGCTAGAGCAATACTGTACAAAAACTTCCACATGCATTTTCTATAATTTTAAATTGTTTACAACATCGAACCCCCCTAAAAAATCAGTTTCATGGTGGGTGACTGACATTGTAACCTTAACTCAGTAACTGAAAAGATTATTCTGTTTTTTTTTTATAGCTCCTATGTAGCTAGCAAGAAACAAATATTTCCCAATTAAAAGTTATCTGACCATTTCCTCAAATGTTGCTAGCAGTAGACATAATGGACTTGAGTTGTTGAGGGCTTTATTTTTTTTCCTTTTAAGAAGCACTGAACAAAAAAGCATTACCAAATTAAAGTAGGAGTGTAGTTCTTTAAATGATATAGAAAGATAAATAATTCATAGAAATTACTTCATTTCAGAAGGTACTCTAATTACTTTATGAAGTGCAGACCATCATGAAAAACTCTCAATATGTTGTATTTGCATGGCGCAAAAAAAAATCCTAAGATATTGGATGCTAAACAAAATTATACTTAAAGCAGAAACTGTCAGTTTCAGCTCTTCATAGGATATCTCCTGATAGCTCTTCTAGTTATATCTAAAAAATGTCAATATATAACAGGATAAAACTACCCTATTGAAATATGATGATAAAACTAATCAAACCAGAAATTTGAAATCAGTCAATCTTGACAAAGTTCAAAGCATTAAAAGCTTTTGTTAAACAAAAAAAAAAGCACACACACAATAAAAACACAACCACACATCCAAATGCAACCACTTTACAAAAATCAATATTTACAGCTATTATAAGGAACAGTCTAACTCTTTCCTCAAGAAAGGATATTAAATCTCTGGGAGCTCTGTGTTCCAGTGTAAGATGAGCTGCAAAATCATCTGTGACATGATTAGGATCCCCTCCAGGTAATGCTGCACATATTGGACAAATCTGAAACAAAGTGAGAGAGGGAAAAAAAAAAACACAACTAACTGTACACAAATCACAGAACACACATCATTGAGTTGATCATTTAATGTGGATTTTTATACTTTAAAGATCACATTCCAATACTGTATCTAGACAGCCACAGGTTTAAAGCAGTAAATACGTTCCAACTGTAGCCATTAATTATAGCATCTTTCTAATGTAGCATCATTTTAGTACCTTTTCCTTATAATAATGTTTTTAATAATACCAGGGAAACCAAAAAGCAAAGTTTTCAAATCCAATTTGCAGTATTTTAAAACTTTGTATGTCAATTCCAGCACAGACAATGGGTCTGGTGACATAAGATTACTAATTGCTTGCATATACCTTCACATAACATTACCAAGGTCATTTATTGCTCTTTGAATCCCCAAATAACTTTTCATTCATCCCACCAGAAAAATATGGGAAGGAGATTGAAACCAGATATGAACATTCATTCAAGTATCACTATGAAGACAACCCATCGAGTTAGCACACAAGTAGTTTTGAGAGAAGAGAGAACTACTTATACACACCGAATAAATATTTTGGGAGGAGGTATTACAGCTTTTCCCTTAAGTCTAAAGACACACTTTAAAAAAGTTAAGGGACCATTACTGCTAATACTTTTATCACCACCCCCACTTTGTATGCATAGTTTTGCAGGCCAGGCTTAAAGTTTGATGGATCACTTAAAATTCAAAAAGGAAACAAACCCTTTCCAAAGAATGTGCATTAGGTAAGGAGGTCTTAGCTACTCTTCTACCCATCACACATCACTGACAGTTGAATCCAACACTTTCTATGAATTCTTCGCTGCTCCTCAGACCCAAAGGGATAACACTACTTTTGGTCCTGCCACCCATTTTCACAGCCAGTCAATATTGTAATGCTTTTGACAAACATTTTTTGCCATTTCAACTCCCCCAGTAGCAAGTTACCTTTGTTTTTAGGGAAGTCTCTGTTCTGTGACAGAGAGCCCAGGTTCTTAAATTATGTTCTTCACACATTTAAGTTATTGACTATAGTTTTCAAAAGACTGTGGGCATAAGGACATTTAACTGAAAGCACACATACTCTTCTAACCCTTTTTGGAATGAGAAGAAGAATGTCTTATATATATTTACAGCAAGATCTAATCTCTCTTTGAAAAGGGTGACTAAATCTTTCATGCCAGTTTAATTTTAGAAAGTAGCACTGATCATAAAAAAACAAAGGCATAAAGATTTATTCCAATCCCTTTTGCCTTTAGCTCAAAGTTTTTCATGCGCAGGATTTCACTTCACTAGATTCTATTTTTCAAATCTCCCATCACTACAGAAGCAATACAAGTGGACACACAGTAGAATAGACATTTTATTATAAAATGTAAGGGAAAACAAAACTACGAGTAATGCATTGTATACATTACAAAGAAGTAGTGAAGAGCTTTATAGAGACAAAACACAATTTAAGGTAGACCAGAAATTCTAATGAGGTTTTCTCTCCCTCAAAAAAAAAAAAAAGCACAACCCACATAATGCCCACCCCCCCCAAAACAAAACAAAACAAACAAAAAAAAAAGAACCCACGACAACAAAACAAAAAAAATCACCTTTTTGATACATAAGCAGAAACAACCCTACAAGTAATCTGTAAAAACAAAAATGGAATCACAACTGGGTTACAGGTACCTGTCAAATGCATGCAATATCAGAGTAAAATCAAAAGTGATAACAGATCAAACACTGCATGAGGAACATGGATTCTAAAACCATGATTTTTAAATGTTTCTTTTTATTATGAAAACTTCACTTCTGAATGTTTTTGTTTTGGGCAACCTATCATAGAATCATAGAACCATTACAGTTGGAAAAGACCTTCAAGATGGAGTCCAACCATAAACCCATCACCACCCCGCCTGCTAAACCACATCCCTCATCTACATGTTTCTTGAACACTGCCAGGGTCGGTGACTCCACCACTTCCCTGGGCAGCCTGTTCCAATGCTTCACCTCTCTTTCCGTGTAGAAATTCTTCCTAATATCTAACCGGAACCACCCCCGGCACAACTTGAGGCCATTTCCTCTTGTCCTATTTTCAGTAGTTCTTCTAGAGAAGAGATCGAGCCCCGCCTCACTACAACCTCCTTTCAGGCAGGGCCTTGCTGCCCTGAAGCAGCTCAACTCTTCCTCCCAGCTTGTTGTCCTCTGCAAATTTGCTGAGGGGGCACTCAATCCCCTCAGCCAGAGAGTCAATAAAGATATTAAAGAGGCCCAGCCCCACCACTCTCTGGGCCCAGCCATCCAGCCAGTTCTTCACCCAGCGAAGACTCCACCTGTCTAAACTGTGAGCTGCCAGCTTCTCCAGGAGAAGGCAGTGGTAGACGGTGTCAAAGGCCTTACTGAAGATGATCTGTTCCATAACCTTTCCCCTTACTGAGGTCAGGCTGACAGGCCTGTAGTTCCCCAGATCCTCCATCCAACCCTTCTTGTAGATGGGCGTCACATTGGCAAGTCTCCAGTCGTCTGGGACCTCCCATCAAAAATGTTTGAAGAGTCAGGCTATAACAGAAGAAAAATGACTACTGAAAAAGTACAGTACAGTTTTCCTGCTCTGCACCAAAGTCAGACACTGATATAAATTGCTTGTGTGTTAAAGCTGTGTCAGAGAACATCCCAGAGCTTTCTTCAAAGTGCCCTTTTTTAAAAAAGAAACTTTCTTCAGCATCCTTTAATATTTCATGTTCCCGAAGATGTATTATCACAAATATGAGAAGACAATGAGAAGGAGAGAGAAAGGGAGAGCGAGCGAAACATGGTTCAGCACATAGAATTCACATTTTCTCTCAAAGCAGTTGGAACATAAAATTCTTGATGAAGTTTTCTCAAACGGTTTGCTAAATCTACTTTCAGAATAAGAGTACAAAATGCTGCAGTAATAATTAACATGCCAAATGCATTCTCACTGCTGTCATTGCACTTTGGTTGTGGTTTGTAACAGCAGCAAATTGGACAAGTCTCAATGAAAGGATTGAATTCCTGTTCAGGAAATGCAATGGCATTATAAACTAAAATACAATCTATTGCTCTTGGCTGTTTTAAGAATTCAAATCTTGCTGGAGACTTGTTTCTGCCTATTTGCATACATCTTGTTTTTTGCACTCAACCCAATGGAATGAGGTAGGATATTCACCCATCAATAGGATATGAGGGACTCAAGGTGTGTGAAACAGAAGGAGCAGAATCAAGGGGGATCATGTTAGTTCAGTGATCATATTAGTTCAGTGAACTGCAAAAGCATTGAACACAGACTTTGACACTACCACTAATAGTTGCAATTCGTCTCCCATGATGAGACCATATATAAGTGCTATCAAAACAGCATAGAAACTTACTTGGAGTGAAAATGCTCGTAAAGCAGGAATAGGAATTAAGGCAGCCATAAAGAAAGCAGTAACATTGCTGATAGATGTAAGGGCTACACTTGCTCCTGTTCGCTTCAAACATTCACCTGTTCTGTCCTGCAAAACAAATGGTGCATCTTAAACGTGAAGTGAATAAGGTGATGTCCTGCAAATGAAAGGGTCATCCTACAAATATAGCATGGTTACAGTGAAAACTATTGCAAGGAATTTCTGAATACAAACGTTCATTTGAAAGAATATGACAATATCCTAATTACGGTGCCCAGGAGAAAGATAGATTACATATGAAGCACTAACATTTTTTTAAGGTAGAAAGCATTATCAAAGCTACAGGAATATTTACATTAGATATCAAATACATCTGTAGGATGTATTTTGTATCAGTGCAGTCCCTTTGTGTTCTCATCATTTTCAGATAAAATAAGCATGCATTAACAACATACATAGATACATAATGTATCTACATATCTTAAAGTATGCAAAAAAACAACAACAAAAAAAACCCAAGGATCACATGCACACAAAACGAGAAACAAGCATATATACACAGGACCCTTTCCCAACCCAGTAGGCTATTTTGAAGCATATAGAGGTTACAGTAGAATACATTTGTAGTGCCCTGCATGATGAACCATCTGAAAAGTGTACATCAAAGATATTGCTTGTACAAAACAAAATAGGCAAATATACATTGCTTTTAAATGGTTTGTACATTGAATATGAAACTTTGGACTGAAAACAAAAAGGTCAATAAAAGGAAAAGATCATAAAAGTGAGATTTCAGATTTCATAACATAAAGATGCTGTGCTTTGGAATGTCATGGTCAATTATAAATAAAAGGAAAGAGAAATAGGGAAAATATTTAAAAGACCACATTTAAGGATATAACACATAAACAAAGGTAACAGTGAATACAAGTAAAAACATTTCTTCTCTAAGTTGAGCTCCACGTCTTCCTTTTCACTTTAAGATTTTTGCATTCTTGCATTAAAAATATTTTATCATTTTAACATCAGACTTGTATTTCAGGTTGCTCTAAAATTTACCTCAACTTTCACTGAAGTTTTGAACACACATGGAATTTGCATTATCTAAATAAGCTTTTATATCACAGCTATAAATTAAACTTTCAAAATAAAATAATCTAGGATGCTATTATATAGGGGGAAAGAAAGAATGTCCCAAAATATTCTAGGATCACGTGCATTGCATTTGTCATCAAATAAAAAATAAACAAAACCCACATGTCCCAGAAACACCTTATTAAACAATTTTAGGTACAATATATTTTCCCACATCAAGTTTTTTCTTTTGTTTTCTCCCAACTCCCCATTATGTCATTACCTCAAATGGAATTCTTTTATTCTGCCCTGTTTCACTAAATGCATGTGCTAGAAGGAAAACATCATCTACACCAACTCCAAGAGCAAGAAAAGGTAAAACCTTGGGGAAAGAACAAACAAACAAAAGAACAAGAAATTTAATATATTACTTCTATGACCTACCATGCAACTAGTTATTAGATGGGTAATTAAAATGACTTTCACACTATATTTGTACTCAAATCCAAAAGTAAAATGAAAATCAAAAGGATGCAATACAGTTCTCTTATTTTGAAATGCTGCTGAAACACTTGAGGTAGACCATGTATGGTCACAAAATCTCACTAAAAATAATTCAAGGTTTGAATAGGCAAAGAGTACTATATTATATTTCAAATTATTTCCACAATCCTTGCAGAATTCAATTATCTTGATATATTCAGATGCATGGCAGCAGTTTATGCTCAACTGGATGCCTACATTCACACTGGGACACAGAGAAACAAATATTCCAGAATCTACCTAATGAAACAAACTGCAAGATATTTGTCCTTTCTCTCAGCACTCTCTCTCGATTTATTACAGCACAATCTATGAGATAGAAGGTACAATTAAAATGTTTTAATTAAAAATTTTAAAATGATTGACTCAGATGTGTTCATTTACTAGTAAAGTACTTGTAATTTAGCAGCAGACTTGTGGCTCCTTGATACCTGAGTTGTGGCAGCATTAAAGGAAATTCCAATCAATGAGCACAGGCCCAATCCTGCAGCTACTGAGAGTGCAACCAACAAGACTCCTGCCAGCCCCACGGCACCCTGAGACTTGGCACTGTCCCACCGCAACATTGTTAAACAGGCATAGACAAGCTGAAAGCAGAATAGGGGGAAAAAAGAGACATAAGCAAAATATTAGGATGGATCTTTCTCTAACCACTATATCCCCTCAAGAACATACACAACTTACAAGC
>JAWLRI010001223.1:0-12905 GCA_034781795.1 Crypturellus tataupa
ATTCATGGTGTGCTTCAGTCTTGACATCTTTATGTCAATGTGAGCAAATTCCATCATTTAACTCTTTCGACTCTTCATTTATTTGTTTTGTTAAGCTCTATTCATTCTGATAATAATGCCACACTTTATCTTGGCACTTGACCTCTAAAATTTTAGGGTTCCCCCCCATTTTTTTACTTCATCTGGTGGACAATAGATGATTAAAATGTAAATGATATTCACACCACCAAATTGGATGCTGGATGACTCAATATTCAGAAAGTAGTGCAAAACCTCCTGTCATGTCTGGTTTCAATAAAATGCCTTGATTGTCTATTTTTTAATGTTAATACATGCGATGTTTGACAGCCTGCCACTAGTAGAGCTCTGACTCCATCTTTTGACATGCCCAAAGAAGTAGCTGAGGTCTTTGGTTTCAAGATGATTGTACATATCTAATTAAAGGAAACACTTACTAGCTTGATGAATCAGAATAATCTGTTGCAGCTTCTTGGACATGCATGTTGATATGTTTCTCTTTCTGGGGAAAAATGATCTTTAAGTGTTTAAATTATAGCACGGTAGCATTATGTATTTTTGGAATGGTGAATTTCCAATAATCCTGCTTTAAGTAATAGGATTGCACTTGATATAAGTCTTCATTACTTTTGCCTCTAGCATTGAAAAAACAATATTTTAGATTGAGTCAATGAAATCCTAAAAGGAGAGAAAAAGAATTCTTGGGGGGGGAGGAGGGGAGGAAGAGAAGAGGTATCCTCTGTTCAAGTTCAGTAGTACTTCACTTGTTTTTATTTAAGGTCCCTTTTTAAGGTGGTATGTTCAGATTATTTTGAGAACTGCTGCTAACTTACAGTGGGCTTTCAATGGATAGGAGACAGAACAATTGATACTCTACAAACTTAATTTCAGTTTAGTTTTACTGCTAACTATTATAGTAGGATATTGTAGAACTTGGTAGAAAATTAAAAAATTGATGTTTAGAATTGTTAGTTATACTCTCAAATTATACTGTGGTAGTAGTATATTTGTATGTACCAGTTTGGGATGTGCTAATGTAGCCTGCAATTGAAAGGTTTGTAGCCTTGCGATCCTAAATGCAATACATTAAAAGAAGCTAAAGACTGAGGTCCATCAGGATAGATTGAATTCTTCTGTGGTTTTATTGTAGCTAGGAAACATGAGAGATACAAAAAAGTAATAGCCTTTAGATACTAAGTGTTCTGCTCAAGTGTTTGTTCTAAGTTTGAATTTAGATTGGTAATGACACTTGCTGTGTACAGTCCAATGTTTTGGTTTATAGTGATAATTAATTATTTTTTAACCATAGTTCAGTAAGAATTGCTCATGTTTATCTGGGTATGCTAATTGTGTCAACCTATGTTAAAGCTATGACTTCTTGTGTTTTAAGCTTTTAGTCTCATATGTAAAATTGCTCCTGCACTTAGCAAAATAAGAAAAGCCTAGAAGCCAGAGGAATGCATATGTACCCTGAAAGGGGAAGAAGTAGTAGTAAAAATTACCGCTCTTCCCATCAATCATGAAAGTCACATAACAAAAATGTTCCTTCTATAACAAAAATGATTCTTGGATCTTGGAAGCCTCCTATGGTCTTCACTTGGAGCTCTGTTATAAGAGCTTAAGGACTGTCTGGCCTACACATACCTAATATGACTTTCCTCAAGGTAAAGTCTTAGCTTTTGGTATAAATATGGAGTCTCTTGCTTTGGGAAGCAAGCTTAATCTTTATTGTGCTTTCCAGAATCTGTTGCATCACAGAAAGTAGGATCTTTGACTCCAGCAACTAGCAGGCAAACTTTCTTTGCTGAAAAGATAAATTACAACAAAATATAAGTTATGTATTTTTTTATCTACAAATCCAGATGTTCTGTTTTTTTGTTGCCAAAAACCAACTTTTAGTGTATGCTGAACTTACCTTCATTATACCTGCTGAGTCATTAGTTTATATATATATATATATTTAGGATAAAAAGTGGACATTGCACGGTGTGTGGGGGTGCTTTTGTTGTTGTTTATTCCCCTTTCTGTTAAATGATAGTTCATTTCATGGATATTAGATCCAAAGACTTGTCTGTCAGAAAAACTTGCACACTTTACCAGCTTTGAAGTGTTTAGACTGATGCAAGTGTCTAAATTAGATGCTGCATATCTGCAGAGTGTATTTTAAACTAGAAATCACTATGTTTATTAATTATACCAGTATTGATGTACAGTGTTGCATAGTGATCTTTTTTAGGGTTTTCAGTATTATAACTATTGTTGTTCAGTTAACCTGGTGCAAATTTTCCATGAGACATTTTAGATGAGAAAAAAAAAAAAAAGAGGGGGAGGAAGACAGGAGTAGGGGGTGAGGGGAATGAGAAGAGAATGAATGAATTGGATTCAAGCTCTCTTTTACCTTTGGAGGCTGAGGAGTGAAGCAGTTGAGCTTTTGAATTACAGAAGTAGACTTGAGCTCTGGAGACTTAGACTTAGTGCTAGACAGAATGTGCATGCTCAGATACTGTGATGCATTGCCAAAAAATCTCATCTGAATCACTGAAAGAAATATCTGATTGGTAACATGTTCTTGTAGCTGTGTTTTGAGTGAAAGACATAATGGCTTCATTAAAAATGTCATATTGTTTTACTTATTCTGACAGTATCACAGTAAATCACTACTGGCTTAAAACTGCAGATAGTTCATTTGTCCTTGTACATGCTGCAAAGTACCCTAAAACAATTCTGCTTAAGAACAGACAGTATTACTAGGCAGAAATGTAGAGAGGAAAAAAACTCTAACTCTGGACATTTTCCAGGGAAATAATCTTTTGTTCCCCATTCTTTATTCATTTAAAAGAGAGAGAGAGAGAGAGAGAGAGAGAGAGAGAAAGTTCTGTGCTGGTCCATATTTCCACCAAATAAAATAATCTCATGCTTTGTCATTACACTAGGGTCAAGTTGGTTTGTTATCATTCTGAATATGAAAAAAACAATCATCTGAATTAGGTAACATACTGAAAGGAATGTATGTGCAGACTATGGTTGTATTGTGAGTGATGCTGAACTAACAGGTCTGGATCATGGCTGGAGAATTGCAGTTTATAATGAATGTTTCAGCAAAGCAAATCAGCTGACTTTTTATCTTTCTTCCTTCTCTAGGATCAAACTTGAATCGCTGTGGATTCAGAGGCTCTTCATACTTAGGGATGTCATTCAACCCATCCAAGGTCAGTTAAGCGTAACGAAGACATTTTGATTAGGCAGTAAATGATCTTCTGTCTTTATCGTATTAATTACAGAGTTGTGGGGATTTGAGTTCTGTTGATATACTGAAATATTTGAGGAACTTTTATAGTACAGTACTCTTAAAATGGTCCTGCTTGCGTGTGCAGGGGGCAGTAAAGTCACGTACAAATTGTGACTTGTTTCAATGCATTCTCCCCTCCTCTGATCTGTGACTGGGAAGGGGAAACTTCTCCAGCTGAAGAACTGTCTGTGGACCAGGAGGAGGAGAACAGAATTGTTGTGCATGAGGTGGTGGAGTGCATGCTGTTCTTCAGTATTCCTTTTATATGTGATGAAACATGGAGTGTTTGATTGGACTTTGTATTTGCTCAAATATAGGCAAGGCTTTGCTCATCCCAGTTTGTGGTGGAAAACAATAAGTGAGAATGCTTTTCAGGCATGTAACTGAGATTCAGGAGAATTAAAGTCTATACAGGGAAAGAGGATTCCCCTAATGCTGGGGAGAAATCAGGTGATCAAAGGCTGCTAATGATACAGAAGGTCTGATACGGTTGGAAGAAATAGGGGCCAGTGTGCAAGAGGGATTGTGAAAAAGATACATAAATTGTGTGCTGTGTTTGAGAATGAAAAGTTCAATCATCTCACTACTAAAGAGGGAGTGAAACATCTCTCCACAGGTATTTGATTTCTAGAGGAGAGATAGAAAGAGGTTTTTAGATATTTATTAAAATTGGGATTTAAAATTGAAAGTGAAGATGGACATCTGATACCATTAAGACTGGAGCTGAGTGTAAAAATGCTTGAACTGAGTTGTGTATGAGGATAATGCAGCAGCCTGTTTTGACCTTAGTTTTATTTACTTTAACAGCACAACCTTAGGTTTCTGAGCATCTTGTGAGAATTTTAATCTGCACTAGAGTAATAACCACTTATTGTCCATTTTTGCATAGCAAGTCAACTAAGTAGTCATACCAATAATATTCATAGTTTATAGTATGGAAAAAAATAATGATGAGGATTTTGTACATCTCTACACCAGGTGCTAGAGCAACATGTTACAGGCAAGATAATCTGCCTCTTGATTTGCTTTGGTATTTATCCTTTTTTACACTACAGATGGTGTCTGCAGTGAACTCTGATTGTAGTACTAAGATGAATTCATCATGTCTTTCAATTGGAACTAACCTCAGTGGCAATCCTGCCACCCACTGAGCTTGAAGGAAAGAAGGAAAATGTTTGCTTAAAACTTAAAAGTATTTGGGATTTCTACTGGTGACTTATTGGAATGCTTTAAAGCTTAAATGCAAAAAAAACCTCAAATACAAATAAATAAATAAATAAATAAATAAATAAATAAATAAAGACACTGTTTTACTCAGAAGCTAGTAGTCTTTTTCATAACAGTCCCCTAAAGACAGTGAGGATGTAATGCTATTATTGTGGTATAACTGCAGTATAAGATGAATAAACACACACTACCAAAGCAAGGTAATAAAAATGTCAGCCATATTTCCTCAAAGGTCTGGGTCAGTGCTATGCAATGTAGTACATTAGATCAGTATATGCTTTTTGAAAACTTGTCCCCATTGCACAAACTTTGAAGAATTACTTTTGTGCATAATTTTGAGATTTTTGTGGTGCTCTTTGAAAAGTCCAAACGAACTGAAAAGTGTCATTATAACTTGACAGCACTTTCTGGTATTCTAATTTAATAATCAAGTTTCAGTAGTACATGCTTCAGATATGAATACTCTCTTTTCAGGAAATATGTTGCAGCCCATCAGTATCTTGTAACCTGTCAACCAAACTGTAGAAGGGACCAAAGGGTAGAGTCATGTAACCTGTGGAAATTACTTACAAGGTTGTTGTATCTAAAAAACTATTCACAGATAGATACACTTCTTATTCAAGCATCATAATACCTTTTTATTGCATATACATTAAAGGGATCAGATCTACTTTGATTTATTAACACAAAAAGGTTTAAATATTTCCAGAATTGTTTCCTTAAAATAGTCTGAAGTGTCTCAATAAAGGAAGAATTTGGAAATCTCTTGTGATGACTTTTGGTTATGTTTAAGGTCTTTTAGTTTTTCTTTAATCATCATTTAAAAGAAGTTGATTAAATCTGTGTAATAATAATAATAAAAATGCCTGTAAGCTTTTTAGATTTGCGTTAGCAGTTACTTATTTCATGCCACTACAGTGATTTCATTTTTGGACTAAGGTCTATGCCAGAGATAGTGGTTGGAGCTTCTGAGGAGGATTCATCTTTGTCTATGTAGGTTTGAAATTTAAAGGTTCATTAAAAAAAAAAAAAAAAAAGTGAGGGGGCAGTCCTTCAGGTGCATATGAGCCTTTTTTCTGTGCTTTGATAAATGAAAGCAATGTTGTATGTTAGACAATTTTGAAAAGTATTTTAAATACTAAAAGCATTATTTATCTCATTACTAGAGTGTATTCAGTACATACATATATGTACTGAGGCCATAGGCTAGGGTTACTTATCATGAAAGGTTTCCTCCCATCCACACAAACTTTAGAAGTGCTGGCAGATACCTTAAACCTTTGAGACTAGTTATCCTTTCCTATTGGAAAAAAAAAAAAAGCCATTTCAGTCTTACTTTTTGGCATCAAGTTGTCACGGGGCCAAAGAAACTCCATTGTTCTGGTTCAGATGTTGAATTAGTGTGAAATGTATATTTGTGTGTGTGTGTGTGTGTGTGTGTAGGCACATGGATCACATGCAATAAGCAATATTGTGACAATCTTGAAATAATTCCATGGAGCCTAGAGAAAAGTAAGACATAAGTGCATTCTAGCATACTTACATTTTGAAAAAATTCTAATTAAGGGCCAGAATGTATGATTCTTCTGGAATAACACATTAACTATATTTGTTTTACATTTAAAAACAAAATCATGTACAGTGAAAAAAGATCTTTTAGACCCTCAAAACCCTATGGTAAATTTATATTTGAAGCTTCACCTTGGTTTTTATGAGTGCATATTGTAATAATTTCTGTATTTCTGTTTATGTGATCATGATTGTTAATCTTCTGTGTTCAGTTTAATTCTATTTGAATATTGACCATGAGATTTGGGGCTCTAAAATGAATCTTTTCAAGACCTTGGATGTATACCATCATATTGACCCTCTGTCACTTCCACAGTCTTTTTTTAGTAATTGCATATGAAAATATCTACCAGTGTAGCAGTTTTCCATATAAAGAATTGAATTCCTTGGCACATGACAATATTGCAATAAAGGAAAACTATTAGCAGTAAAGGTAGCTGTTTGAGCTACTAACAGCTATTCTCAAATGCTGAGACCTTCTACCTGTTTCCCTATATAATGACATGTTTGAGGATCACTGTTGAGGTATGCATTCTAATAGTCCTTGCTGCATTGCTTGTACCTAACTCTGTGGTGTTCAAAGATGAAAGCAGAAGATTGCACAACTAGTTTAACTGTGAAATTCATGATAGTGTATACAACATTCACTTCCATTTGCATTATATGCACCTTAAAGGTATAGTTTGCTCTCTGCTGAAACTACCTGACTTGCAGTTTTGTGTGTCTCAGATTGCTGAAACCCCATATTTGGAAAAACAGTGTGCTACCTCTACATGCTGAAATGTTTGTATGAAAAAGATAAAATGTCTACGCTGTCTGGCTGTTGTAGTGATTGATATTGTTTTTTCAGGGGAGCAGGGATTGTTTTGTGTCATGAGCATTCATTATACATGCTTCTAATGCATTTTATGTAAATTGTATTTATTGCAGGAAGTGATAGTGTAATAGAAATACCTGTATTAACTAAAAATATATATATATATATATATAAAAAAAGTGAAGCGGAAATTTTGAGTCTTGTGTTGAAACTATTTAGGGAAAAATGCCACTTAAAGGAGACTATTTTTGAGAATTACAGATGCTTTAGAAAATTTCCTGAATATCCAAGCATGTTTGTTGTAGTTTAAGACATTTACATAAAATTTCTATAATCAATGTTTTTTAAAAGCCAAGTTTGCATATCCTTAGAGTAAATCTGATTTGATTAATAAATATAATCTTCCTCCAGAAATAATATTTTCAAAATTAAAGTTGAACTGTTTCACTATAGCCATTACTCTTCCATTATTCCTGATGACAATATTTATTTGGAGAGGGACTTAATAGCTATATGAGTGAGTAAATAGAGCAATGGTATGCAACAAAAATTGATTTGCAGGCTCTATGAGTGGAGGCATCTCCTCCACTTTCTCTGCTCCTCTGATCCAGAGGGGCATGCAAAGCAGGGAGGCACAACTAATCTCAGTGCTGGTGCAGGAGCAGACCTTGGCTGACAAGCTTTGCACCATGTATCCCGACAGAGACCCTGGGGCAGAGAGAGGGTCATGGTGGGAATGGAGTGGAGAGGTGCAGTGCTCAGCATTTGCCGGTTCTCCCTCTACATACCTGGAGCTTTTCCAGTACTGTTGCAGACACTCTCATGCTGCTGCTGCCTCCCTTCCCCTTCTGTGTTTGATTCCCAGGTGGGAGAAGAGTTCCTTGCTGTGTAGTGGGTAGTAGGTACTTCTCCTAGTTTCTTATTTGAAATAAATCTCTCTGCCTTGGGAAACCAGCATGGTTTGGCCATAAAAATACCGTGTACCCATAACATGATCTCATTAAAGCTTGTTTTTATACTGCTTATTGCATGTGTGGGTTTTGAGTTGCAGAGTAAAAATGAGTTAACCTAATCCTAGTAAAATGTGTTTTATAAACTCATTCGTCTCTCCTGCTCAGCATAAAGTAGCTCTTTTATCAAAAAACAAACAAAATAACAACAAAAAAACTTTTCAGTTGTTTCAAACTGATCCATCCTAAGCATCTAAAGTCATCTCGCTACATGTGGTTTGTGTTGTGGTAATGTCCAGGATGTACCTGTAAAATAAAGTACATTCAGCACATAAGCATCTCCCCATCTCATGATCTGTATCATGCGACTAGTCAGCATTTAATTTCTAATTTTAGCTTCCCTGGTGACTTTATTTTTTATGTAGATATTATATGCAAGACCTGATTATTGTTTTGCAATAGAGTTGAAAGTGGATGAGCGATTAATTAGCTTTCCTTTCAACTGACAGATTACTAATAATCTCTCTTATGCTTTTGTACTTGTGGATAATTAGCTTTTAAAATCTTTGCAGAGGGAACCTTTAGAGGTATGGCTATCTAACAGAAAGCTTATCTTGCTGCCAGGAAACTAATGCCCAGGAGGAGTATGTCAGGATGATCTTTCCTACAGTTGAGTTGATTTTTTTACTAACTCTTGCATAAATATCACTGTTGGTGCATTCTTATTCCAAAGCTTCCTACTGACCAGCTGATTACAAGGATATCAGAGTTCTTCAGTAAGTTGGTTTCATTCAGAGAAGTTTAATGGGATGATCTTGGTTTAACCATAATTCATGAAGGGAAATGAACTTTGCTTAACTTAAATTATTTTAAAAAAATAATATATATATATTTTGTTTTGTGTTGTTTTTTTATTATTATTTATTTATTTATTTATTAGGGTCCTGGTATATCTCATCCCTATGACAGTGGGCATATAGCAATGACTTACACAGGTCTGTCATGTCTGGTTATTCTTGGAGATGATTTAAGTCGAGTAAATAAAGATGCCTTATTGGAAGGACTGAGAGCTCTCCAGTTGGAGGATGGAAGGTAAATTATATTTTATATTTTACAACCCTCTGGAAGGTTAATGGAAAACCTAAGTGTGGAAACCGTAGTGCAAATGTTTTTATGCAAATAAAGCTGTAAAAGGTTTAGTATCTAGGAAGTCTTCTATAATTAAAACCTTTTAATGGAATATTCCTTTTAAAATGCAATGCTACATTAAAAAAAAAAAAAAAATCCCCAGAATTTTCTAAATGGAAGTCATGAATAGTGATGCACAATTTCCTCTTTCATATAGCCACAGAATGACCTTAATGGGTCAAGTTCTAATGTATGTATACAGATATATATAAATAAGTGTATTTGTTGTTCTGTCTTAGTTTGGAAGCATCTTCAAGGACCTAGGAGTGTCTGTGCTGCTGCTGAATGTGTTCCTGTTGCATGCTGAGCCATTTCTCTTATCACAGTATATCCAAGAGGAAGGAGCTAGAATGCGTGTGTACTAAACTCCCTAGCATCTCAAAGCAATTGCTTACCATCATGTCTCGTTGCAATAACAAATTATGTGCAGTTAATCTGTTCTGCGTTTTTGTATCGTTTGTATAGGTTTAATGTACAGACTGATCAAAGAAGAGGATTAAGTGTAAGATGCTGAAGAGTGCTAGCTAGCCACTAGATGGAAAGGAGATGCTTTGCATTTTTCTGGGATAGAATTGTTACTTGATTGAGAGTCAACTTCTAGTTTTCATACCTAAGAACTTTAACTGCTTAACAGTGAGAATAGTTAGTAAGCTGAATAAGGGAAAGAAAAACTTTGCTGGTGTAGCCCTAGTATAAATATGCTATGCTTAGTTTTTATTTCTTCACCCATGTCTTCTATTAATAATAAAAAAATAATTATATTCTCTCTTTAAAAGTTATGAATGAATGTACATGTCTGTGTTTTTGCTTTACTGTGAGTTAATGTGATCTGAAGCATCTGGATAACATGGAGGGCGCAATTATAGCCTAAGGATGGGATGAAGTTGTAAATCACATCACTGGCACATCTTAAGAAGTATCCTGTTTCCCCTTAAAGTTCTTTGCTATATTCACAGAGCAACAGAGTGGATTTCCATTTGAGCTGCGTGAACCAGACAGTACCTGGCAAACCATGGGGGGTTAGCAGAAATGAAACTGTCTCCCAGTTAATATTGGAGACACTTTTCATGTAAGAAAATATGGAGTGCATATTTGGATCCCATGGTCAAAGGGGGAATGTCACAGTAGTACCTGAAAAACTTTCAAGTCAGAAGTACTGTTTTGTTTTTTATTCTGTTGTGATAGCTTCTTACCAATACCTAATATTCTATCTAGCTTTTTGAACCAAATGGAAGCTTTCCAGGAAGTAAATCACAGCATCACTTGTCTTTTTTTAGGAGACTCTTAAAGAAGATGGGATCATATCTAACCTAGAAATAACATTTTTTAAATCTTCTTAAACTTTGGAGAGAAATTTAACTATTGCAAACCATTTTTTTGACTTCTAAGTAATTTTACTTTTTAAAAGTAAAAAGGTAATAATAACACTTGCATTTATACATATATGGGAATCTCATTCTGAAGTGAGTCAGAAAAGCAACGTGAATTATGAATATTTCTAGAGTGGCAAAGAATTCTGCTAAGAATAGTAGATGGTTATAATGGTAACTCATACTTTGGTGCATAAGATTATAGGTGAAAGAATATATGCATCAATGTCTTTGGATAAAGACAGACCAGGGTCATGACATTGCCAGAAATAAGGTTACCTAAATCCCTAAATGTTAATACTTTTATTAATTTTGCTTGACCTGGTTAGAATCACATGTTCTGAAAAGAAAATCTATTGTAGATCTGGGTTGCATTCATAGTGTTGCTTCTCTGAATACTATAACTAGAAGAACTTATTTTGAAAGAAAAAAACAATACAATTCCTAAAATGTTACTTGTATTTTCTAATGTAACAGGCTATACAATGTATAATGATAAAAACCTTTTTTTCAGTTTCTGTGCTGTGCTGGAAGGAAGCGAGAATGATATGAGATTTGTGTACTGTGCTTCCTGCATCTGCTACATACTTGATAACTGGTCAGGCATGGATATAAAAAAAACAATAGACTATATTAGAAGAAGTATGGTGAGTTATTCTCAAAGAGTTATTTCTTCACACATTTGAAATATAATTGCTTTATTGCTTCACTATGACTATAAATCCATTCAAATTGAAATATTAGTTATATTATTGTTTCTTCTTCCTGTTTTAGTGAGTTGAATATGAAAAAGTCCATTTTTCCATTTATATTTTCACAGCAACATGTGTACTAGCAACATAACTATAGTTTATTGCATGTTTACTGTAAATTAAATTAAACCTGATCTTTCTTCTTTAAAATTAAATTTAAATTTGAAAGCCATATTTTAAACACTGAGACCCAAAGTTCTTGCAATTTAAAAACCAAAGTATTGCATTAATAAATCCTCAAATTTCAGTTAGCTCTAGTACTGTTTTTTTTAAATGATATACCGAATCAAAGGAAAATTAATTATTGAGATCAATTCAAAATTAATGTGCTCCAATCATGTACTTCATTAATTATTAGATATTTCTAATAAAGCAAAGTGTTAGTATGTGTGATTCTTTTTGTGTACATGCAGTCTTCATTTTTTTCACAGAGCAAAAAGCCTTTTAGTTATTTTTCATTTCAGCTTGGATAGTAGGTATAAAGAGAGCACATACTTAACGAACCAATTTATTCATATGATGGGAGGTTGCAGATTTGGTGAAGGTGTTAACTGTTTGTTAACTGGTGTTAGACTACAAGTAATGTCATACATGAACTGTATTGGTTCTAAAAAACTTGGATCCAATGTGAAAGCTTCAAAGACATTTGGCAATGAAGAATATATGCAAATGCTGAAATTCATTAACTCAGTATGTATAGTCAGTTCATCCAGGTTACTTTGCAAGTTAATTTAAATATGACAATGATGCAATACTTTTTAATAAGTATATCCAGCACAGTTTTGGCATTTTAGTTAATAGTTAAGAGCACATGTGCTCTTAAAATGCTGCTTATGTTAATTAAATGAATTTCATTTTTAAAGATTGGTGCAAATGATTAATAAGTATGTTTGAAAACTATAATTCCTTAATGTGAGTAGATGTACATGGTAAACTCCATAGGGAAGGAAAAAAAAGCCAAGTTTGAGACATGGCTTTTGAAAGTAAGTTGTTGTAGTTATTGACAATAGTTAAATTGTAAATTTTAGGTGAGAAGCAATATAAAAAGACTTAATCTCCCATTTCAGTTATGATTTATATCAGCAGGAAAAAAAATTAATCAGGTCTTGTCTGAATATTTCTTTTATTTTATATTTAGTTTTTAGGGGGATAGAGTTAGATCTTTAAGCATTTGTTAATGTACATTGCAAGAAGCTTTCTAGCAGACCACCCATAGACAAGTCAGGGATGTAATTTTCTTTATAAACAAAATTTTCTACTGTCACAGATTGCTTTTAATGCCTGAACTATCTTGCTAGTTAATTCTGCTCTGCCCTTTGGTATAGACATAGTCTCAATCTTAATTTACTGTAGGATACGGTCTGTTTATATGTTGTGTAGTTCTAAACAGTATTATTCAGTGTTTAGAAAGCCCTATGCATTGGACTAAACCGTATTTGTGTATTCCAGGAATATAGCTAACCTGAACTAAGCAGATCTAAGGGAAAACGTGCTGATTATGAAACTATTCTTTGGTTCTTTGGGAGAAGTCAGTGCAGTCTAAAGGCTGTTCAAAATACACTAAATATTTCCATGTTGGTGATAGTTATCCTCTTTATTTTTTTATCCGTGTCTTGGTATTTGTGCCATTTTTCAATATATTTTGGATAATTGTAGGGATCATTTTCCTTGAATTAACTTATGTAGTTATTAAGTTGTCCTGTACCGTGAAAATACTTTTTCTGT
>JAWLRI010001224.1:0-12894 GCA_034781795.1 Crypturellus tataupa
GATCTGAAGGAATGTGATCCTGGAAAGTCCCTGAACTGCAAGCATGAGAAAGTTGGGCGAGACGGAGCTGTAATTAACCTTGTCAGTGAGAAAGAAGGATTTGTGCACAGACCAATGGTGTGAATACATGCCCGTTATCCACAACCAACCAAGTGCAGTAGAAGACATGTGTACGGATACCGCTTATGTATAAAGCTATGTAGGATTCACAAGTAAAGCGAATTGAATCTGCTTCACATTGAAGTGTTGTTCATTCCGTCTCGCGGTAGTGGTCCTCGGCACTTGGGGAATAATGTATAGAGCAAAGAGCAAGTAGCAAATTGCATCCAGTTTCAGTGACTGATCAAAATATAATTTTGCTCGGGTTTCATTTCTTTAAGTAGTAATCGGAAGATACCACTGTTCCTGGTATGTCCGTTCCCTATATTCTTAAGTGTGTAGTTTGTGTGATGTCCTCTTTTTGTCATGTGCTAGTACATTGAACTTTGGTCACTGTGCCATGTCTTTTAAGGGGGAATTTCAGATTTCTCCGGACATAGGCTGGACAGTTAATTCCAGTTCAGAGAAATGAGAATAACACAGACATAGAGACATAATTCTGCCGAAGGTCTCCTACCCCTTCATGTCTAGCTAATATTAATGTTTCCTAGAAGTGAGCACTACTGAGCATGCCAGGTTTCAGTGACATCCAGAAGAGATGTCCTTAAAATAAGCCAGCTGCCAACAGTAACACAATTATTTAGCAAAAAGTCTGAGTGGAGAAATCCTGGCAAACAGACTTAAAGAGCTTGCAAATGTTCCCTGCTCTAACTGGGGAAAGTCATTTTATGGTGCGAAACATCATTAATCCAGCTTCAGAAATAGCTTGAGCTCTCCCCTCCGAGCAGATCTCCGTGGCAGGCACCTGCAGGCATATTTGAAATGATCCCACTGCCCAGCTGTGCCTTCTGAGGACTTGCCCGGTTTGTTACAGCATGAAAATGAGAACTGTAACTGCGCCTGGTTTCTCGTGTATTGTTCACTTCACAGTGTGGATTTACCACCAGATATACTGACACAGAAGAATGTGTCCTGTGGATATATTGTACTGCTATGGTGTTCGTATATTGTGATACGTATAAAAAGACCATCCAATAATGACACCAAGTCTTTAAACTGGAGCTGACTGATACATTGGGAGTTTGGGATAGCAATTATCATTAATTTCTTACTCCCTCGCCACTATTGGAAAGTCTTTGCATCAGAAACTTTTGTTTTGTAAGCAGACAGCTATTAAAATGCATTAATAGTATATGGTGAAAGTAACATCTGCCTTTTAAAACACTTACTGCATTTTCCCTCTGTGGCAAAGACACAGGACTTCTCAAAGCTAATTGCAAAACGAGGGCACTGTTTAATTAGCCTGGGTATGGTTTTCTCAGCCATAGCTGCTTGAAAAATGAGGCCCCTTATGTTGTTACTAGGCCAAGGGTGGTTCTGTCCGCTGCGCTCTGTGAGCTAACGGAGCTAATTACAGGCCTAGTGGCTGGCCACCAGTCAGGTTTACTTTGCTGGGTCAGAAGCATTAACGGTGATCCCAGCAACCTGGAGATACCCAAAGACTAAAATGACAGGCAGAAGCTTCCAAAGAACCGCAGGATTTGAGTAATAAGCAAGTGCTGCACATATGGGCAGAGAATTAACTGGCCCTGCTTTTTCCTTTGGAAGTCTCTCAGGTATTGACCTGCAGATGAGAGGATGAACACTGTGATGGATGAAGGTCACATACAGGACTCTGCTTCTAACCTCTCTGGCTTTTCTGGACACCACACCTTAAACCTCTAATAGCAGTAGTTACTTTCTCGGCCATTTAGAGTTTGGATTTTTCATTCTGTTCCCACACTTGTACAAGTTGTTGCTTAGACATGCAGAATTGAAAAATCATTATTATGCGACTTTTCCAAATTTCTTACTCTAAAAGTTTATTTTCTATTAAAAACAGTGCTTGAAAACTGATTTTCATGTTAATAAGGTCTGATGCTTCTCCTGAATAAGAGATTGCTTTGTGTTTTGGCTGTAATTAAGTGATCTTTGTTCACAGTGAAGTAGCTTGCACTGTTGAATCATGTTGAATCCCCTGTAATAGTTATTACAAAAAAATATTTTGCTATGTTTTTGTTTCCATGTAAAGGTTAAGCATATGTTCTGATAACTAATCAATGGACAGTTGTGTATGCTGTTGATATCCACATAAAGCTTCTAAATAGATATCAGTAAAAAAGAGTTTATATATAACCCCACCTATTCATTTGTCAAATTAATTTCTATAACAAAATGTTTTTGTTAATAGCTTTTTTTTTTTTTTTTTTTTTTCCCCCTTTAAAACTAATTCACTGCTCTTCTGCCAGACTTTAAAGTAACCATTTGGCCTTTTTTTCTCTCTCATCTAAATCCATGACATATTCCCAATTATAGGTCATTGTTTCTAGTGCAGTAGCTAGAGTTTGTAAACATATTTTATGTGGACAGTATTAACCATTTTTTAGCTTGTCTTTATTTAATAAGGTTTTGCATAAACAAAAGAAATCCAGTTAGCTGTTAAATTAAACAAACCATTGCTCTTGGTAATGTGGTATTTGTTTGCAGTTCATGCAGGACAAGAATAAATTGTGTTGGTCCCCAAATAAAGATTGAAATCCATGCCACGTGTGCAGCTTTGGATTCCACCCTCAAGCTCCTCGGGAACAAAAGCCCTGGCTGCCTTGAAATCATCCAGAGCTTGGGAAGTGTCTGGGGAGTGACGCAGTGGATGAGTGGGGGGCGGGGATGTGGTATTTTACATCTGCTTCTGACACCCTCCTCCCCCCCCCAAATGTTTCTTCTGTGTTTGCTATCTAAATAGCTTCATGATTTTGCAAAGTAAATGAGGGTCTGTTAAGGACATCACTGTGATATACACAATGTTGATTTAAAAGTGTGAGTAGAAATCAAGGCTACATGAGGTCTTCAAGGAATTGCACCAGGCTTTTCATAAATAGGTGGTAATTTTCTTCTCAAAGCTAGATGTTTATTCTGAATGTATACATAGAAACTTTTCTATCTGCTTAATTGCAATTGCAGTCTCATTTATGCCCCCCCAAAACAACTTACAATGCATACATTCCTTTTTTTTTCTTTAATTTGTTGTTAATACAGTCTGTTACTTAAGTACACTCAATAGCCTATGCTGCTTTAAAACAAATACTGCTGGCTGCTGGATTTTATACAGGCTTCTCCTGCATTTCTTCTCTAGACACTGTATTTCCTCTGATTGTAGCTGTGGAGCAGTGGGGGTGACAGGAGACCCTGTCCCCGACTGCTGCCTCCTGCTCCTGTGAGCTCCCGTGCCCTGCTAGGGAGCAGTGGCAGCCCCTGAGGTTTTGCCTGTTCCGTGGGCAGGAAACCGCTTACCCCTTTGGGAGTGGGGGTCACTTCCATGCCCAGAGTTAGCAAAGGACAGCAGAAACTTTCATTATGTGTGTTCTGGAGTTCTGTGTGTTCTGGAGTTCAGAGCTACTGCAAATAATGAAAATCTCACAACATAGCTGTTGGACAAAATGTTATAGACGCTTTATGTAAGGACTGGATTGTGCTAATTGTGTCCTGGATTTTATAACTGTCAAATATTTGTGTGATTCAACAACAACAAGAAAACTATGTTCCCAGCATTCAAAATATTTCTTTCAAGCTAAAATACTGTTTTGTAAACTTTAATTACTTTGAAAACAGAATTATAAAATAAATTGTAGAATCTAATTGTTAAAAAATCAAATATATATGAGAAATAGTTTAAAATAAGATCAGACTTCTGAATTTTAGTTTCTTGGAGAAGAATGATTCCAAAATAGGTTTCTAAGCTGTCTGAAAATGCTAGAATGAGCAAGTCTGGTATTTTCTTTTTGTCTATGTTTATTTGTATATTTACAAGCTACATATATTTATTTCTGTCATTCTCTTCCCTAAAACAGGAAACAGTCCTCAAGATAGCCCTAGAAACTTCTCTCCCAGTGCCTCAGCCCACTTTTCTTTTGCACGAAGGTAAAACTTTTATTTGTAGTAAGTAGCCTGTATTTTGCATAGAGGAAGTGTTGTTGAGCCCGGATATTAAATAATGACTGCTAATAAGTAGCTGTGTCTGTCAGGTCAATCATTGAGAATGAGTAACTCTAGCTCTGTTACATAAACTCTCTTAAACCTCAGTTGCAACCAAATTTTACCAGATGCATGATACAATCATATCTTTCTAATTAAAACAAAAAAAGTTAATGGACTTTTAATTAATTTAATAGTCATTATCTCCTCATCCATTGAACTCTGGAGGATTCTTCAGGTACAGCGAGAGCCCCCAGTCCCGAGTGCGAGGTGGGGAGCGCGGCCGAGGCCGCTGTGGAGCAGGGGGACTCCTGCCACGGGCCAGTGCTCATGGCAGCCTGCCCCATGTCCTGTTTGACCTCAACCCGCATTGCTACCTCTGCTGCTGAGGTGCTCGTCCCTCTTGTAGGAGGACTGTGAGGATTAATTAACATTGGTAGAATTTTTCAAGGTAGAAAGTGAATTTGAAGTGATATATGAAGTAAATTATTATTATTAAATGAATTGTAGTCCAAGCTGATGGCGTGTCACAGGAGGCTGCTTAGTCATGCCAGTGTGGTTCCGTATCACCTAGCACCTTGTCAGCCTGCCTTGAGGAATGTGTTCATTAACTCCAAGCCTGAGAGAGTGGGTACGTTTTGTATGTTGACTCAATCTATAGGTAAAATTAGAATGCTGCGACTGTTTTTGCCTATTGAACGTTGCCAGGTATGCAGCTGTTTCTTCCTCAGACAATCCTTGCTAGTATGGCTCTATTTCCTCTATTCCAGGGATTTGCTAAGTTATACGCACACTCTATCACAAGTAGATGTTAAGGAAATGACTTTCTTGTTTAAAAGCTGCAAAAGGCAGAAAGCTTTGCTCATGTACTCCGTTCAATGTCATCTGAATCAACCTCATCTGCAATAAGAAGTTATATCAATCTTTCTGAGAGCATATGATGTCACTTTTGAAGGTATATAGCTTATTAAAAAAAAACAGTATTTTTTATGACTCTGCATTGATCTATCAAAAAGAAAAGATTATCTTTTTAATTATGTTTCTTTGTGAACATATTTTGTGAACATTATTTAGAAATACAGCAGATGGGAAGTAGTTTTCCTATCATATCAGTAATGAACAGAAAGTTGAAATTATCACGCTTCTGTGAACCTTAAAATTCAGAAGGAAAAAATGAATTTGTCTATCGGGGTTTCATTTTGACTTTGACCCTTTCGAGAGTTTTCTAAGGGCATTGCAGTGTTGCTATGTTCAAAATGAAAAGTTTTAAATATTTTTAAATAAGGGTTATTGGGAATTGCTGTGTGGATGCAGGAACCCTATTCAGTCTAAATTATGTAGTAAGCAAGTCTTACAGCTGCAGAATATACAGGTCTCAGCCGTGTTTAAATACTGTCCAGGTTGTTTTTTCTATCAACTGTGAACAAAATTAGCTTGTATAGCTGAGCCAAAAAGAAAAAAAAAATCATTTTGAAATTTTTCATGCATCAGGAAGATGGTTGTTCATACCTGGGGAAGAAGAGCAAGGAAGGAAAAGTAATGAATAAAATAATGGATATACAGATATATATATATATACACACACACACACACACACAGATACATATACAGATATGTATATTAACAAATATGCACAGATATGTGTGTGTATATATATAGAGAGAAGTTCTTTGAAAGTTCAGTCAGCAGGCCCTCTTCCACATGTTCTTTTTTTTTCTTTTTTTATTTAGCATGGCCTTTTTAATGTGCAGCAACATTGTATACTGTATTATGTCATTGACAAAATGCAGATATAATTCTTGCCCTTTTTTCTCAGGCTTTATTTCTTCAAAGTCCCAGAGGACTGAGTTGTAACGTGGACAAATGGAAGTAGGAAGGCCTTAGAAGAGATAGATGCGGACCTTTTTTTGTTATCTTGAAGGGTAGAGAAGTTGAATCAAAAAATTTGGGCTCCTGATTTGGCACTACTTTAATTCTCTTCAATTGAATTGTATTTCTTGAGCAAGATCAGATTTGAGATTTGATTTTTGTACTGACTGTGAAACAGAGCTTGAATTCTATCTTTTCCCACGCTATTATATTTCTAAAAACAGATCAAATTTTGTTATTTACATTTGTATTATTTTGCCTTTTCTCTTTAACATATTTGATACAATTGTACTCCAGTCATGGGCACCGAAATGACAGGTAAACGTTACCTCCTCAAAAATCCAAATACCAATCCCATAGTTGCTTTTTGATTTGTCTCTCTGAATTTTTAAATCCCATGTTGTCTGTGTGTAGTTCACTTGAAGTTATGAAAAATAGAAATTGTGTTTGGCTATTTTTTTTTTTTAATCCTAAGAAAGCATGATTTTTTAGCAGAAAAAATAGTTTGTTTTTCCCTTGATCTACATGTATCCTTTAACAAGTTAAAGCTCCAAGCTCACCATCCCAGTTATGTGATCTTGGCTTGCTGGTTTACTGGTATCCTGTGCTGGGGTCGCACTGTAGAGACTTAATGTTCCTAGCAGACTGCAGTGGCTGTTCTGTGGATTAGAGCCTTGTGGATTGTGTTTGTTCCCAAGTTTTCAGCTTACTTCTCATTAATTTGCATCTAATGGACCAGAGAGTTATGAAGACTCCTTGTGTCCATTTTTAATGCATGTTTGTGAGAGATAAGTGCTGTTGGTCCGTTCATTTGCTTTCTAGTTGTTTCATCTCATAGATTTTAGCTAGAAAAACAAAATGCACCCTGAAAATCCCAAAGCCAAAGTCATGCTTGCCTAATGTTTGTTTATTGTGGTCCCCTGTGCAAGTTTACTCTCTATTAAAAAACTCGACTTGTATCATGCTTCTGGAATGCAGTTTTACACAATAACATGTTCACAGATGTTTCTGTGCAAGGATACTGCAGTGTGCATTTGCTAACTTGCCTTTCACAACAGGACTGATGGTCGCCGCTGGTCTCTAGCTTCCCTCCCTTCTTCTGGCTATGGTACAAATACACCCAGCTCAACTGTTTCTGTAAGTACCTATTTTGCTGCTGTGCACATAGATTTGTACTATAAACTGTATCTTCTTGAATGTAACTTGCTTCATGCAGAAGGTAATGCAAGATTGATTACCGTTGATGGAATCAACAGTGCTTGGAATCAACTTAGAAAATGTAACTTTTACAATCCTAGAAGCAGAGAAAAACTTAAGGGAACATATGCTTTGCCTAGAGATCTATCTTTCTGGAAGGGAAGCAGTATTAAATGCCCCCTTTTGATGTGTTGATCATTATGAAGGGAGTCATATTACCTTATTATTTTTACCTATCTACTAGTTAGGTATCTAGTCTAAATGAGGCTCCCTTGATAATAAAAGGAAAGAGAGCACCCTGTAACATGATTCATCTGTCCTACCATAGACTCTTTATCTTAAGGTGGGATGAATCAGTCATTTCCAATCTCTCCACTTTGACAATGGCTAGATGTTAGCATGTAATATTGGATGAGTTGGTTGAGATATTAGGGTTTTGGAAGGCTATAATTAGAAAAGGTGAATCCCTTAGGATCAATCTTTTTTTTTTTTTTTTTTTTTTTCTCCCACTCTGCAGGGAGAATCCATAAAATTAAACCATTAATATTTGTAAAATAGTTTTGAGTACCTCACAGAGAAATTATACTCAATAACAAGGTGTTCCTAAGAACAGAAATTCATGGTATTCTTGTTCAGAGCCCCTTATCCCTTCAGCCTGTACATCCTTTGTTGCTTTCAGGGCTCCGCTTGCCTTTCTTGCTTTTTTCCTCCCCAGATCTTCCCTTGGTTTCAAATCCACAACTATCAGAGGCAAATAGCCTAGTGGAAAGTAATATGGCCAAAAAGATTAAATACAATACTGGTCAGTTGTCTCTCTCGAGTTTTGAGAAAACTGAAACCTCTTTGCTGCAGTTTTCATGTTTGTTAAGTAGGGACAATATTAACGTGTCTCTCAGAGAAGCAGAACTGGAGCTCAGAATTGCTCCTGTCTGTGTAAATGCTAGGGATTATTACAGAGAACATGTTTAGCTTGGGAGGGGGGTCCTCAATATAGAGATGAACCCACTCAATTTCAATTGCCACATTTTTTTCTTACTGCAGCAATTAACCTCCTATAAAAGAATTAGCACTGAGTTTACATGTTGACTCTGTAGACATTGGATAATTGCTATAAAAAGCCCATCTATAGTCCAGGAAATTACATTTCTCCTTTTGCTTCTAAAATTACAAACTTCTGGCTTCCCAGCTGGTAATGCAAGCAATCAAAATCAGGTCTCTTGAGTGCAGTTGCATGACACACATGAACAACAATCTCATTTCATAAAGAATTAACCCACAGCCAGCCACGTTAACTGGTTCCAATTCCTGCCACAAAGCCCTTCTGAGCAAGGCATTGTAGCTCCTGGTTTGCATAGGCAGCAAAACACCAGTTAAGTAACATCATAACTTCTCACAGCCCAGCCATACCTGAGCTCCCTGACAGAGGAAAGACATGGGATTAAAGCACTGAATTTAAACTCAAAAGCACTGGCTTCATTTTTCTGTCTTTCTTACAGACTTCCTATCTGTAAGTCACTTAACCTCCCTGAGTTTCATCTTTCCTTCTATGATATAGGGACAATAATACTTCCTTTGACTGTCTTTTTTTTTAATCTGGAGTATAAAGAAAGGGACACCCTTCCCCCACCAGTCTCAGATAAGGCATCTATGCACTACTGTGATTCTAATCAGGAAAAGAATTAACAACTGTTAAAATAGAAAGACCTACTTTAATTTGGAATTTCCTTGATTTTATCTAGTTAAAATTCTCTTTCTGATTTCCCTGCTTTTGAGAGAAGATAGGAGAAAAGGGGTTATTGTTTTGGGCTGATAATGCAGCTCTTAAAATAATCCAAATATAGAATCATAAAAATGAAGCAGAGGACATGGATCTATAGATCCTAATGATCACAGACTGGTGTGTTTTCACTTCTTTAGCTAGGGTTACTCCCTACAATATAGTATGTGCTCCATAAAGCTTAGGCTGAAGGATGTCCCTCAAATGGAAAGTGCAGAATGAATGTTAACTCTGTTGCGAGCTTTCCTACCGAGGCACTTCAAAATGACCCGCGTGGAGGTCCCTCCCCAGCATTTCAGACTGCAGACCTTACCGCAGTCATGCAGCTTTTCTTGATACTCAGTATAAATCTTTCTCTGCGGTGTTTTATATGACTCTGGTTTAGTCCCAAATCAATTCGTCTCCTTTCTTAGTGTTTACGGTGCAAACGGTTATCTAGGGTAAGCAATTGCCATATCTCCCACCAGTAATCACTTACTACTATGCTCCATTTTTTCCCCTCCCAGGTCCATTTTGAAATAGTTCTTAGCTGACAGGTTCCAATGAACACCATATTCAGTTATGACAAATACTGCCATTCAGCGGGTTTTGTACTAGAAAATCCGGTCAGGGAAAAGGTTATTCATATATTTAGAAGACTAACTTTTCCAATATATGTACACGTTTGTATTTGAAAGTTCTAGATTGACAACCCTTCAAAACCAATTGCCTTCACCTGGGAAGGAACGCGAACCTTCATTTCACTTTGGATTTGAGAACTGACACTGCTCTGATCTCCATGACAAGTCTAGCAATGTTAAGTGTGTTGTTCTTTACAGGACTGACTGCTGGAATTGAGTGACTACATGTTGACCTTGGGAGCCAGGCGGGCTGTGGCGGGGGAGAGGGGGGCTGTTGGGTTGGGTTGGTTGTTTTTTAAAATTCCTCCCCTCCACATTCTGGGGAAAAAAGAAAAAAAGCTTACAGACATTACATGATTTTATGAACTCAAACAACAGCTGATTTCAGCAGCATCTTATGCTTTCAAGACAGCTTTATGATCTGTTGAAGCTTAACATAGGATTTTTTTTAGATCAAAAGATGTGACAGACCACAAAATGTGCAGCGAAGAAATAAAGCCGTTCCCCCCACACACCAAGAGACACTGCTACATACCAGGCTTCCCCCACAGAGGTGTCTTTAGCATGAGTCCAGAGAATTGGCAGCCCAAGCTGCACTTCCACTTCAAAGGCAGAGCCCTCTCCACAGACAAAGGGCCGTCGCTTCTCTGCCGGTGACTTGCAATGGAGCAGAGCAGTCCAGCAAAACACAAAGGAGGGCTGCATGTGATGTGCTGCTGAACCGGGGCGCATAAGAGGAACTGATGAAGAAAGCTGGAGCTGGCAAGCTCCCCAGTGCTTGCGCCGCCTCACAGCAGTTCTCCCGCTCTGCCCAGGCCCCGCAGCCGCAGCGAGCTGCGGGGACCTTGCCAGGAACTGCTGCAGATCCCCGGCCGTCTCTGGCACGGGGGGATCCCGTAGCTACCTCTAGGAAGGCAGAACTTCTGTATCACCGCTAGACCCCCACAAACAAAAAGGCTTAGGTCCTCACACCAAGTGTTCACATCCCTGATGAGGGAGAATACGAAACTGAGGAGGCCCTAAGCCCAATTCAAAGACAAATTCCAGCGCTTGTGATAGAGATAGATGAATTCCATCCATTCATGGAAAGAAGAACAATTTTATAATCATGCAACTGAATTGTTTCTAATTAATTCATGATCAATATTTCACGCTGCAGAAGCCGGGTCTGAGGCATTCCAGAAATCCTTCGTGTGACGCCTTCTTCCTGCTGATAGCATAGGTGCTGAGTCACGGTTTGCATTATTCACAACATTTCTTGACAGTTTGCAGCTCATCTCTTAACTTCACCTTTCTGGGCACATGTAGTAGAGCATTAGGGAGCAGCAAGGGCCAGCCGCCCGCTAAGGGGTGAGGAGCTGGTAGGGCCCTGTCCCACAGTACCAGAGCAAGGCGAGCGGGGCAGACCCAGAGGTCGCAGCCAGGCTCAACCAAGCCTGGTCAAGGCGTCACCAGGCAAAGTCATGGCACTTAGACAGGCCCAAAGTCAAGACGGGAGGTCAATCCACAGGTCAGGATGAGGTCCAGTGACTGCTGACCATGGTGACATGACAGGTCTGAATTATCAACCCAGCAAGGCAGCCCATGGGTCAGGTTCCAAACCAGGAAGATCCCAGCCAGGCACAGATACAGCTGTGACACGGGTGGAGGGCAGTACTCCCTGCGCTGACCTGAATGGGGGTCGCTGGTCGAGACTGTTAAGGGCTGTCAGTGCCCCAGGGCCCTGGCGGACACATAGAGACTCACGGTATTCCCAAGGTGTTTGTAGCTCCAGTGAAGTCAGGGCTCTGTGGACGTGCGGCACTGCACTCCAATAATCTTAATCCTAAATTAATCTGTTTCAGGACTGGATCTTGAAAACCTGGCACCACATTAAAAAAATGTTAAGAATGCAACTTCTGTATTAGAAACAGACAATACGTGTATAGAGCTATACACACATGCTTGTTCATGCATAGACACACATACTTTTAGTGTGACATGCTATTATGGTTTTACATATAAGCTATAAAATAATATAAACAAAACAAAACAAAGAATTTACCAGTAAAAACTGCAATAACAAGATGAAGACCAAAATTATAATCCCCAAGCAAGTTGATAACAGTCACAACATTAACAATTTCATTCTGCTCCTACAACATTGCATAAAATCACTGATTTATCTACAAAAGAGTTTTTTTTTTTTATTATTTTCTTGCGGGTAGATTCTAGGACTCCAAGATTGTTTCTCTAACCAGATTCAGGCTGGATCTTGTTTGCTTGGAGTGGAGATCCCTTTGCAGCCTTTTGCAGATGCGCTCATAAGTGCTAAGTCTAAACAAGAGACTTGCTGCCTCTATTCAAACAGCAGCTCTGACAGCTCCGAGCCCAACTGTGGGAAAGTCCTTGAGGGATATGTTGTGCCCTTGAATTTAAGCAAGACTTCCTATGGAAGCTGATAGCCCAGCACAACTGTTGAGCTCTCGCTAGATCCTCCTCCAAATGAGGTTAACTGGTGCAGATATTGAAAAATTAACTGCAGGCAAGTCAGTGGGAACGAATTCATAAGCAAAATTACCCATAAAGTAAGAATATAACACTAAAAAAAATGAAGTGTAAACTGTGCATGAGTAATTAATGAAGTAAATAGAGGAGAAGGCAGGGAAAATATTGCTTTGGTGAATGGTGTAGAAAAACTTGTCAGCAATAGGCGTCAAACAGCTCCTTTGTAGCTTCACTGTGGTACGTGGCAGTGCCAAAATCAAAACAAATACACAGATCCCAGGTATGGATAAGATCTTCTTGCAGGTTAGGGCTCGGAGTTCCCCAGTAGGTTGTTTTGCAGAACACAGACTGCTGCTGGGTCCCCCTGTCTCCCAGCCCATCCTTGAGGAGGGTCTGGTCCTGCCTGCTGCCTGACAGGCTCTTCCTTCCAGAGTCTCTGTAGCTTTTAAAGACACTTATCAGCTGGAAATGTCAATCGTCCTGCACAGAAGAGCTAAAAATAGTAGGCTCAGTCAGGAATCCAGCCCACCACTTACACTATTGAACTATGGAGGCAGCAAAATTAATATTCTTACATCGTTTCCTCTCCCAGCAATGAAAGATAGCGTTAGAAACTTTGAGAACTCCTTTTTTTTTTTTTTTTTTTTTCCCTGCTCCGCTGGGCCTTATATACCTGTAAGCCCACTCTATCTAGAGTAATGCTGGCACCAAACGCTATTAATTCGTAAAGCAGAAGCAAACAAGGTGTGTGAGGAGTGGCACTTTTGCCTGTTGCAGTCCTGTACACTTGTCTGCTCGCTGCCCTGCTGCATCCTCAGCAAGCCCAGGCAGCGA
>JAWLRI010001226.1:0-12792 GCA_034781795.1 Crypturellus tataupa
TTCCTTTACTTTCCTTTCCTTTCCTTTCCTTTCCTTTCCTTTCCTTTCCTTTCCTTTCCTTTACTTTCCTTTCCTTTTCTTCCTTTTCCTTTCTTTTCTTTTCCATTCCTTTCCTTTCTTTTCCATTCCTTTCCTTTCTTTTCTTTCTCACTTTTTCTCTGTCTTTCTCTCCTTCTCTCTCTCTTTCTCTTTCTCTTTTACTCTCTTTCTTTTTCTCTTTCTCTTTTTCTCTCTTTCTCTCTCTCTTCCTCCCTCCCTTCCTCGCTCCCTCCCTCCCTCTCTCCCTCCTTCCTTCCTTCCCCCCCTTCCTCGCTCCTTCCCTCCTTCCTCCCTTCCTTCCCTCCCCCAATTTTTCCTTTCCTCCCCTTGTTCCTTCACCCAACCCTGATCCCATCTTCCCACCCCATCCCATCCCATCCTCCCATCCCATCCCACTCCCATCCCATCCCCTCATCTCCCTCCTCCCTTCCAGCCTCCCTGCACATTCTTCTCCTGTATGGATCGGCCACCGGTAACCCAAGGGTACACGTGGGTGACACCAGCGTGCGCGGGGGGACCCCTCAGCCGCCCCTTCCCTTGCGGATCCGAGTGCTCCGGATCCGAGCGCTCCGGATCCCGCTTGGACGGGCGATCCGCAGCGCCGCCAAGTGGG
This sequence comes from Crypturellus tataupa, assembly GCA_034781795.1. Classification (NCBI taxonomy): domain Eukaryota; kingdom Metazoa; phylum Chordata; class Aves; order Tinamiformes; family Tinamidae; genus Crypturellus; species Crypturellus tataupa. Next base: position 653 of record JAWLRI010001226.1, read on the forward strand.
ATCGGCGCAGGTGCCCAGAGCCCGCCGAGCACCGCCTCCCTTGCGGATCCCAGCTCTCCAGATCCCGCTTGGATGAGCGATCCACGGCATGCCAAGCGGGATCGGCGCGGGCGCCTGGGGACACGTGGGTGACACCGGGGCACGCGGGTACTCCTCAACCACCCCTTCCCTCATGGATCCGAGCACTCCAGATCCCACTTGGTTGGGCGATCCGTGATGCCACTGAGCGGGATCAGTGCGGGCGCCCGGAACCCATCAAGCGCCCCTTCCCTTGCGGATCCGAGCGCTCTGGATCTGAGCGCTCCAGATCCCGCTCGGATGGGCGATGCACGGCGCCACCGAGTGGGATCAGTGCAGGTGCCCGGGGACACGTGGGTGACAGTGGGGTACCCAGGGACCCCTCGGCTGCCCCTTCCCTCGCGTATCCGAGCGCTCCGGATCCGAGCGCTCCGGATCCCACTCGGATGGGCAATCCGCGGCGCTGCTGAGCGGGACCAGCACGAGCGCCCAGAGCCTGTCAAGTGCCACTTCCCTCATGGATCTGAGCACTCCGGATCCTGCTTGGACGGGCGATTTGTAGTGCCACCGAGCGGGACCGGCATGGACGCCCGGGGACACATGGGTGACATAGGGGCACGCGGGGACCCCTCGGCCGCCCCTTTCTTTGCAGATCCGAGTGCTCCGGATCCCAGTGCTCCGGATCCGAGCACTCCGGATCTGAGCGCTCCAGATCCCGCTCGGACGGGCGATTCGTGGTGTCGCCGAGCGGGATCAGCTCAGGTGCACAGGGACCCCTCGGCCACCCCTTCCCTCAAGGATCCGAGCACTCCAGATCTGAGGGCTCCAGATCCCACTCAGATGGGCGATCCGGGGCGCTGCCGAGCAGGATCGGCGCGGGCGCCTGGAGCCCATCGAGCTGCTACCTCCCTCAGCAGAGCCCCCCGCGGCGCCCAGCCTCTCAGCGAGCCCGGACAAGGCCGAGTTCCTCATCGGGGACACCGTGTCCCTGCGCTGCACCGCCCCCGCGGGCCCCCAACGCATCCAGGGCTTCCAGTTCTCCAGCACAGGTGGCTGGGCCGTGGACGTGCGCACGGCACGCCGGGCCCACACCTACACGTTCAACGTGACGGGGCCGCGCGACGGCGGCGCCCACACGTGTCACTACACGATATGGGGCCGGGCGGGGGGCGCGCTGCAGTCCCGCGAGAGCGCCACCATCGTCATCCTCGTCAGAGGTGGGTGGCGGGGCGCCACAGGCAATGGCGCCGCAAAGCCGCGTTGGGCAATGGGATGAGAGGGTCGAAGGGGTGTCGGAAGCGATGGGATCAGCGGGTGCAAGGTGTGATGGAGTGAATGGGTCCAAGGGGTGACGGGACGAGTGGGTCCAAGGAGTGTTAGGAGTGACGGGTCAAGTGAGCCCAAGGGGTGACAGGAGCGATGGGATGAGCAGATCTAATGGGCAAAGGGGCGAGCGGTTTCAAGGGGTGCTGGGAACGAAGGGACGAGCAGGTCCAAGAGGTGTTGGGAGCAATGGGACAAGTGGGTCCAATGGGAGTTGGGAGCGACGGGATGAGCGGGTCTAATGGGGTGACGGGAGCGATGGGGCTAGAGGGTCCAAGGGGCGACGGGAGCAATGGGGCGAGTGGGTCTAAGGGGCATCAGGAGCGATGGGTTGAGCAGATCTCAGGGGGCAACAGGAGCGATGGGACAAGTGGGTGGAAGGGACATCGGAAGTGATGGGACAAGTGGGCCCGAGGGGTGTCAGGAGGGACAGGACGAGCAGGTCTAATGGGCGAAGGAGCGAGTGGGTCCAATGGACATTGGGAGCAACAGGACGAGAGGGTCCAAGGGGCATCAGGAATGACAGGGATGAGCGGGTTCAACAGGAGTTGGGAGCAATGGGGTGAGCGGGTCTAATGGATGACGGGACAAGCAGGTCCAAAGGGTGAAGGGGCAAGTGGGTCCAAGGGGTGTTAGGAGCGACAGGGCGAGTGGGTCCAAGGGGCATCAGGAGTGACGGGGTGAGCGGGTCCAAGGGGTGATGGGGCGAGTGGGTCCAATGGGAGTTGGGAGCGATGGGGCAAGCAGGTCTAAATGGGCGACAGGATGAGCAGGTCCAAGGGGCGATGGGAGCGAAGGGACGAGCAGGTCCAATGGGAGTCGGGAGTGATGGGACGAGCAGGTCCAAGGGGTGTCAAGAGAGACGGGACTAATGGGTCCAAGGGGCATTGGGAGCGACGGGGCGAGCGGGTCCGAGGGGTGACAGGAGTAACAGGGCAAACGGGTCCAAGGGGTGAAGGGGCGAGCAGGTCCAATGGGGGAAGGGGCGAGTGGGTCCAACAGGAGTCGGAAGCGACGCCCTTCCCACCCGCGCCTCAACACAACCGGCCCATGTGTCTTGGCCTCCCTCCAATCGGCCTTGTTGCAGATCCCCCCGCGCGGCCCGCGCTATCGCTGAATGCGCCGGGTGGCGTGGTGCCCACGGGCCGCCCACTACTGTTGACCTGCGTGGCCCCTGGGCGGGCTGCGCGGCGCCGCTTCCACTTCTACCACAACGGCGCCGAGGTGGAGGCCGCCACTGCCGCCCTGGCCACGAGCGCCCGCCTCGCCGTCGCCTGCAGCACCCGCAACCACACAGGTAACTACAGCTGCGCCTACGACGAGGAGGTCGAGAGGCGCTGGATCCCGTCGGCTGCGAGCGAGGAGGTCGCTGTCCTCATCGCAGGTAATGCCCCGAAGAAATCATCCAAAATCCAGGATTTTGAGGGCCAAAACAGGGTCCAGATGGTTCTGAGCACCAAGAACGGCCAACATGTTGAGAATGGAGATGTCCATGGCCCAAAATCCCGGGTTTTGCGGCCCAAAATTTGGCCCAGATGGTTCTGAGCATCAAAAATGGTCAACAGGGAGAGAAAGGAGACGCCTGTGGCCCAAAATCCCGGGTTTTGAGGGCCAAAATGTGACCAAATGATGGTTCTGAGCACCAAGGACAACCAATGGGGAGAGAATGGAGACGCCTGTGCCCCAAAATCCCGGGTTTTGAGGCCCAAAATGTGGTCCAAAATATCGGGTTTTGTGGCCCAAAATGTGGCCCAAATAGTTCTGAGGACAAAAAACAGCCAATGGGGAGAGAGTAGAGACACCTGTGGCCCAAATTATCAAGTTTTGAGGGCCAAAATGTGGCCGAGATGGTTCTGAGCACCAAAAATAGCCAATAGGGAGAGAAGGGAGACACCCATGGCCCAAAATCCCACATTTTGAGGTCCAAAATGTGGCCCAAAATCCCATGTTTTGAGGTCCAAATGTGGTCCAAAATCCCATGTTTTGAGGCCCAAAATGTGGCCCAAAATCCCACATTTTGAGGCCCAAAATGTGACCTCAAATTCTGAGCACCAAAACCAGTCGAGATGGTTGAGGTCAAGTCAACATTTTGGCCCGGCCTCCTGGCCTCCCCTGTATCCTGCTGCCCCATCCCCAATTCCCCTTTTGGAGGCTCCCGGGGTCTCTTCCTCACTGGTTTTCCTGGATTTTGAGGTGCAAAACGTGGCCCAGATGGTTCTGAGCACAAAAACCAGGCAACAGGGAGAAATGGAGATGCCCAGGGCCCAAAATCCCGGGTTTTGAGGCCCAAAATGTGGCCCAAAATCCAGGTATTGAGACCCAAAACGTGGCCCAAAATCCCACGTTTTGAGGCTCAAAATGTGGCCTCAAATTCTGAGCACCAAAACCAGCCGAGAAACTTGAGGTCAAGTAAACATTTTGGCCCAGCCTCCCCTGTGACCTCAATTCCCCTTTTGGAGGCTCCCGGGGTCGATTTCTCATTGTTTTTCCCCATTTTCACCCCCAGAGCCTCCCCCGGCACCATCGCTGCACACGGAGCCTCCGTAAATCCTGGGTTTTGAGGGCCAAAATGTGGCCCAAAATCCCGTGTTTTGAGGCCCAAAACATGGCCCAAATGATTCTGAACACCCAAACCAGACAAGACAGTTGAGGTCAAGTCAACGTTTTGGCCCGACCTCCCAGCCTCTGCTGTGTCCTGCTGCCCCATCCCCAATTCCTCTTTTGGAGGCTCCCGAGGTCAATTCCTCATTGTTTTTCCCTGTTTTTTTGCCTCCAGATCCTCCCCCGGCGCCGTCGCTGCGCGCGGAGCCTCCGTCGGCAGTGCTGGTCGAGGGCCAGCGGCTGCTCCTCACCTGCACTGCGCCCGCGGAGACCACCGCGGCCACCGCCGGTCTCCGCTTCCGCTTTTACCGTGACAGCACGGAGCTGCTGCCGGGCAGCGCCGGCTCCGAGGCCCCAGAGGCCCCCGGAGGCTCTGCGGAGCTGCTCTTCCCGCGGGCACCCAGTGGCCTCGGTGGCAACTTCACGTGCGCCGCCGAGGAGGCCGTGGGTAGCGCGTGGGTGCCCTCGGCCCACAGTGATGCCCTTGAGGTCACCGTGGCTGGTAGGTTGGGGACTCCCATGGGGAGGCCACATCGCGGTGGCGGCCTCACGTTGGCCTCCCGTGAGGAGGCCGCGTTGCGGTTGTGGCCTCACATTGGCCTCCCATAAGGAGGCCTCTTGGTAATGATAGACTCATGTGTTGGCCTCCCATAAGGAGGCCACCTCATGGTGACAGACTCACACTGGCCTCCCATAAGGAGGCCCCATCATTAGTGATGGCCTCACCTCAGCCTCCCATGCGGAGGCCTCATGAGGCTGACGGTCACGCATTGGCCTCCCATAAGGAGGCCTCATGGTAATGACAACCTCACATTGGCCTCCCATAAGGAGGCCTCAAGGGGTGACAGCCTCATGTGTTGGCCTCCCATGCGGAGGCCTCGTGGGGGTGATGGCCTCACGTTGGCCTCCCATGCGGAGGCCTCAAGGGGGTGATGGTCTCACATTGGCCTTCCATGATGAAGCCTAATGAGGGTGACAGCCTCATGTTGGCCTCCCATAAGGAGGCCTTGTCATGGTGACAGCCTCACCTCAGCCTCCCATGCGGAGGCCTCTTCATGGTGACAACCTCACGTTGGCCTCCCATAAGGAAGCCTCACGGGAGTGACAGTCTCACATTGGCCTCCCATGATGAGGCCTCGTTGTGGTGGTAGCCTCACGTTGGCCTCTCATAAGGGGGCCTCTTCATGATGACAGCCTCATGTTTTGGCCTCCCATAAGGAGGCCTCATGGTAATGACAACCTCACATTGGCCTCCCATAAGGAGGCTTCTTGGTAATGATAGACTCATGACCTCCCATAAGGAGGCCTCATCATGGTGACAGCCTCATGCGTTGGCCTCCCATAAGGAGGCCCCATTGTGATGATGGCCTCACATTGGCCTCCCATGTGGAGACCTCTTCATGGTGACACCCTCGCGCCTCGTCCTCCCATGAGGAGCCCCCCGTGGCCCTAACAGCGGCTCCTCTTGGGCCTCCCCAGCCCCTCTGACCCGCCCGGAGCTGCATGTGGAGCCTCCGTCGGGCTCGTTGCGCACGGGGGCCCCGCTGCTCCTCACCTGTGTCGCCCCCGCCGCCGCCGTCTCCATCCGCCGCTTCCGCTTCTACAAAGACGGTGCCGAGGAGGCTCCTGGCGCGCGGGACCGGCCTCTCCTGGCCATCGCAGAGGCCGAGGCCAGCACTGCCGGCAACTTCAGCTGCTCCTACGAGGAGCCCGTGGGCACCGCATGGGTCACGTCGCCGCGGAGCCGCGCCGCCGCCGTCACCGTGCAAGGTGGGAGCCCCCGTCTCCATTGCAGAGGCTGTGGCGGCCTCTACCCCCCGCCCCACTGCGCTCACGCGGCCTCCTCTCCCCGCAGCTTCCGGTCTCCCCGTCCCGCTCGTGGCCGGTGGCGCTGCCGCCGCCGCGGCCATCCTGGGGCTGCTGCTGGCGGTGGCTGCTGGCATCTGGCAGAGGCGCAGGGGTGAGTGGAGGCCGAAGGAGGCCCGGGGCGGCTTTTGGGGCCTGTTTTTATCCCGTTTTTGAGCCATTTTGGCCCATTTTTGACCCATTTTGGGTTCTGTTTTTGGCCCATTTGAGGCCCGTTTTTGGCCCGTTTTGGGCCTCGTTTTTGGCCCATTTTGGGTTCTGTATTTGGCCCATTTTGGGTTCTGTATTTGACCCATTTTGGGACCTGTTTTTGGCCCATTTTGGGTTCTGTTTTTGACCCATTTTGGGACCTGTTTTTGGGCCATTTGGAGGTCTCTTTTTGGCCCGTTTTTGGCCTCTATGGAGTCCATTTTTGGCCCTTTTGAGTTCCATTTTTGGCCTTTTTTGAGGCCCATTTTTGGCCTGTTTTAGATTCCGGTTTTGGCCTATTTTGGATTCTGGTTTTGGCCTGTTTTGGGGCCCGTTTTGGGCCTCTTTTGAGGCCCGTTTTTGGCCCATTTTGTGTTCCGTTATGGCCTGTTTTGGGATCCATTTTGGGGGCCACTTTTGGCTCATTTTGGAGCCCATTTTTGGCCCATTTTGGGTTCCATTTTCAGCCTGTCTTGAGGCCCGTTTTTGGCCTCTTTTTGGGCCCATTTTTGACCTCTTTTGGAGCCTGTTTTTGACCCATTTTGGGGTCTGTTTTTGGCCTGTCTTGGGCCTCTTTTGGGGTCATGTTTTGGACTTTTTTGAGGCCCATTTTTGGCCTCTATGGAGCCCATTTGTGGACCATTTTGGTGCGTTTTCTAACCCAACACTCCCCCAGGCCGCGCCAGCTGGAAGGGGTTGCGGAACAAGGACGACGCCGGCACCTTTTCCCTGGCCCCGCTCGAATGAGGTGGCCTCAATCCCGGCCTCCTCGCACCGTGGCCTCCCCAGGGAGGAGAGCACATGGAGCCTCCCTCTTCCTCCCCAGCTTTGGGCGCGGAGGCCGACATCCTCCCATTAAATCGTGTCCTCGACTCCCGTCATCGTTGCCTCCTTCTGTCCCCCTTTGGCCTCCGGGAGGTCCTGGAGGCTCCTTGGTGCCCCGAGGGTGGAAGGGGGAGGTCCCCGATGAGGCCACCGGGATGGCAGGACCAGGACACAGGGGAGTCCCCCGTGTCACCCCATGGATGCGGGAGGAAGGCAGCACCTTGGGGTCCCCTCCTCCTCCTCCTGCAATGCGTTGGCCAACGGAGGCCACCACTCGAGGCCAGCCTCCCCCAAGGATGCGTTGGATGAGGAAGGAGGCGGAGGCCATGGCAGGAGCAGGCTCAGGCTTTTATTGGATCATTGGGGAGGCCGCGAGCGTAGGGGAGGCCACCTTGCGCTCACAATGAGAGACCAGAAGTGTTGGGGAGACCACGAGCGTTGGGGAGGTCACGAGCATTGGTGACCCTGGGAGGTGCATGGGGAGGCCCTGTCGCCGCTCACAGTATGCGGTTGAGGTGCACGGGGAGGCCGCCCTCGCAGGCCACCTCGATTTGCCGGTGGAGCCGGGTGGCACGGTAGGTGCAGGGTGGGCGGACGGCGCTGCCGACCGCGCGGCACACGGTGATGTCGAGGGCTGCGGCGGTGGTGCGCAGGGGGGCCCGGCCTCCACCACTGTGTCTGGTTCCAATGCAGGGGGCCCTGAGCGCGGAGGACGGTGCATGCACCACGGTGTTGACGGGCTTGCAGGGTCGCCCGGGGCCGTTGACGTCGCGGCGCCGCAGCAGCGCCGCACAGTAGTGCCCGCCGGTGCCACCCGCCGGGGGCGCCACGTCCTGGTGCTGCCGCAGGAACTTGGCGTAGCGGCTCTCATGCGCGGCGCCGACACACGGAGGGGACGGGGACAGCAGGGACAGGAAGAGCAGGAGGAGCAGCCAGGTGGCCATGGGGACCTGTGGGGACACAAGGGGACATGGGAGGACATGTGACCATGAGGACCTGGAGGGGCATGGGGGGACATGGAGGGGGTATGTGGTCATGGGGACCTGTGGGGACACGGGGGGATATGAGGGGGACAGGGGAACATGGGGGGACCTGCGGGGACATGGGGGGGGACATGGGGGGACATGGTAGGGACAGAGGAACATGGGGACCTGCAGGGACGTGGGGGGACATGTGGCCATGGGGGGAACATGGGGGGGACACGTGGCCATGGGGACCCACAGGGACACCAGCACCACGAGCTGCCCTGGGGTCTCACTGGGTCCCCAAATTCCCCCTTGGGGCAACGAGGGGCCCCCAGTGCCACAACACGTGTCCCCAAAGTGTCCCCCCCCAACCCGGACAGCCATGTCACCAATGTGTCCCCAGCTCCCCCCGGACACCCGCGTCCCCCCCATGTCATGTCCCCCTGTCCTCACGGTGTCACTCGGGGTCCCGGTGCGGAGGCAGCAGCTCTGTCCCAGCTCTGTCCCTGTCCCCTGCCCCTTAGGTCCCCACCCTGTCCTGTCCCTGTCCTATCCCCGCCCGCCCAGGCCGTCCCCGCTGATGGGGAAGGAACAGAAAGAGGAACTGGGTGGCGGCGCCGGGACCTCCCGCCTGGGGCCCCCCAACCTCCCCATTACGTGGACGGCCAAGGGAGGCCAGGCCTCAAATCCTCCTTTTTTTCCCTTTTCCACAATGAAAACATCTCAGGAGGCTCTAAGAATAAAGGAATTTGTCGGGGGAGGGGGGGAGGACGCCACAAAGGGGACCCCAAAACAGCCCCTGCGGGTGACAAGGGCCACCTCGATGGGGCCTTGAGCCAATGGAGGCTCACGGCTACGCAGAGGAGGCCGAAGGGCTGGGGTGAAGGCCGCACGTGGGCGATGCAGAGGCCGCGGGGTCGACATTCCCGTTGGAAGCTCCCAACGCCAGAGGATGGTCCGTCCCCATCAGGCGCCGTTTCAGGGGGCACTGGGAGAACCGTGGAGGCCACGGGTGGCGAGTCCAGGTCAGGGCAGTCTCCATCGTCAGCGGAGGCTGCCGGAGGCTCCGGGGCTGGGAGCAGCGAGTCCTGCGACCCCGGAGGCCTCAACAGAGGCTGCAATGGAGGACGGATCTGGACCGCAGAGCCCGAAGGACCTTGGGACACAACAGAGGCTGCCGGGAAGAGGCGGCGCCCAGTGGAGGCCCCAGGAGGCAGAGGAGGCCCCAGCTGAGGCGCGACATGAGGCGGAGGCCACCGGCCCAGGGCACCTTGAGACCCAGCATGACCTCCAGTAGGGCCCTGGCCATGGGCGTCGACGTGAAGTCCAGTTTGGAGGCCAGGGCCCGCACGCGGCGCTGCCGCCACCGCCTCGCCCACTCCAGCAGGGCCTCAGCGAGGCCGCCCGGAGACCCTGGCTGCGGGAACTGGGAGAAACAGAGGGAAAATCATCAAAAATCGGAAGTTTGGAGGCAGCCTCGACCGCCTCGAGGGGCCTCAGGGCTTCTAGCTGGCCTCAGAGTGGAGGTCGCAAGACAAGGCCTCCCCTGGGGTAGAGGGAGGGCAGAGGGGAGGCAATTTGGTGCCGGGGAGACTCCTCTGGCCTCCCCAGAGCCTCCACACATCAGGGATGGGAGACGGATCCGATCACCTGGGAACAGGGAGGCCTCTCCTCCGGCCTCTCCGGCTTCTGGGCCTTCCGCTCCTGGCGCCGCTGGGGCGGAGGCTTCTCCTTCGGCAGCGGAGGCTCCTTCGGGGGAGGCTCCTTATGTGGCCGTGGAGGCTCCTTTGCTGGAGGCTCCTTTGGGGGAGGCTCTTTTTCTGGTTGTGGAGGCTCCTTTTTCGCCAGTGGAGGCTCCTTGTTCGGTGCTGGAGGCTCCTTGGCTGGAGGCTCCTTGTTGGGCCGTGGAGGCTCCTTGGCGCCGATCACCCGCATGAGCAGCCCCCACGCAAGGCCCCGTGGGGCCTCCCGGGTCATCAGCACCGCTGCCGCCATTGTCCCGAGGATGCGGGGGCCCTGCACAGCCCCAGGGACCTCCGCTGTCCCACAGCCTCCACCGGAGCCGGGGGCCTCCGCCGGGCCGACCTGGGGGGAAGGGAAAGGGGGTAATGGCCTCCACAGCTTCCCATTGGGCCTCCGGTGCCTCCCATGGGGCCTCCGGGGCCTCCCATGGGGCCTCAAATGCCTCCCATGGAGCCTCCGGTGCCGCCAGGGCCTCCCATGGGGCCTCCGGTGCCTCCCATGGGGCCTCCGGTGCCTCCCATGGGGCCTCCACGGCCTCCCATGGGGCCTCTGATGCCTCCAGGGCCTCCCACGGGGCCTCCAGTGCCTCCAGAGCCTCCCATGGGGCCTCCAGGGCCTCCCACAGGGCCTCCAGGGCCTCCTATGGGGCCTCCGGTGTCTCCCATGCGGCCTCCGTCACCTCCCGTGGGGCCTCTGGTGCCTCCTATGGGGCCTCTGGTGCCTCCAGAGCCTGCCATGGGGCCTGCATAGCCTCCCTTGGAGCCTCCAGTGCCTCCTATGGGGCCTCTAAGGCCTCCTATGGGACCTCCCATGGGGCCTCTATTGCCTCCCATGGGGCTTCAGGGCCTCCCATGGGACCTCCCAGGTCTCCTATGGGTCCATGACACGCGTGACCCCGTGACAATTGTAGTGAGCAAGGATGTAATCCATGAGATAGCAAAGGACATGCTGCTGCAATACAACAATGCAGTCCGTGAGACAGCAGAAGACAGAATGTTGCCCTAACTAACTGCTGAAGTAGTAATGGAGAGCTCAAGGTTATGTGAACTGGTTGAAACAAAGAAGTTTGAAGGGTGCATGTTCGCTAACAGAAAGGTGAAAAGTTCACTGAGGAAGAAGAGGAGCCTTCAACCAAAGAGACCACCAGAGGGCTTGGAAGACCCCCTAACAACACGGAAGGACATGCACAGAAAAGGAGGAACTTTCGAGAAACGGAGATAAGAAAGGCATAAAAAGGCATTTTTGCGGGCTACGGGGCACGCTGTTGGTGGAGCAGAGACTCCCCGGCCACCCAGCACTGCTTGCTTGCTATTTACAATAAAGCAGACTGGCAAACCCAAACCAATTGGCTCAGATAATTTGTCCGTTTATAACAAATTGGTGACCCTGACATGATTAGACCTGTCTCGGGGACTACTCTGGCCCGAAGAGGGGGCGCGCCCTCCCATTATTGGACAGATATCAGCACTTCCAGCCCCGGGGCTGGAAGTCTGGATCCCGATTCGGTCTAATCTACGAACCAAAATTGTAGTAAGTGGCAAGCAAGGAACTACTGAGATCTCAACTAAGGACTGCAGTATCGGCCTTATAGGTCTAAGGTTCCCATAATTTTTGTGCACAAAGACCCAGAGGTGGAGGTTACCAGTCATGAGTATGTCACCTCCTGGGTTGGGAAGGATACCTCTGGTGTGAAAGCGGGTCCCCGGAGAGACTCTCGGGAGGGTCCCAAGAGAGACCCTCATATAGAAAGAAGGCACCCCGGGAAGAATGGGGCAGAAACAGAGTCAAGCCCCGGGTCTGGAGGGTCCATAGAGGGACTCTCCAGGGGAAGGTCCACAGAGAGACTCTCCAAAAGATAGGAGAGAAAGAATTACCTGAGATACTCCCAGACAGTCCCCTGGGACTGATGATTAGACACTGGGATAGCTGACCCTCTTTTAGGGAAAAATCCAAAGGAAAAAAAAAAAAAAAAAAAAAAAAGGTCCATTATTGTATGGAAGTCTGGGGAGGAAAAGAAATATGACCTGATCATTTATATTGGCCCATTTTTGGGTCATTCAAGGATTGGGTATGCCAGGCTCTAAATTTATATGTGAATCAAAAACAGCCCCATTGTCAGGAAGAAAGTGAATATGCCCTTCTATGGATACCTACTCCAACGAGGGCTTATATTTTTCTTGAGTAAAGAGGAAAAGAAATCAAAAAGGGGAACTATGGGATCCCCTCAAATATCCCCATCCTATGCATCAGCCCCGGGTGACGACCCCCCACTCCTCTTAGCACAGCCAAGTGCCCCTAATGAGAGGAGGGGAGTCTTAATCAGAAGTCAGACACGGGGAAGGCAGGAAGAAAGTAACAACGATGAAGAAGCCCAGTTATTGCCCTTGTGCGAAATGCCTATGCCCCAACAGCCTCAAGGGGGAGGGTTTATTTCGGTACCACTAAATTCAGGGGGTGTAAGGGACTTTAAGAAAGAAATGGGCAGTCTCTTAGCAGACCCATAACGCATCAACATAATGGGTAATAGTTGTTTCCCGGAAGGAAGGGAGGAAGGGATCTTGAAAAGATCTCCTCTGGGATACATTTTAAAACATTGAAAAATAGTAGGGG
>JAWLRI010001227.1:0-12750 GCA_034781795.1 Crypturellus tataupa
ACTCATGCTTACTCCAGATAAACTAACCTTTCCATACTTGCACTAGTAGCATTGCCCAAAGAATGTGAAATGCACATATATCTTACCTGATGGTAATTACTTTTTTGGTAGTACTACTGCATGCATGAGAAATCATTTTGCGACTCAGTATTTTCTGCCATGTTACCCAGTGGATGTCAAAGTAAAATTTTAGATCTGTTTTTTTTTTCCCTTGTTTTCCCCATATTCTAATAATGCTCTGCGTCATTAGGAATTTTGAATAAAGATCAGTGCTGAAATATTCTTATACACTCTGAAGGAATGAGAGTATGACAATCCTAGCCCTTACCTGATGAGAAATACTGTTTAGGTTGCACAGCGTTCAATACATTTTAAATCACTGTATTTGTGCCATGTCAGTATTTGTGCCATTTCAGTCACTAATAATTGAAGTCGATATAAAAACAATGTCAAATATCTCTGTGTAGTTTCTGGTGTCTTGGTTCCATTGCAGGGTAGGGGAAAAAAGAAAAAGAAAAAAAAAAAAAAAACAGATATTGAAACTGTTTGGGAGCTAACCCTCTGTACACATTCCTTCTATTCATTTCCTACATTTTTCCATAAGAAGAATGAAATTTAATGTCCTTCCTCCTTTTCCTTCCAACACTTATCTCCCTCATAGAAAAAGCTTTTGAGATCAAACTGTATGTGAATTTAAACCTTATTTGCTTGATCAGATTGATGGAGAAATCTTTGAAATGTGGAATTTGTCTAGCAAGTTCTGAGCTAGTTGTGGTCCAACTAATTCTCCACCCACTATGTGCTGACTGGCCATCTTTACCACTTAGGAGAGGGAGTGTTTATTAGGGGTTGCCTACAATTTGCAAGAACAAAGTTTAAAAGCTCTTGACTTACTTAGGAGATCAATAAAGTATATATTTACATCTGAACTTGTTGTCTAGATAAACCTTTTAGGGAAAAGGAGGAAGAGATATGCCTGAGGATTAATTCCTCTAACCCAAAGATAGAGGTCTAAAATAGATGCACATGGCAACTGTTTTTTTTTTTGTTGTTGTCTAAAAGGAGAAATGAGAGGGTTATTTAAGTTGTAAACATATACTTCCTAGGTGTGTAAATATTAATTTTCTATATTTATTATTCTCTTCAAGTGTTTGTAACAAAGTTCAATACCTGTAATCCTTAACTGAACTTTTCCAAAATATAATTTCCTTAGGAAAAAGAACAGAAACTATTAACAGCAATAGCAATAGTTTCTAATTCTTCAAATTACCTAAAATGCTGAATAGTCTGAACATCAACAAACCTTGAGGTATTTCCTTGCAGATCTGCAGACTGCGGAAAAGTGGTGAGTTTGATGAAGTTTTTAGACAATAAACTTATTGTTAGATACCTTGCTGTACCACAAAATTGTGAAATGGTCATTAATTATGAATATGGGCTCATCTCAAGAACTCATTCTTTGTATCAAATGAAACTATTTATTGGGGGAACAAAAACTAGTACAGGAAATGTCAAAGTGACACAAATATTCTGAAGTATTAAGCAAGGAAAATAGGAGATTTTTAGATAAGCATATACAGATGCTGCACATCTTGCAAGCCTGTTCCATAAAGTACTTTCTTTCTTTAATGCATAAAAAAGATATTAAAACCTATAAATGATACTGAATGTATGTCTGTGTGTGTGTTCGTGTGTGTATCTGTGAAAGAACGTGTGTGGAAAATCTCGTTATCAGAAATATGCGTAAGTTACATCTTGTAGCATACAGGAATCGAGGACATTACAAGAGAGGAATCAAAGCATAAGTGTGTGTTGTTCTTAGAGATGGTGAAAGGAAATTGTCCTATCACCTGAAATGCTAAGCAAATCTGTTTTATTTCTCTTGAACTTTTCCTTTGGTGGTGATAAAATGAGATGGGAATTCTCTAAAGCAATAAACCACACCATTTATAGTATTTCTTCTTGGTGGGGTTATAGTCCATGTTTAAGTTTCAGAGTCCAAAGAAAGTGACAAATCATCAAAGTGAGGTGATAATCCCATTTTAGAATGGCTACATAACCTTCCGAAGTGAAACTGCAAGAAAGTCAATCCCCTGTGATTTCTTTTTTTGCTATACCCTTCAGGATGAGATCCATTGCACTCCAGAATTGATCACTTCCATACATTGACTGTAAAGTGCTTAATTCCAATGTGGACACCTACATTGCAGACACTGACATTTGATCAGATGAATCACACTTTTGGAAGATTCTTTCGTGCTTAATATAGCTAACTGATATTTTTTTCCCTTGGTGTTCTGCATTCCTTTTTTGAAGACACACAAACTTTTGTCAGCAACAGTGTCCTATTAAAAATGAATGTCACAAGACAGTTACAGAAGATGGGGGAAATCACTTCTGTTTGTTTTGAACCTGCAAAGTACTTCTCTCTTTTGAGGATTGCAGCAGCTTTGGCTATAAGAAACAGTTCCCTATTCACTTTCCTCATTTAATTTTTCATTTGGTTTATGCCACTGACTCTCATCTGGAAGTCATTGTAGACTTGTGTTCAGCCCTGTCACTTTAGTTTCTTAGTTTTGTCCTCTGTTGCTCTACGCTTATCATTCCCAACCTGTATGGAATGGGGGTAAAGAACAGATGGGAGGTATTCCTCTGTCTTGTTGGGTAGGGAACACACAGATACAATGGAATTAAGGAGCAATTCTCTTCCTTCCTGTGGCCCCATCTCTAACGAGCCATTTACCCACGACAAATTCAGTTTCCACAGTTGCCAAATACTCAACCACCCCTGACAACATTTCTCCATGTGGCTGAGTATAAGAAACACTGACAGATGGACTAAGGCAACATGCAGTCTGCGCTAGCTTGCTGTAGAGCAACATGAAGAGAGCATCCAAGCACTCAAATTCATAGTTGCAATAATTGCGTTTACCAGTCATAGAAAAAGGTTCAGAGCAATCAGAGATGGAAATGGTCTTCCTTTCTTTAAGAAAATATGGACCACTTAAAAAGTAACACTTTTTACTCAAATTCCCAAACCTTCTGATTTAATTGATGATTTAATTACAGACATGCTATTGTGTTTGCTATTGTGTTAACAGCCAAATTAACCCATAGAAGAATCTGTAAGCCTGTAAATTATTGACATTAGGGGCACTACTGAAATGTCAG
Source organism: Crypturellus tataupa (assembly GCA_034781795.1). NCBI lineage: Eukaryota > Metazoa > Chordata > Aves > Tinamiformes > Tinamidae > Crypturellus > Crypturellus tataupa. The sequence goes on from JAWLRI010001227.1 coordinate 3,172, forward strand.
AGAGATTCAATGGACTGGAGCTGTTGTTTTCTTTTATTTGCTCCATGTAACTGTCCTGAAATTGAATGTTTGTGCTTATAGGAGAGCATAAGATGAGATTGTGCTGTTAACTTTGCTATTACTTTAATTCACTCTCTTGGCAAGAACCATGTCATGCAGAAGAACATGGCTGAGATTTACAATTATCAAGACTCTTTTTTTGAGATGTCATGATGTGGCATGTCATTTCAATAGGCAACAATGCTGTAGATTTTCTGTATGGCACATTGTTTTTTAGCATTCTTATATAATATGACTTTTTTTTTTTCAATCAAGAGTAATATTCTGATGTTTCTCCAAATAAAGCAGTCAAATGGATCAAATAAAATCAATTAGCGTCTTGGATACTTTCCTTTTCATAAAATTTGACCATAAAAAAATTAATCATCTGGGCTTCCTCTATAGAAAAATTTGAGAGTTACAGTATGAAAAAAAGACTACAGAAGAGAATTCAGTCTAGTCTATCCAACACATCATTTTTACTAAAACATTAATAAAAAAAGAGTACTGTTCTTAATCACACTTACCTGTGCTTATATACAGGAGTCTCAGCTTTTGTGCTTTTGAAATCCTAGCCAAGTGCAAGTCCAGATGAGACTAAAAAAACCCAGTATACGTCCCAGCTTGATTTGTTCTTCTCCAACAGCAAATGCCTTTTCTAATGAATCATGACTCAGATATTGTGTCAGCACTGAATAAATCATGCATGACAAAGTCCAAAGTGATTGGGTGCAAAACACAGCCACTGCCTAGGCCAAACTGTTAATCCACATCCTTTGTACCTGCTGCAGCACCAAACTGAACAGGTCTTGATAAACAGCACTGACATCTGGATTACATCAAGAATACATTATAATGCATTTCTTGCATTGGATATCTCTTCAGATGAAAACATAAATGTAGGTTTCAACATGCAGGTGATCATATACAAGCAAGACATCCAAGTTACCTGTATATGCAGTGAAGATGTAGAGAAAGATGGACTTGCCTGAGAAGAGGTGTCTATCAATATTTAAATATTCTAGGACATCATATCTACCATCTAGTTGCCTCTCCAGAAGAGCTCCAGTCTCTTCTTCGGCAAGAGGTCACAAACTGAAATGGAGGAATTTCCATCGGAATAGAAGGAAAACATTACTTACTGCGAGAGTCACAGAGCATGGGAACAGGCTGACAGGCTGTGCAGTCTTCTTCTTGCGAGGTACTCAAACATGCCTAGATCCAATGCTGTGTAATGACCTCTAGGTGATCCTGCATGAGCAGGCAGATAAGACTAAATGATCTCCAAGAGTTCCTTCCAGCCTCAGTCATTCTGTGATCTGTGCTTCTGTGGAGTAGATGGGAACGCAGCTTCAATGCATCCTCCATTCTGGATCATAGGAATCAGAGGAACTGGTCCTACTTGGTTTCCTCATCTCTATGAAAACTACCACTGACACCATTTTGCTGAAGAATTAAATGGCACAGAGAAATGTTCAAAGGAAAACAACCACAGAATTCCCATATCCATTACTCTTTATTAGCCCAAACACATTGAAAGCACTCTGTACAATTATGACAGCTGCATTTTGACAATCAGCATTAGCAAAATCAGAAAGCAGAACAGAGTTTCCTACTGGGCCTGACACCTCTGTCCCAGTAGCTTTCTCCTGCCAAGCAGAACTTGCTACAGAGCATGGTAGCCTTTCTCTCTAAAATAAGATATTAGTGAAATGGACCTCACTCTGCCAGCTTCTTTTCTGACAGAAGAGGGACTGTTTTTCTTGGGCCTCTCCTATTGCTTGTGAGACTGCCAGCACATGGGAATTTACATTCTGGCAGGAATGAGGAGTCCCTCTAGTGAAAGAGGGAAAGATAATGTCATTCTGCCAGAGAGAATTTAGGAAACTGTGAGGGAGGTTTTGGGTAGACTTTGCCAAATGATTGTGCTCTTGAAGATGCTTGCCGATGCCCTGCAGTCTTGCTTGGTTTTCATCTCACAGGAAACAGCAGGAAAGCAGGAGAACTGGGCAGAGCAGTCATCAACAAGACTCACATATCTTGATTTTGGCATTGGGAGTAGTCCTTTCTTGCATCAAAGGGAAAGCACATTCTGAGAAATTCTGAAGATGGCTTTCACGGCCTTCTACAAATGAAGGTGGTTTCGACATCATTGATGAGAAGCAAGACAAGATGATGTTTGGACATCCTCGCTTCTCAGAGCTTGCATAGAAGGGGTCTAGTGTGACATATGATGGTCCATGACAGCAAGTCTCATGTGTGGCTGAGAAGTGTGATTAGAAGATCCTCACAAAGCTTTCCCATCCCACAAGAGGGCTCTCTTTACGGACAAATAAATTGCATGGTCTATTTAGTCTATTACTGCTATTTTCATTATATTTTGAGTAACAGGAATGTAAATAATTCACTTCTAAGAATTCAAAACAAAAGATGCTGTACACTATCAAGTCAATATTACTCTCATTACTGGACTTCAGAGACTTTTCCTTCTCTTTTATGTCTTCTTGGTAAAGACAAACTCCATCCAATAACTGGCAGCATTTCCCATTAAACTCTTAAGCATTTCCCTTCTTGACTGGCTCACTGAAGGTCTAGCAAGCAGAAATGAAAGTGCCTGGTATGAACTTTCTGTAGAACATTGAATGGAAAGACCAAATCTGAAGATTGAGAGGAGTGTAGTCTCCTGCTGTCACTATAACCTGTCCTCTAATATCACTTATCCATTTACTTCCCATCATGATCCTCCTCAAACTCCTTTGCTATTTTCAGGGGTTCAGTGTCAGGCTGTGCAGAAAAGGAGCCTGTGGCAAAGAAGGGAAAGAACTTCCCTTGCTGGTGGCTCTCTCCACCAAGGGAGAAAGTGTACACAGCTGTTTTCTTGCTGACATTATAAAATGACAACTGTTTGGCTGTGGTATCCAGGAAGATCCCAATCATTGGGGATTTCCCACTCACCGCCAAACGAGTCCAAGGCTCTGTGCGGGCCCAATACTCTCGCCCATCTGATAATGCTATGACCCAGAAGCCCTTCTCTGGGGACAGAGTCAAGGTGCCTTTCCGCATCACAGGCTCCTGTGCAATGCCCACCTCCCAGTTTCTTCTCTCCCCAACATCCACTTCCCAATAGTATTTCCCACATGTGTATCCCTCCTTTGCCAAAAGGAAAGCGTGGGAGTCAAATCTCTTCTCGGTTCTGGGCACATTCCTGATAATGCCCGTATCCACCACACTCTTCCCATCTTCAGAGACCTTGAGCCGTGGATGAGCTGTGTCAGGATCCAGGGTGACATCCACTGCAAAGAGGAAGCCATTCCTTCAGTATTAAACACCCTGTGCTCTGTTTTTCTAAATTTTTCTACCCTGTATCCCTGTACTGCTGTCCATTTACCATATCTCTGCCTCCTCTGCCATGTTCCCTAGTTGACTTCTGTATCAGAATACCTGCAACCATTGTCCTCCCAGATCTCTCATGTCCTTTGCTCTTGACTATGGAGTGCTAAGACAGTGGTCAGAAGGCAACAAATACATGGTAGCTTAGAGAAATTTTGATTGAATTGCAAGTACTACCAACAAGGAATGTAAGGGCATTACCACTCTTTTCCTTCATCACTGAGGTTCAACGGAGCTGACTAGAGGAAAACAACCGTGCCTCCAGACACAGAAAACCCCGCTGGGCAAAACAATCAGCTATTTGCCTGAGTTTTGGGAGAAATCTGTTTGGCCAAGACTGCATGGCCTAAGCAGACTATATGATTCAGCCTTTGCAGGTAGTAGAGTCCCACTTGTTGATCCCAGACCATATTCAGCTGTGCATTGCTCCACAAAGAATGGAGATTCAGGAAAAACGTTCCAACTGACCTCCCTGAAATGAAGCTCTCATTCTCCCTAACACCTTGGGCAGCAACATGAACAATGGGAAGATTAAGAGACAGGGAGTTGGCCAATTAGAATTGGCATCAGTCTTTTTTATCTCTTACCTTTGTGACGTTGTATTTTCGAAAACTCTGTAGGAAAATGAATAAAAGAGGGAATAAGTGAATGTGAGAAGGAGGCCTTGTCTGCAGCGAGCTAATGAATAATCCACGCTGCTGATGAGAAGAGCATGCTTTTCTGCTAAACATCTGCTTTTGACAGATCAGAAAACACGTCAAAGCCCCCGTACTCCTGCAGAGAGGGAAATCCTTTGAATCACACAGGAGATTGCTCTTTGAGAAATCTATCAAACATACATGACCTCTGAGATGGAAAGGGAGAAGAGAAGACCTGGTGTCTGGCAGTACACAGCAGTGAAAGGGGGAGGAAAAAACGAAATATATATATATATATCTTTTTAGAGACCGAAAAATCATGTCTTTTCTGTAAAAATCAGAATGGGCTGCCAGACCAATAACCATACTGTATCAAATCATCTTCCCACTCCCATTATGATGACTCGGAAGGACTCTGTATTGGGCACTCACACAAGCCTAATAAGTTCCTTTCATCTAATTAACTCTCAAGCTCTTTTAGCACTAGAATTCTCCATGTTCTCACCCCTGATTCTGCCTATATGGATCCTCTCACACACCACAGAGCTGAATTACATGAAGCACTCTGTAAAGTTTTATATTAATCAAGAAAGTTGAGAGCCTGCATCAGCTTTCCTGGGCTGTGCTGAGACTCTTCACTTCTCATGGAAAACTCTTTCCAGATGGGTCATGCAGTCAGGCAAAAGAAGCTAATGTGGGCATTGTAGGTGTTGAGAGAGAAGACTGGAGAGCAAGAGGTCTGGAAGCAAGCAGAAGCTTTTTCTCCTGCCTACGATGCCGAGAGCTGGTCTCACAGATATACAGCACTCTACATTCCCATCGTCCTGTCTAGAAACAAAAAGACTCTCTCCCACACCAGCAGGCACTTCCCTAGCTGCCCTTGCACTTGGGCTGTGAAAGAAAGCACAAGGGCTGTTCCAGACTGCTGCTGAATGCATTGCACAGCGACCTGCAGGCCTACTCTAGTACAGCCTTGATTCCTGGGAGGAATCACTTTCCTGTAGAGGAAACCTTTCTCTGGGCAACACCCAAAGGGGCTGAAGCTCCACTAATGCTCTCAACGATGGGGTCTTTGCCTGTCCAAAGAAATTCCGGGGTTTTACCTGTTAGCTATTCCGTCTCAACTTCTCACCACTCCAGAAGTGCCCTGTCTCACGCAAGGGAGATCACTTACCATTTTCCCTTTTCAGTTGAGCTACAAAAGGAAGGAGAACGGTTCATAGCAAAGACAAGATGCTGTGCTCACAACCCACTGTGACTTCTCACCCCGGCCTTCCCTCTCCCTCTCATACTCTTCCCTCTAGCAACATGGAGACTGTCTCCCATGCCAGCAAGCACTCACCTAGCTGTTCTTGCACTTGCTCTGCAAAAGAAAGCAGAGGGCTGTTACAGACTGCTGCTGAATGCATTACAAAATACACTCCAGGACTACTCTAGTAGAGTCTTGACTCCTGGGAGAAGACTAGTTGCTTTTGGCAGCCACTGCAGAGTTGTGGGAAAGCCCAGTCCCGCCTTGGGGAACCCGCTGGCCCCTAGCTTCACAGAGCTAAACATTGGCCCTGGTGGGGAGACTTACTCAAGGCAGAGAGCTAATGCAAGTTGCATAGGTGCCCACCAGTGAATTCATTCTCCTCCCACTGCCCCCTTTCTGCCTCTCTCCTTTCCTTCTCACTTTCCGTGATTCTTGCCTTTCACCCTTCCTTCTATCCCCATCACTTTACTCCAGCAATTCTTTTCTTGGGTCTTTTTGCCTTTCCAATATGCACAATGCCCTTCTTTTCTTCTGCAAGGGATTCCTTCTCTACTCCTTCCTCTACTTATAGCTTCCTTCTCACCTCATCTTTGGCTTTCCTTCTTTCTCCCCTCATGCTGAGCCTACCTTCTGTTCTGTTCCATCACACCCTCTCTTCACATGCTCTTCTTCCTCTGCTGGGAATCTCAGCTGGGAAGTCTTTAGCTGAAGAGGAAACCTTCCTCTGGGCAGCACCCAAAGGGGCTGAAGCTCTACTAATGCTCTCAATCGTGGTCTCCTTGCCTGCTCCAAGAAATTCTAGGGTTTTGTATTCTAGCAATTCCTTCTCACCTGCTGACCACTCCAGAGTTGCCCTGATCCATGCAAAGGAGACCACTTACCATTTTTCTCTTTCAGTAGAGCTACAAAAGGAAGGGAAAAGGTTCATAGCAAAGACAAGATGCTGTGCTCACATCCCAGCATGACTCCCCACCCAGGCCTTGGGTGACTTCCCGCTTTCCGTTGTTACAGCCCTCTTTGTGGGCTGGATTCTGCACTCTGGGCACTGCAGGTGCCCCCTCTCAGCCTTGTGCCCCCTGATATCGTGACAGGTAATGCCCATCCTTGAGGATCACAACATGATGTGGCCCTACAAAACTGGCTGAGGCTGGGAGGCTTTCCTGAACTGAGCAAGAAGCCCAGGAGGTCTCAGAAGATCACGGTTGCTGAAGTAAGAGCAGAAAGGAAAGGGCACTTACTGTTTTCTTTCAGCACTTGGTCTGCAAAAGGCATAGAGAAATGGAGAGAGAGCTGTAAGTGTTTGGAGAGCCTCTCTCCCTTGCCCCTTCCACCCTCCTTCCCTCACACTCCACTTCTTCCCCTCCTTCTGTCCCCCTCGGCCTCCCTCCCACTTGCTCTTGTTCCTCAGCAAACCCTGCTGGAGAAACGTCAGATCAAGAGGAAGACCCTCCCTGGGCACCCTCCACTGCGCTACCAGCTCTCTAATGCTCCCAACCGTGAGCTCCCTGCTGGTGGTAATATCTCCTGTGTTTGGGGACACCATGAATTCCCTCTTGCCTAGACATGGCTCCAGAAGACATCTCACATGCACTGACTTTCCAAAACACATGAAAGGTCTGATCTTAACCCGCCTCCCACTTCCACCGTGCCTCCTCCACACCTCTCACACTTCCAGAACCCTCTGTTTTGACCTTGCTTCACGCCTCCTGGACCTCCCTCCTCCTCCTTTCCGTTCATGCTACCTTGTCTTTACTCTCTCAATTCCTTATTCTTTCCCTCTACCTTTTCTTCCTTCATCCATTCCATTCATCCAGCATCTTGTCAACATCCCTGCATCCTGCTCTATGGCTCTTCCACCCTTCAGTACTTCCCTTCCATTCCAGCTCTGTGGCCTCCTGCCCTCCCCACTTCCCTGCTGCCTGCTCCCCACAGCCCACAAGAGCAGTCATGGCAGCAGAGGACAGGACGACATAGGGCACCTCTGGAGGCAAGCGGCAGCCTTCCTTCCTGGAGGGCCGTGCCAGGGCTTGGTCCCAAGGACACACAGCGCACCCCACTCCCACTCCCCTCTCATCTCTCCCATGTTGGCAAGTACTCACCCATCTGTCCTTGCAGTTGCCCTACATAAGAAAGCAGAAGTGCAATTAGAGACTGCTACTTGATGCATTGTATAAAAGCACTAGAGGAGGACTCTTAATAGACCCCTGATTCTTGGGAGAAGGGCACCGTCTTTGGGAACTACTCCAATCTCTGTGCTCATGTCTAGCCCTGCCCGAGAAAACCCCTAAGCACCTGGAGTCAAACAGCTAAACAGAAGCCACCTCTGTGACCCAAGGCTAAGAGATAACTCAAGCTGAATTTTGCCCTTGAGACAGCAAAATTCTCCTCCCATGACAACTTTCTCTTTTCTCTTACATTTTGAACCTTCTCAGATCTGCTCCTGCCTTTCATCGCTCCACCCAAAATCACTTGGCAGGTCTGTCTTCCTGGCTTCCTGCATTTCCCATAACCTTCCCTCCCTCTTGCCTTCTTTCAGCCATTCCTTCCACATATCCCTCTGACCTTCTGTATGTCCAGAGCTCCCTTCATTTTCTTTCTGTGTCAATGGCTTCCTTCCCTCCTACTTGCCCTGCTTATCACTCCCTTCTCTCATCATCTTCCTCCTTCTTCCCTCACACTGTATTTCTGCTCTGTCCCTCTCAGTCTCTCTCCCACAGGCTCCTTTTCCTCAAGGAATCTTGCTGGGCAGGCTCCAGATCAAGATGAAGATCTCCTCCAGGCAGCCTCCACTAAGGCTCACAGCAAGGGGCTCCCAGCTTGCCCCAAAAGATTCTGTGTCTTTGGACATCATGAATTCCCTTTCACTTTTGGCACTGGTCCATGTCAGAGTGCTCCTCACACTCTCAAATCAAGGAGCCTCTCTCCCATAACTGCAAGAACTCACCTATCTTTCCTTGCAGATCCTCTGCAAAAAAAAAGAAAAAAAAAAGTGCCATTACATAGTGCTGCTTGCTGCATTATACAAGTCACCACCGGGGCATGCTACTAGAATTTTGATCCTACTCAAGAATTGATAGGAACATTTTGATGTCTTTCCTAAGGATTTTAAAGATGGCTTATTACAAAGAGTTCCTTAACTGGGGTATATTGTTGTCTTTAGGAGAATACAGGGGTGCCTCTCTCAGCATCTTTAAGTGGTGAATGAATTGCCTTTTAAGGGTGTCATCCTTCTAAGAAGTCAACAAGCCACATCAAGTTGTTCAGGTCTGTGCTTACAACAAACCTTGGTGCTCAAGATACCTTGGCTCCTTTTGTGACCCAACCAAATAGAGGAAACTACCCTAAATGTCCAGTGAGTGAAACCAAGGTCATATGATGAGACTTAAAAAGGTCTTTGATAAATTCCCTGTCTTCTTCTATTTCATTTATTCCTTCTTGCCTTTTTTTTTTTCATTTCCTTATTCACATCTCTTCCTTTTTTCATGCTTTTTTCACTCTTTTCTCTCTATTTTATCATCTGTGGACTTTCTGCCATCATTCCGTAGTCTACGTTTGTGGACTCGGTCAGCTCCTCATACACTGCAACTGCATTTGGTGACAATTTCCTCCATCTTTCCCTGGATTTTTCTTCACCCTGTCTTTGATCTGATCAAATTTGATCTGATCTTTTTATCTGGTCTGTTTCAGGGACTACCAATGTCCTTAATATTCCACATTTATAAACAAATATTCTTTACCCTCTCCTCAGGTGAGAGGAAACAACCTCTTCCTAAGTACAGGTTATCAGTCTCCTAGAGACATTAGTTCACATCTTTAAACACAATTTTCAGCAGCTTATTTGTAAAGAACAGTCACACTTACCATCCCGGGACAAGAGTGACACTGCAGAAGAAAAGATTTATTTTTTTCAATATGTGGTGATTGACATTTTGAATTAGAAAAAAAAAGTGAGATTCCTTCTGGGAAGAGCTTTGATACCTTTGTGGCAGGGAAAACCCTTTTCAGCACTCAGTGGGCACCCAAATACCCACAACTGTCAGTGCTGCCATTTCTGTCTGGTGTCTACAGATCACCCCTGTGTGTACTGTCTGGCCTGCCACCCTGATACCTCATGGATCTCCTGCTCAGGTGGCAAACACAATGCCTGAATGATGGAAAACCTCATGGGACACACACATATATGATCAGCTGTGAACTCACACAGCTCAACTACACTAATTCCAATAGCAATTTTATCCCCTAGGAACATCTAGTTGAGAG
>JAWLRI010001228.1:0-12717 GCA_034781795.1 Crypturellus tataupa
ATAGTGGATCATACTATTTGGGAACTCGATTCACTCCTAGGAAGGCGATTGGACCTACAGTCCACAGACTGTGAATCTGATACTGATTTGATATAACCTTCCCCCCTCCACCTCGCCACCACTACGGCTTCCAAACTGCAACATTTTTTCCTCAACAGGGTCCTCATTCCTTCATTCCTCACTGCAGATTGAGATTTTTGCTTAACTTACTTTTTCCATGGCACGTGGTGAAGAACTGACCCTAATAGTGTGTCAGGAAAAGCTTTAAGCGCATTAGAAGTAGAATAAACTGGTGAAAGTGCTTATCTGCTTGAAAAAGAAAAGAATCCATTTTACAAGCCTGTAATTGTCCCTAGTATTTCTAAAGAAAGATATAGGATGAAAGATATCAAAAAGATTTGCTTCAGGCTGGGCAAAATAAAACCTCAGACCAGACACACCCCCCAGCAAAACGTTACAGGTCAGATCAAATGCAAATACTGTGTTATTTAGTGAAATTAACAGTTTTAAATAAGACACTTCCTTTTTAATGAAAATATATTTCCTATTGATGTTATTTAGCTAGTAGTTCCCACTCTTTATTAGATATTAATTTCTTATAAACTATTATTGAAATACTGCTAACTCCCTTATGTCATGTTTAAAATCTTATGGAAAATGATGGATAATCATTTTGGTTTTATATGTAAAAAAGAAATATAAATATCTCTGGGGAGAATATTCTTCTAATTACATTGAATTTAATCAGGATGATGACTGAAGCTACTCTTATCTGAAATCACTGATCTACAAATTATGGGACATTATTCCTGTTCATTATATTATTATTTATTTTAAAATAAATTGTGGTCCAAGATTTCAGTAATGTTGGTGAAACATATGGTTTAGAAATGGACCGTTCATTTAAGTCACTAAACAATCGGAAATATCAGTGTTCATAAATTGGTTAACACAGAAGCTTGGTTTATGTTCATTCCTGTTTTTCATAAGGTTGTAAGATTTAAACCCTTATCTAATATGTGCAATATAAATTTTATCTTGTCTTTCCTTCTTTAAGCACAGCTCATACACTTCCAGATTTCTTTTGCTCTCTAAATCCAAATCCTTAGATCACCATCTTTCTATAAAGATCACAATATATTGTTACAGTTCTTCTTCAGCAGTTTATCAGAACAGTACTCCAAAGAAGATACTGGTTTCATTCCTGTTTCTTAAATGCCTCCCTCAGGGATTTGTGTCTGCCTGCATTCTGCAAGGGGAAGACAGTAAACAGCAAGCATGCATCATGTACCAGAATTGTGCTCGCTTGGACATTTGAAAGCAAGGCCCTGGGAACAGATGTCACAACTCTTCGGTATCTTCTCCTATCTAATTACGAGTTACTTTCATAAAGTTCCTTCAGCTCTCTGAAGACCCTGACAATTATGGGCTTGCAGCACAGACTCCCTTCTTTTTCAAGGGAAAACTTGAAAACTTATCTTTATTAATATGTATCACATACCAAAACAAACTTTAACTCATTATTTATACTTGCCAGTGCTCTGCTGACAACAAAGGTTTTTTTGTTTTTTTGTTTGCTTGCTTTTGTTTTTTTTTGGGGGGGAAGGGGAAGGGGAGGGAGAGAAGACAGTTGTTTTCACATTTACTGTAAATTTATCATGTCCCCAGGGGTTAATAAAGTTATGTATACAATGATTAGGTATATATGATCTTAAAAATGCTGAAGTTTCATTCTGTTTACATATTGTTGTGGCAATATTTATTTTGTTCAGAAAAAAGGAACAAATTTTAATTTCAATAAGACATTTTGACAGCTTCCTGAGGAAAAAGTAAGTCAAATAACATATATTTCTTGTCATTCAACTTAATTTACAGAATTTTGGCTTGGAAAATTCTTATTGGCTCCTGAAAAGGAGCTAAGAGGATAATTAAATTACCTGATCGATCAAGAGTTTATGATACACCTAGTTCTGCTTTGTATTAAAATATGTTTTAATTACACTGTTTTCCCTCTAATCTGAAAAAAAAAAAAAAAAAACAGAAAAGAAAAATTGTCTTAGCTGCTTCTTGCAATTATTATGTATAAGCTGATCTTTAAACACAGCACAACAGAATGAATGTTTCTGCTATCAAGAGCTCTTGATGTAGGAAGATATAAACAATTGTTCAAACCACTAAACCTTGTTGTGCTTTGTTTTAAACAACTGAGAGTCAACAAAAAGCATCTTAATTTGTCAGATTTGAAAATTTCACAGATGCCTCCTTTCTGCTTAGCACAGAAACACTGCAACAGCAGCTTGCATCATGATGATATATCAACCATCTCTGTAGCACTTTCAGCATTTAATAAGATGACTAAATCTCTGCTCATTAAGTTTAAATGTAACTGACAGGCAGGACAAAGGACTACCTACAAGGAAACTCACAAACCTCTTCCTCAAGCAGGTAGTAAAGCTGAAATATTTTCCTGTTCTAAGGAGTCTGGAAGACATTTCTTTTTTATGAGACTCTCCAGCAGACATGCAAGTCACAGGAAAGATCAGCATCCCAGTGGAAGTATATGCCTTATAAATTCAAACTTAGACCTTAGCCTTAAGCACTTTGCCAGCCACTTTCCATTCCCCTGATGCCTTTTCCTCTTTGCGCGTACACAGATGCCAGACACCGACATGACGACCTTTATATTTTCACATTCTTCAGCAAGAGCCCTAGGGCAGAGTTATGTAAATTTTACTTAACCTGTCTTAATTGCAGTTGCAAAGTTGGAAATGTAATTCGATTGCCATTGTAACTGAACAGTCAACTGAGAATCACAAAAATTTTACTAGGAGAAAAGGTGAATGGGGGAAAGCTGTTTCTGATGGCTTTTTCTAAATCAAGTTTCCTCAACATATGCATTCACAGAGAAATATGTAAATGAAACCAATTAGATGACAGACATTCCAACATTACCCTAATTTGAAAATGAAATTTGTCTGTAATGGGAACCCAAATTGGATGTAATCAGAGGAGCCTACACAGAAATAAACTTAAAGCTGCACTGATTTGCCCTCATCAGCTGTCCCAAGTGCCTGGGCAAGATGTGCTTACTCCCTGACAGGACCAAAATGCATCTTCTGCATCTCTGTGCTGTCCTGCTGTTCTAAAGATTTATTTTCTTTTCTTATAACAGCAGTTTACTTAGAGGTGTGTGTGTGCTGATGTCTTCCATAAAAATAAAAAAAAAATAGTTTGGCTTTAATGGCTGGAATGTATTGAAAAAAATGGGAGGGGGACTCAGAAGGGTGTACACTCAGGATTCTGTCCCAGCATTTTAACTCTCCCTATTCAAAAATCTTTTTTTTTTTCTCTGACTAAAAGCAAAACAAATTTCCATTTATTTTCCATTTCTTGTTTTTCTTCCTTCCCATTGTTAATCGATATATGAAATTGTAGAGTGAATTTCTGAGTAGGTTTGCTACATGGAAACATATAAAACAATGGATGCAAGAGAAAAAAAAATAGAAAAGCAGGAGACTATTTTTTCAATAACAGACAAGATGACTACGATTTATACATACTAGAATGCCTGTGAAAAAAATCATATGAACAACTCAGTTTTGAAAAAAGAGTCTCAGCCTTTGCTAGACAACATAAAATCCAGCCATGAAATCAGCCGCACCTTCAGCAACACCTCTTGCTGAGGGTCATCCATCACATAATTGCTAGGTTTCCTGTATATTATTAAGAAAGCTGGTGCATTCCAGGAACTACTGGCTACCAAACTCAATATTATTAGTTCTGTAATAACACTTATAGGTATTTCCTAAACAGAGTATTCATATTTTATGGAAAAGATAAAATACCCAATTTCTTTGACATGATTTCTGGATATTAAATGCTCATATTTTCCAGCAGAGGCTAGGAAATTCTCTTTGCTCTTATATTCTCTTGTACTTAATCTTTCTGCACCAGATAAATTGTTTTTTGTCTGTTTTTTGTTCTTCCCTTAAAAGGACAAAAAAATCTTTTAAGAGGAAAAAATATCTTCCTTTCAAATAGGAAAAAAAAAAAATCTAAGCACAAAGCTCAAGGAAGTTATTATTATTCCTCCCCACTTTTGCTATTTTATGCAATTTCAGTGGTGTCCATAACATGCTGTATTAAGATATACAGGAAGGGGGAACAACAAATAAACTAAATAAATATACATTTCATAAGTCAAACAAAGTCAACATAAAAGCAAACAAACAAACAAAAAATCTTGATTTCAAATAAAGAGAAATGGAAGAAAATAATCTGAGGTTGATTCAACTCTCACTGAGTCATTTCAGGACATATGAAATTATCTTTTACAGTCTTTCATGTAAATTATTCCATCTTTTTTGTATGTTGGTTATTTTAAAGATATTTTAGTTGTGAATTAGTATAACACTCCAAGTTGTGGTAAGTTTTTATATTTTTTCCTTTTGCAGTAAAAAATGTAGAAAACACTGACAATTTTTATTTTCCTCCTTCCTCTCCAAAATATCCAAAAATCACTGAATCTAAGATGGTTCTCTAGTTCCCTTAAGGTTTCAGCAAATTGTATTTTTATTAAAAGATTGAATTATTTCTAATCCATATACCTACAAAGAGTCAAGCACTATCAAAACGTGGATGAAAAAGACTTTGCCAGAAGCTTTTGTATGTATACTTGATTTAGGGCTTAAATTTGGGGCTGTATATCCTCATGACATTTTGCTATTTTTACATTAATTTCTATGGTTCCTGCAAAATGCTCACATTGAACTTATTAATACCCTTTAAAACTTGCTTGATGTCAAGGGAATTTCACAATATTTTAGTCTGTGTTAAATTAGGTTCATCCTCTGAGTCATCTTTCTCTTTTCTAGTTTATGAAAAAAAGGATGATTTCAAATGTCTTCCTGCATTGTAGGCAGCCTTTTCCTGCAATATTTGAAACATTCATGTAAATAAAATAAATATATTACTCAGAAGGAACATATCTTAAGACCTAAAGATTGGGTATTTTTTAACATGATCTCCTGGGCATTTTCCAACATTGTCTACTTTTTACAGATAGGGATTGTTAATACAAGAAGCACAAGAAGGTAACTGAGAAATTGAAATCTGTCAATATAGATTAAATGGGGTTGCTAGAAAATTGTGCTCAGTATTCTTAATTGAACATGAATGTTCATCCCTTCACCTCTCAAAAACACAGTAAACTGGAGTTCACTAACATAATATGACACAATAATATGCTGCATGTTTACAGGCTACCTTTAAGATTAGAACTGTGCATTTACCATTGCACACACATAGACATATATATTTACAGTAACAGAAATTAGTATTAGGTTTTCTTCTGAAAAGGCTTCATGCTGGAGCTCCTGCTCAATGTATGAAAGTCAATACGGTTAAATATCCCTTGACTATTAATATATGGGCCTTTTAGCACATTTAAAAAAAAAAAAAAGAAGAGAGAGAGAGATCTCTGGCAAAGAAACCAATTCTCCTACTGTTATGCAAATCCAGAACTTAAAAACAGCCTATTTTATTACTTTGTTCTAAGTACAAAAAAGACTCATTTTCTCAATGTTTTTATTATCTCTCCATTAAGTTTGCATTTACATTGATACTTAAAACATCTTGACTTCAGTTCTATTTTCTAGTTTTTGAGTTTAGGTACTCTGTTGAATTTCATTGTTATTCTAACTTAGGCTATTGATTTAATGAAGAACATGAAATTCATTTCAACTTCTTCTGATGTTAATGCTGTAATATTAGTGGTAGAACATCTCATTGAAATAGTTAATCAGAAGGGGTGTGTTCTGAGTGTAAATTTTAAAAAAATGAATACAAACATTTTGCTGAGCTACATGCAGTGTGGATTCGATTTAATATCTGTAGTATGTACTAAGTTTTCCTTTGTATATTACAGATATAAATTTGTATAAACACTATCTGAAAAACTGTGTACAATTGAAGTCAGAAATATTTTCTTTTTCATAAAGATAATTGAAAAGGATTACCCTGAAAAGGAACCTTGAAAATATTGTTTTTGAAAGTTGAATTTATATTACTAATCAACAAGTTACCTTTTTTAATATATAACCTGGTGAGGATACAGAATGGAATAGTGTGTGTGTAAGTACATGCATATGGATATAAACACATGGCCATCTATAATGTTTTTTGACTGCGTTGCAGAATTAATGAAATAATAACTATGGATTATTTCATTATTTTGATAGATGGATTATCACTGACCTCTTCAATTTGTCTTCTCAGCTAGATCATCATTTTAGAGCATATCCTACAAATCGTGTAGATTAACGTTGCTTTCCTGGAGGCATTCCCATATTCTCTAATATAAAAAGCCTAGAAGGTAAAATTGTAGTTACTCTTATCTGTGGCAGAATCTACAGAACTTGTTGTAAGTATGAAATGCAAGTTTATCATTTACTTAAACTTGTGGAGTATTTTGGTATCAAGACTGTGCTCATGCACTGCACTTGAGTCCTTAATTCCCCAGCGATGGATCTGGAAATCCTCAGCCCACCACCTGCAGAGGTGAGACAATGGACTGGCAGGAGAAATTAGGCATTTGTTAGCAAAACAAACAAACAAAAACATCATGATGGCAGTCTCTTGTGCATATACAGGAAATTTATAACATGTTTTGCAGATTAAGATAATAGTTAACAGCATCTTGCTGAGGTGGTCACACAGGACTACATCCATCTGGATTGTAAGCGCTAAGCAGAGTAGCAGTTTGGGAAGTTTCCCTTGAGCCAGCTGAAGACATTACCTCAAGCACTCTTGCCACTGCTCTGCCAGGAACCCAATAACAAAGATATTATTATTGTTATTGTTGTTATTATTATTATTGTTAAAACAAACACTGCCCATGTGTCTCTGTGCAATATAACTGATGGAAGGATAGGTTAAGTTTTTCTAATGGCATGAAAGTATTAATGAAATATCTTTTTTTTTTTTTTTTTTAATCATTTATTTCTTATCATGTTGAGCTGGGATTTTTGCTCTTTCTGGAACAACTTAGAAAGAAAACACATTTGTCTTCTTAGACAACTAGTCTAAAGAGCTTAAAATAATGCATTAACAGTAACACCTGAGATTTGTTATCCAGGAGAAAATATGCAATCAAGTTTTTTTTTCACCAGTTTCTATCCCTCCAGTCTTCGTAATTGTACCTCCTTTTCCTTCTAATTTAAGCCAGAAACTCCTTAGAGTCATGAAGACTTTTTCTTTAGTTTGTTAATGTCAGTTTGCTATTATTGGAGATCTGAGTAACAGAAGTGAAAGACAAGTAAAACTGAAATTAAATTCTTGAAGCCCAATAAAGCTTCAGTTTAGTTTACTTTTCTGGTTCAACAACAAATGGAAGCATCAGCTTCTCAGCTGTACTTTTATAGGGCTTTTTAATATGAGCTGGAATAAAGCTGATACTGCAGAACAATTTTCTTAAGTTTTAAACACACCTACAATTTAAGCTATTGAATTTAGAGAGTTGGCTAAATCCATTTTGTACATTGTGTGGAAAAATACATTTTGTGAAATGTATTTGGATGATTCTGGGATAATTCTGCCTGGGAAAAAAGACGGAAGAGAGGAACACAGCATAGGTATAACTACCACTGAATGACTGAAGCAAAGAGCTTCTATTGTTCACTGTCCCTTCTAATGCATAAACTAGAGTCATCAAATGATCTCAAGATATAGCAAACTCAAAACAATTTCAAAAATCTGTGAAACTACTTGCATTATGAATTATTGTGAATGCACTCTTGCTTGGAAAGTGACTAGACAAATTCATGGAATAAAAAAATATCCATTGAGTGTTGTTAAATACCATAGCAACATTCAAGAAGAAGGAGTCCACTAGAGCCTGGAAGGGATGTCAGGAGGATATCTCAACACTCTTGTCTTCCTTGACTTGCTCTGATATTTTCTTCCCTAAGCTTTCACTTCTGGAGTCTAGAAATTTAAAATGGGGCTAAACAGCTCCCGTGTCTGATCAGTCCAGTATTGCTTAAACTTCTACCTCCTTCCCTGATTGCAAACTTCAAGAATGTTTAAAGGATTATGAGCTGAGGCAATCTCTATCTGCCATGAGTTACTGAAATCATACTATGGTGATATAATAGAAAAAAAATAAAAAATTAGAGAATTATGCTTCTCAATTATCTGAAAATATTGGGTTCACACTTATATCGAAGTGTTATATTCTGTATCTGGAAAGCACCTGTATGATAGAAATATCTATGGGGAAAAATCACTCATTTTCTTAACTTTCTGCATAATCCATTCTAGTTTTTAGGTTTACATGAGTAACGTAGTTATGCATACAGTAAATATCTACTTTTGCTTTCCTTTAGAGAAATTAAAGATGAAGGATTTTGTGGAGTGTAAAAAATCGGCATGGTAGTGCAGGAAGCAAGGCCTTCTCAAACATTTTTTAAGAAGTTTTTGCAACATCTTTTTTAGTTATAAAGGAATTGAACAAAATCATTTTGAATTCTACCATATTTTTTTCTTCTGAATTTCTTCATCCTCAGCTGGAATTTAAAGTCACAAGTTAAATGACGAGAAGAAATAATGGATTAGGAAACACTTTCAATTCTTCAATGGTGGTTAACTCTTGAAACTAAAAGAGATTAATTTGCTTGAAAATATGATCATAAGCGAAGTCCATGGGGAATAACTTGCTCTTAATGAATCTTTAATAGTTCACTAAAATAGAAACTAGCAGGTAACACACACATACGCACAGTTTCATAGTTATAATTTGGGCATTAAGATAAGCAAGATAAATAATAAAGATCAACTTTTAGAGAGAACTACTACCTCATGGAAGATTTCTAGATATGAAAAATGTATTAATTCAAATCTGAGTTGCACATTTCTTTGAACAGTGGGGGACAGGGGCAGGTACTGTGTGCTTCATTGGACTACTAATATTTTTTTTCTTCAAAATATAGATTAAAATATTGAGTCATACTGCCTTTGGATGAAAGGGAGCTAAAGGAAGAGAAGGTGCTACTATCCTCTACTCACAATTCCCACAGTTAATAGAATCATAGAACCATTGAATCATTATGGTTGGAAAAGACCTTCATTCTATCCAACAAAAAAAAAAATGGAAAAAAAAGGAAAAGACCTTCATTGAATCCATCCGTAAGCCCTTCAACACCTCTCCTGCTAAACCTTGCAAAGCACCTAAATGCGTCATCTACATTTTTCTTGAAGACTGCCAGAGATCCACCACTTCCTTGGGCAGCCTGTTCCAATGCTTCAGCACTCTTTATACATAGAATTTTTCTTAATATCTAACCAGAACCTCCCCTGGAACAACTTTAGGCTATTTTATTTCATTTTTGGTAATTGAGGAGAGGTTGACCCCCACCTCAGTATAACCTCCTTTCAGCTAGTTGTAAAGAGTGATAAAGTCTCCCCCGAGCCTCCTCTTCTCCAGACTAAACAACCCCGGCACCTTCAGCCGCTCCTCATAAGGTCTCTGCTCCAGCCCCTTCACTTCGTTGCCCTTCTCTGGACAAATGCCAGTGCCTTCATGTCTTTCCTGTAACGAGTGGCCTAAACCTGAACACAAAGTGTAGCCTCACTTCCAGTACAGCACCGAGTGCAGGGGGAGCATGACTTCTTAGTCCTGCTGGTTACACTATTCCTGATACAAGGGAGGCTGCCATTGGTCCTCTTCACCATCTGGGCACACTGATGGCTCGTGTTCCGCTGGCTGGTTGTCTGCCAACACCCCCAGGGGCTTTTCTAACTCACAGCTTTACAGCCACTCTCTAATATACACCTTAATATACAGTATACATCTTAATACACTTGTATACATGTACATGTGCATTAAGGTTCAGATTATGTTACTGTTAGCATCACAAACTGTGACTGAGGCTAGAAAAAAAAAACACAAAAATGTCTTTGATACTTAAACAGATGAATGGATAGATTCCTTAAGGATCTTCATTCTGGCACTCAGTCCCATTATAGACTTAACAGATAAGCAAAAAACATATCAAAAATGGACTCTGAATTTGAAAAAAAAAAAAAAAAAAAAAACCCACTTCATACCCTGCACTCGAGGCTGGGACATAACAAAAAAAAATATAAAAAATGGACTCTTAATTTCAAAAAAAAAAAAAAAAAAAAGCCATAAGAGAGCTTTAAGGAGTTGAAGCTAAAAAAAAAAACATAGCTACTGGTGATGAGATTTTAGTCAAATGGGGAGTGATATCAAGTACAAATATTTAAAGGACTCTAGGAAAGGAAAGAAGAGATGAAGCACTGAAGAACATTGATAGGAAATGACTGTTCCTCTAAGAAGGGTAACAGGATTTTATTGAAAACTTAAAGAGATTTCTTGTCAGGTTACTCCTTTGTACTAAGAGGGCCTTATTATATCCTTTCTTTCTTGATAGAAAATGAAATGCTAAAATCTATATTTCTCCTTATAAATCTTATATACACATATATCCAGTTCCAGCAAGGAGCTGGGAAGAAATACCTTCTGTGCAAACACTGGCTTGAAACATCTAGATGTTCAATATCATATACTATAAGTATCAAGGGGGTACTATAATTGTACCCAGGGGGTACTATAATTGTACCCAGGGGGTACACTTGAGCTAATGGCCAGGCTAGCTTTCCAGGCTGCTCTGAAGTGGTGGGTAACCATTAAGAAAGAAAGATTTGAGACGGTTCTGTGATTCTGTGATTCTGTGACTTGTTTCAGGGCCAGCTCAGAGATTATTCCACTCTGAGCCCAACCACCGAGGCACTCCTTATTGTCACTTATAAGGGAAGTAACCCTGCCAGTGCCTGACTGTCGAGTGATATACCCTACTCAACACAGTGGCAAAGGCAGCCCAGCAAAGGTTACTCCTCCTTATTCCACCCTGAATTACTCAGACACTAGGCACCCCATGAGAAACCAGAAAGGCTCCTCCTCCACTGACAGGCAAGGACTCCAAGAAAGGTTTGCAGGGTCTCCTGGGTCAGTTTTGCAAGTGCAGCAAACTCCTGGCAAATTTCCTGTCCCTTTTCACACCAATCTCTGTCCCACAGAAGACCATGACATACAGTCCTACCTGAAGTCATGAGATGAAGCAGCATACAAGCTAAATGGGAAGTATAAATTTCTGATGCTAGGCAATACAGCTAGAGGTCAAATCTATTACCTCCGTGAGAAAATGAAGACACAAAACCAGTGGTATGCTATCATTTAAAGAATGGAAGTAACCATGCTAACTGCTCTCAGATTATTTAGAAAGCTTCTGGAAAGCTTTGGGAAGAAAGCTGATTGTCAAGGTTCACTTCTTTGTGAAGGTCACTAATTTCTTGATCCTTGGAAATAGTGCACAGAAAAATGCTCTCTATGTTGGGCCTGCGGTGATGCTTGCAAGCCCACGGTGTTGGAGAAGCATGCAGGGTTCATGAGGAAGCTGCAGCCAGGGGATGAAAGGCTGCGTATGTTTGTGCTGTCAGTCACCCTGCAGATCTGGCATTTTACTTTATTGTGGACACTGATAGCAAGGGGAAGCAGGCAGCACAGGCAGCTATGACCAGGCAATCTCCTCATTCCTGGGGACTGGACACTGACTTCTCGATATCCTTTGTATGAGCACGTGCTGTTTTCCCCATGCTTCAGCTCCCTGTGCTGTCAGAAAGTTTTCTTCTTAGGAACTTCTTGTTAAAAATCTAATTAACTACTTTGTTCCAACAGCATTTCAGAGGGCTGATCAGGAAGTAGACCCAGAAAGGTCAGGACCACCCAAAAAGCCATGGGTAGGCCCTCTAGCTGCCTAAAGTGAAGATAAAGAGGATAAAACATACTCTGGAAGCTGCACTCAGACAAGAAAAGCAGGTAAGTGTGGGGCAATGGGAGGCCCTGTGGCATTAGGTATCATTCACGGGTTGACCGTCTTCCACCTCTGAACCTGTTATCAAGACTGAAGAGGCAGTGCTTTGGGAACTGTATTTGAAAATACGAAAATGTGCCACAGGGCTGAAGCTCAGGAGATGAGTCGGCCTGGAAAGGACCAGCTCTTTCTGGGAACAGTGGGAGAGTCCTGACACACACTATCTTAAGCTTTGATCAAGCTCCTTGTCATTCTCTGTGTCAGAAAACAGCACAAGCGCAAATCTGGGACACAGTGTTGTTCACCAGTTCTCGTTGTACTGCGCAGCGTGGGGCCAGCTTTGAACCTGCTGCTTGGTGCTGCTGGGGCCTGAGGTGGCTGGTGCTGTCCTCAGTGTGGCTTGTGAGACACCTTTGAGCACCAGTGACCGTGCTGGGGGCAAGGCTGCTAAGTGCCACTGTGCAGTCCCTCAGGACAAGCCCATCCCTTGCCAGGGGGTACTGCATATATGAGAGATACTGTTCGATGCGACCTTGGAAGGCCCTGTCGAGCTGCCGGACTGGGCCCTGAAACCTCAGGTTAGAAGTCAAGTCTCCTTGTGTTGTGCTTGTGTACAAAAAGGGAGGCTGTGTAGCAGCCCCTGCTCACAAAAGGGGAGGGAGATGAAAGCACACACGGGCTGATGCTGTCCTCAGCAAGGCCCATGAGAGCACCAGTGACTGCGCTGGGGGCCAGGCTGGTAAGTGCCCCTGCGGCGTCCCTCAGGGCAAGCGTGTCCCTTGGGATCCCCAGCTCTAAGTTACCCGTGCAGAGGGTCCATGTGTGT